>JASTWF010000305.1:139229-594548 GCA_030390025.1 Squalus acanthias | reverse complement strand
TGAACTGGACCACACTGGACCACACTGGGCATCACTGGAACCCACTGTACCACACTGGACAACACTGGACCACAATGGACTATACTGGATGACACTGGGTTACACTGGACTACACTGGATCACAATTGGCTACACAGGACCTCACTGGACTACACTGGACCACACTGGGCCACAATGGACTACACTGGACCACACTGGACTACACTGGACTACAATGGGCTACACACGACCACACTGGACTACACTGGACTACACTTGAATACACTGAACTACACTGGAATAAACTGAACCACACTGGACAACACTGGAACACACTGGACTGCACTGGACCAGACTGAACTACACTGGACACACTGGACAACACTGGAACATACTGGACTGCACTGACCACACTGAACTACACTGGACCGCACTGGACTACACTGGATCATATTGGGCCACACTGGACCACACTGGACTACACTTGACTACACTGGACCACACTGGACTAAACTGGACCACACTGGACAACACTGGACCACACTGGACTACACTGGACAACACTGGACCACAATGGACTACACTGGACCACATTGGACTACACTTGGACCAAAATGGGCTACACACGGCCACACTGGAATACACTGGACTACACTGGACTACACTCTACCACACTGGACTACACTGGACTACACTCTACCACATGGACTACACTGTACCACACTGGACTACACTGGACCACACTGGAACATACCGGACTACACTAGACCACACTGGACTACACTAGACCACACTGGACTACACTGGACCAAACTGTACTACACTGGAGAACACGGACTACACTGGTCTACACTGGACTAAACTGGACTAAACTGGACAACATGGACTACACTGGACCACACTGGATGACACTGGTCTACACTGGACTATACTGGACCAAACTCGACTATACTGGACAACACTGGACTACACTGGACCAAACTGGACTACGCTGGAAAACACTGGACTACACTGGTCTACACTGGACTATACTGGACTAAACTGGACTAAACTGGACAACATGGACTACACTGGACCACACTGGACGACACTGGTCTACACTGGACTATACTGGACCAAACTCGACTATACTGGACAACACTGGACTACACTGGACCAAACTGGATTGAACTGGACCCCACTGGTCCACACTGGAATACACTGGACCACTCTGGACGACACTGGTCTACACTGGACTATGCTGGACCAAACTAGACTAAACTGGACAACACTGGACTACACTGGACCAAACTGGATTGGACTGGAGTACACTGGAACACACTGGAATGAACTGGACCACACTGGACCACACTGGGCATCACTGGAACACACTGTACCACACTGGACAACACTGGACCACAATGGATTACACTGGGCCACACTGGGCTTACACTGCACTACACTGGACCACAATGGGCTTACGGTGGACCACACTGGACTACACTCTACCACAATGGGCTACACTGGGTACACTGGGCTACACGGGAATACACTCTACCACACTGGACTACACTGTACCACACTGGACTACACTGGACCACACTGTACCATACTGGACTACACTGGATCACACTGGACTACACTAGACCACACTGGACTACACTGGACAAAACTGGACTGCACTGGAAAACACTGGACTAAACTGGTCTACACAGGACTATACTGGACTACACTGGACAACATGGACTACACTGGACCACACTGGACGACACTGGTCTACACTGGACTATACTGGACCAAACTCGACTATACTGGACAACACTGGACTACACTGGACCACATTGGATTGAACTGGACCACACTGGGCATCACTGGAACACACTGTACCACACTGGACAACACTGGACCACAATGGACTATACTGGATGACACTGGGTTACACTGGACTACACTGGATCACAATCGGCTACACAGGACCTCACTGGACTACACTGGACCACACTGGGCCACAATGGACTACACTGGACCACACTGGACTACACTGGACTACAATGGGCTACACACGACCACACTGGACTACACTGGACTACACTTGAATACACTGAACTAAACTGGAATAAACTGATCCACACTGGACAACACTGGAACACACTGGACAGCACTGGACCAGACTGAACTACACTGGACACACTGGACAACACTGGAACATACTGGACTGCACTGGACCACACTGAACTACACTGGACCACACTGGACTACACTGGATCACATTGGGCCACATTGGACCACACTGGACTACACTTGACTACACTGGACCACACTGGACTAAACTGGACCACACTGGACAACACTGGACCACACTGGACTACACTGGACAACACTAGACCACAATGCACTACACTGGACCACACTGGACTACACTGGACCACAATGGGCTACACACGACCACACTGGAATACACTGGACTACACTGGACTACACTCTACCACACTGGACTACACTGGACTACACTGGACTACACACTACCACATGGAATACACTGTACCACACTGGACTACACTGGACCACACTGGACTAAACTGTACCACATTGGACTACACTGGACCACACTGGAACATACCGGACTACACTAGACCACACTGGACTACACTAGACCACACTGGACTACACTGGACCAAACTGGACTACACTGGAGAACACTGGACTACACTGGTCTACACTGGACTAAACTGGACTAAACTGGACAACATGGACTACACTGGACCACACTGGACAAAACTGGACCACACTGGACTGCACTGGACCAAACTGAACCACACTGGACCACCCTGGACTACACTGGATCACACAGGGCCACACTGGACCACACTGGACTACACTGGACCACAATGGGCTACACACGGCCACACTGGAATACACTGGACTACACTCTACCAAACTGGGCTACACTGGAGCAGACTGAGCTACACGGGACTACACTCTACCACATGGACTACACTGTACCACACTGGACTACACTGGACCACACTGGACAACACTGGACCACACTGGACTGCACTGGACAGCACTGGACCACAATGGACTACACTGGACCACACTGGACTACACTGGACCACAATGGGCTACACACGACCACACTGGACTACACTGGACTACACTGGACTACACTCTACCACACTGGGCTACACTGGAGCACACTGGGCTACACGGGACTACACTCTACCACATGGACTAAACTGGACCACACTATGCCACACCGGATACACTGGACTACACTGGACTACACCAGACCACACTGGACCTCCCTGGACCACACTGGATTACATTGGAATACACCGGACCAAACTGGACCACACTGGATTGCACTGGACTACACTGGGCTATACAGGCCCACACTGGACCATAGTGGGCCAAACTGGACCACACTTGTCTACACTTGGCTACACTGGACCACACTGGACTATACTGGTCCACACTGGACTACACTGGACTACACTCGACCACACTGGACCACACTGGACTACACTGGACTACACGGGACCACACTGGGCTACAGTGGACCACACTAGACCACGCTGGACTTCACTGGAACACACTAGACTACACTGGACTACACTGGACTAAACTGGACTACACTGGACCACACTGGACTACACTGGACCCCACTGATCCACACTGGACTACACTGGATTACACTAGACTACACTGGACCACACTGGACTACACTGGACTACACTCTACCACACTGGGCTAAACTGGACCTCACTCGACTACACTCTACCACATGGAATACACTGTACCACACTGGACTACACTGGACCACACTGGACTAAACTGTACCACATTGGACTACACTGGACCACACTGGAACATACCGGACTACACTAGACCACACTGGACTACACTAGACCACACTGGACTACACTGGACCAAACTGGACTACACTGGAGAACACTGGACTACACTGGTCTACACTGGACTAAACTGGACTAAACTGGACAACATGGACTACACTGGACCACACTGGACAAAACTGGACCACACTGGACTGCGCTGGACCAAACTGAACCACACTGGACCACCCTGGACTACACTGGATCACACAGGGCCACACTGGACCACACTGGACTACACTGGACCACAATGGGCTACACACGGCCACACTGGAATACACTGGACTACACTCTACCAAACTGGGCTACACTGGAGCAGACTGAGCTACACGGGACTACACTCTACCACATGGACTACACTGTACCACACTGGACTACACTGGACCACACTGGACAACACTGGACCACACTGGACTGCACTGGACAGCACTGGACCACAATGGACTACACTGGACCACACTGGACTACACTGGACCACAATGGGCTACACACGACCACACTGGACTACACTGGACTACACTGGACTACACTCTACCACACTGGGCTACACTGGAGCACACTGGGCTACACGGGACTACACTCTACCACATGGACTAAACTGGACCACACTATGCCACACCGGATACACTGGACTACACTGGACTACACCAGACCACACTGGACCTCCCTGGACCACACTGGATTACATTGGAATACACCGGACCAAACTGGACCACACTGGATTGCACTGGACTACACTGGGCTATACAGGCCCACACTGGACCATAGTGGGCCAAACTGGACCACACTTGTCTACACTTGGCTACACTGGACCACACTGGACTATACTGGTCCACACTGGACTACACTGGACTACACTCGACCACACTGGACCACACTGGACTACACTGGACTACACGGGACCACACTGGGCTACAGTGGACCACACTAGACCACGCTGGACTTCACTGGAACACACTAGACTACACTGGACTACACTGGACTACACTGGACCACACTGAACTACACTGGACCACACTGGACTACACTGGACTACACTCTACCACACTGGGCTAAACTGGACCTCACTCGGCTACACTGGACCACACTAGACCACACTGGACGACACTGGACCAAACTGGACAACACTGGACCACACTGGAATACACTGGACTACACTCTACCAAACTGGGCTACACTGGAGCAGACTGAGCTACACGGGACTACACTCTACCACATGGACTACACTGTACCACACTGGACTACACTGGACCACACTGGACAACACTGGACCACACTGGACTGCACTGGACAGCACTGGACCACAATGGACTACACTGGACCACACTGGACTACACTGGACCACAATGGGCTACACACGACCACACTGGACTACACTGGACTACACTGGACTACACTCTACCACACTGGGCTACACTGGAGCACACTGGGCTACACGGGACTACACTCTACCACATGGACTAAACTGGACCACACTATGCCACACCGGATACACTGGACTACACTGGACTACACCAGACCACACTGGACCTCCCTGGACCACACTGGATTACATTGGAATACACCGGACCAAACTGGACCACACTGGATTGCACTGGACTACACTGGGCTATACAGGCCCACACTGGACCATAGTGGGCCAAACTGGACCACACTTGTCTATACTTGGCTACACTGGACCACACTGGACTATACTGGTCCACACTGGACTACACTGGACTACACTCGACCACACTGGACCACACTGGACTACACTGGACTACACGGGACCACACTGGGCTACAGTGGACCACACTAGACCACGCTGGACTTCACTGGAACACACTAGACTACACTGGACTACACTGGACTACACTGGACCACACTGAACTACACTGGACCACACTGGACTACACTGGACTACACTCTACCACACTGGGCTAAACTGGACCTCACTCGGCTAAACTGGACCACACTAGACCACACTGGACGACACTGGACCAAACTGGACAACACTGGAACACACTGGACTGCACTGGATCACATTGGGCCACACTGGACCACACTGGACTACACTTGACTACACTGGACCACACTGGACTAAACTGGACCACACTGGACTAAACTAGACTAAACTGGACCACACTGGACTACACTGGACACCACTTATCCACACTGGAACACACTGGACTACACTGGATTACACTAGACTACACTGGGCCAAACTGGACCAGACTGGACCACACTGGATTACACTGGACTACACTGGGCTACACTGGACCACAATGGGCTAAACACGACCACACTGACTAAACTGGACTACACTCTACCACACTGGGCTACACTGCACCACACTCTACCACACTGGACTACACTGGACCAAACTGGACTACACTGGTCTACACTGGACTATACTGGACTACACTAGACTAAACTGGACAAAACTGGACTACACTGGACTATACTGGACCAAACTAGACTAAACTGGACAACACTGGACTACACTGGGCCACACAGGATTGAACTGGACCACTTTGGACTACACTGGACTGCACTGGACTACACTGGATCACAGCGAACTACACTGGACTACACTGGACCACAATGGGCTACACAGGACCACACTGGACTACACTGGACTACACTGGACTACACTCTACCACACTGGGCTACACTGTAGTACACTGGGCTACACGGGAATACATTCTACCACACTGGACTAAACTGTACGACACTGGACTAGACTGTACCACACTGGACCACACTGAACTACACTGGACCACACTGGACTAAACTGGACCACACTGGACTACACTAGACTACACTGGACCACACTGGAATAAACTGGACCACACTGGACTACACTAGACTACACTGGACCAGCCTGGACCACACTGGGCTACACAGGACCATACTGGACCACACTGGCTACACTGGACCACACTAGACTACACTAGACCACACTGGATTACACTGGACCACAATGGGCTACAAACGACCACACTGGACCACACTGGACTACACTGGACTACACTCTACCACACTGGGCTACACTGGAGCACACTGGGCTACACGGGGACTACACTCTACCACATGGACTACACTGGCCCACACTGGACTACACTGGACAACACCGGACCATACTGCACTACACTGAACTACACTGAACCACACTGACCTACACTGGACCACACTGGACAAAACTGGACCACACTGGACTGCACTGGAACACACTGAACTACACTGGACCGCACTGGACAACACTGAACTACACTGGACCACACTGGACAACACTGGAACACACTGGACTGCACTGGATCACATTGGGTCACACTGGACCACACTGGACTACACTTGACGACACTGGACCACACTGGACAACACTGGAACACACTGGACTGCACTGGATCACATTGGGCCACACTGCACCACACTGGACTACACTTGACGACACTGGACCACGCTGGACAACACTGGAACACACTGGACTACACTGGATCACATTGGGCCACACTGGACTGCACTTGACTACACTGGACCACACTGGACTAAACTGGACCACATGGACTACACTTGACTACACTGGACCACACTGGACTAAACTGGACCAAACTGGACTACACTAGACTACACTGGACCACACTGGACTACACTGGACCCCACTGATCCACACTGGAACACACTGGACGACACTGGATTACACGAGACTACACTGGACCAAACTGGACTACACTGGACACACTGGACTACACTGGACCCCACTGATCCACACTGGAACACACTGGACTACACTGGATTACACTAGACTACACTGGACCAAACTGGACCACACTGAACCACACTGGACTGCACTGGACCACACTGAACTACACTGGACCACACTGATCTGCACTGGATCACACTGGACCACACTGGATTACACTGGAACACAATGGGCTACACACGACCACACTGGACTGCACTGGACCAGACTAGACCACACTGCACTACACTGGACCAAACTGGTCTACAGTGGACCACACTAGACAACACTGGACTTCACTGGACCAAACTAGAACACAGTGGACTAATCTGGACCAAACTGGAAAACACTGGACCGCACTGGACCACACTGAACCACACTGGACCACACTGAAGCACACTTGACTGCACTGGACCACACTGAACTACACTGGACCACACTGGTCTACACTGGATCACACTGGACCACACTGGACCACATTGGACTACACTTGACTACACTGGACAACACTGGATTAAACTGGACCACACTGGACTATACTAGAATGAACTGGACCACCCTGGACCACACTGGGCTACACAGGACCATACTGGACCACACTGGGCATCACTGTACCACACTGGACCACACTGGACTGCACTGGAACACAATGGGCTACACACAACCACACTGGACTACACTGGACTACACTGGACTACACTTTACCACACTGGGCTACACTGGACCTCACTGGGCTACACTGGACCACACTAGACCACACTGGACCACCCCTGGACCACACTGGGCTACACAGGACCATACTGGACCACACTGGCTACACTGGACCACACTAGACTACACTAGACCACACTGGACTACACTGGACCACAATGGGCTTAACACGACCACACCGGAATACACTGGACTACACTGGACTACACTCTACCACACTGGGCTACACTGGAGCACACTGGGCTACACGGGACTACACTCTACCACATGGACTACACTGCCCACACTGGACTACACTGGACAACACTGGACCATACTGCACTAAACTGAACTACACTGAACCGCACTGACCTACACTGGACCACACTGGACAACACTGGAACACACTGGACTGCACTGGACCACACTGAACTACACTGGACCACACTGGACAACACTGAACTACACTGGACCACACTGGACAACACTGGAACACACTGGATTGCACTGGATCACATTGGGCCACACTGGACCACACTGGACTACACTTGACTACACTGGACCACACTGGACAACACTGGAACACACTGAACTGCACTGGATCAGATTGGGCCACACTGGACTGCACTTGACTACACTGGACGACACTGGACTAAACTGGACCACATGGACTACACTTGACTACACTGGACCACACTGGACTAAACTAGACCAAACTGGACTACACTAGACTACACTGGACCACACTGGACTACACTGGACCCCACTGATCCACACTGGAACACACTGGACTACACTGGACACACTGGACTACACTGGACCCCACTGATCCACACTGGAACACACTGGACTACACTGGATTACACTAGACTACACTGGACCAAACTGGACCACACTGAACCACACTGGACTGCACTGGACCACACTGAACTACACTGGACCACACTGGTCTACAATGGATCACACTGGACCACACTGGACTACACTGGAACACAATGGGCTACACACGACCACACTGGAATGCACTGGACCACACTAGACCAAACTGGACTACACTGGACCAAACTGGGCTACAGTGGACGAAACTAGACAACACTGGACTTCACTGGACCAAACTAGACCACACTGGACTACACTGGACCAAACTGGAAAACACTGGACAACACTGGACTACACTGGACCACACTGGACCACACTGAACTACACTGGACCACACTGGACTAAACTGGACCACAATGGACTACACTAGACTACACTGGACCACACTGGACTAAACTGGACCACACTGAACTACACTAGAATACACTGGACCACCCTGGACCACACTGGGCTACACAGGACCATACTGGACCACACTGGCTACACTGGACCACACTAGACTACACTGGACCACACTGGACTACACTGGACCACACTATACCACACTGGAACGAACTAGACTACACTGGACCACACTGTACTACACTGGACCACAATGGGCTACACACGACCACACTGGACTACACTGGACTACACTGGACTACACTCTACCACACTGGGCTACACTTGAGCAAACTGGGCTACACGAGACTACAATCTACCACATGGACTACACTGGCCCACACTGGACTACACTGGACCACACTGGACTGCACTGGACCACACTGAAGTACACTGGAACACACTGGTCTACACTGGATCACACTGGACCACACTGGACCACACTGGACTAAACTGGACCACACTGGCCTACACTAGAATACACTGGACTACACTGGACTACACTTTACCACACTGGGCTACACTGGACCTCACTGGGCTACACGGGACCACACTAGACCACATTGGCTACACTGGACCAAACTGGACTACACTGGACCACACTGGACTACACTGGACCACACTGGACGACACTGGTCTACACTGGACTATACTGGACCAAACTAGACTAAACTGGACAACACTGGACTACACTGGACCACACTGGATTGGACTGACTACACTGGACCACACTGGAATGAACTGGACCACACTGGACCACACTGGGCTACACTGGACTAAACTGGACTACAATGGGCTACAGTGGACCACACTGGACTACACTCTACCACACTGGGCTACACTGGAGTACACTGGACTAAACTGTACCACATTGGACTACACTGGACCACACTGGAACATACCGGACTACACTAGACCACACTGGACTACACTATACCACACTGGACTACACTGGACCAAACTGGACTACACTGGAGAACACTGGACTACACTGGTCTACACTGGACTAAACTGGACAACATGGACTACACTGGACCACACTGGACGACACTGGTCTACACTGGACTATACTGGACCAAACTCGACTATACTGGACAACACTGGAACAAACTGGACTACACTGGAAAACACTGGACTACACTGGTCTACACTGGACTACACTGGACTAAACTGGACTAAACTGGACAACATGGACTACACTGGACCACACTGGACGACACTGGTCTACACTGGACTATACTGGACCAAACTCGACTATACTGGACAACACTGGACTACACTGGACCAAACTGGATTGAACTGGACCACACTGGTCCACACTGGAATACACTGGACCACTCTGGACGACACTGGTCTAAACTGGACTATGCTGGACCAAACTAGACTAAACTGGACAACACTGGACTACACTGGACCAAACTGGATTGGACTGGAGTACACTGGAACACACTGGAATGAACTGGACCACACTGGACCACACTGGGCATCACTGGAACACACTGTACCACACTGGACAACACTGGACCACAATGGATTACACTGGACCACACTGGGCTACACTGCACTACACTGGACCACAATGGGCTACGGTGGACCACACTGGACTACACTCTACCACAATGGGCTACACTGGGTACACTGGGCTACACGGGAATACACTCTACCACACTGGACTACACTGTACCACACTGGACTACACTGGACCACACTGTACCATACTGGACTACACTGGATCACACTGGACTACACTAGACCACACTGGACTACACTGGACAAAACATAGAAACATAGAAACATAGAAACTAGAAGCAGGAGTAGGCCATTCGGCCCATCGAGCCTGCTCCACCATTCAATACGATCATGGCTGATCATCCAAATCCAGTACACTGTCCCTGCTTTCTCACACAGAATCCCCATCGAGCCTGCACCGACACATATCCCACCCTATCCTATCCCCGTAACCCCACATATTTAATCCCCCCCTAACACTAAGGGTCAATTTATCATAGCCAAATCAACCTAACCCGCACATTTTTGGACTGTGGGAGGAAACCGGAGCACCCGGAGGAAACCCACGCAGACACGGGGAGAATGTGCAAACTCCACACAGACAGTCACCCGATTCGAACCCGGGTCCCTGGCGCTGGACTACACTGGAAAACACTGGACTAAACTGGTCTACACAGGACTATACTGGACTACACTGGACAACATGGACTATACTGGACCACACTGGAAGACACTGGTCTACACTGGACCATACTGGACCAAACTCGACTATACTGGACAACACTGGACTACACTGGACCACATTGGATTGAACTGGACCACACTGGACCACACTGGGCATCACTGGAACACACTGTACCACACTGGACAACACTGGACCACAATGGACTATACTGGATGACACTGGGTTACACTGGACTACACTGGATCACAATCGGCTACACAGGACCTCACTGGACTACACTGGACCACACTGGGCCACAATGGACTACACTGGACCACACTGGACTACACTGGACTACAATGGGCTACACACGACCACACTGGACTACACTGGACTACACTTGAATACACTGAACTAAACTGGAATAAACTGATCCACACTGGACAACACTGGAACACACTGGACAGCACTGGACCAGACTGAACTACACTGGACACACTGGACAACACTGGAACATACTGGACTGCACTGGACCACACTGAACTACACTGGACCGCACTGGACTACACTGGATCATATTGGGCCACACTGGACCACACTGGACTACACTTGACTACACTGGACCACACTGGACTAAACTGGACCACACTGGACAACACTGGACCACACTGGACTACACTGGACAACACTGGACCACAATGGACTACACTGGACCACACTGGACTACACTGGACCACAATGGGCTACACACGGCCACACTGGAATACACTGGACTACACTGGACTACACTCTACCACACTGGACTACACTGGACTACACTCTACCACATGGACTACACTGTACCACACTGGACTACACTGGACCACACTGGACTAAACTGTACCACATTGGACTACACTGGACCACACTGGAACATACCGGACTACACTAGACCACACTGGACTACACTAGACCACACTGGACTACACTGGACCAAACTGTACTACACTGGAGAACACTGGACTACACTGGTCTACACTGGACTAAACTGGACTAAACTGGACAACATGGACTACACTGGACCACACTGGATGACACTGGTCTACACTGGACTATACTGGACCAAACTCGACTATACTGGACAACACTGGACTACACTGGACCAAACTGGATTGAACTGGACCCCACTGGTCCACACTGGAATACACTGGACCACTCTGGACGACACTGGTCTACACTGGACTATGCTGGACCAAACGAGACTAAACTGGACAACACTGGACTACACTGGACCAAACTGGATTGGACTGGAGTACACTGGAACACACTGGAATGAACTGGACCACACTGGACCACACTGGGCATCACTGGAACACACTGTACCACACTGGACAACACTGGACCACAATGGATTACACTGGACCACACTGGGCTACACTGCGCTACACTGGACCACAATGGGCTACGGTGGACCACACTGGACTACACTCTACCACAATGGGCTACACTGGGTACACTGGGCTACACGGGAATACACTCTACCACACTGGACTACACTGTACCACACTGGACTACACTGGACCACACTGTACCATACTGGACTACACTGGATCACACTGGACTACACTGGACCACACTGGACGACACTGGTCTACACTGGACTATACTGGACCAAACTCGACGATACTGGACAACACTGGACTACATTGGACCACATTGGATTGAACTGGACCACACTGGACCACACTGGGCATCACTGGAACACACTGTACCACACTGGACAACACTGGACCACAATGGACTATACTGGATGACACTGGGTTACACTGGACTACACTGGATCACAATCGGCTACACAGGACCTCACTGGACTACACTGGACCACACTGGGCCACAATGGACTACACTGGACCACACTGGACTACACTGGACTACAATGGGCTACACACGACCACACTGGACTACACTGGACTACACTTGAATACACTGAACTAAACTGGAATAAACTGATCCACACTGGACAACACTGGAACACACTGGACAGCACTGGACCAGACTGAACTACACTGGACACACTGGACAACACTGGAACATACTGGACTGCACTGGTCCACACTGAACTACACTGGACCACACTGGACTACACTGGATCACATTGGGCCACACTGGACCACACTGGACTACACTTGACTACACTGGACCACACTGGACTAAACTGGACCACACTGGACAACACTGGACCACACTGGACTACACTGGACAACACTAGACCACAATGCACTACACTGGACCACACTGGACTACACTGGACCACAATGGGCTACACACGACCACACTGGAATACACTGGACTACACTGGACTACACTCTACCACACTGGACTACACTGGACTACACTGGACTACACTCTACCACATGGAATACACTGTACCACACTGGACTACACTGGACCACACTGGACTAAACTGTACCACATTGGACTACACTGGACCACACTGGAACATACCGGACTACACTAGACCACACTGGACTACACTAGACCACACTGGACTACACTGGACCAAACTGGACTACACTGGAGAACACTGGACTACACTGGTCTACACTGGACTAAACTGGACTAAACTGGACAACATGGACTACACTGGACCACACTGGACAAAACTGGACCACACTGGACTGCACTGGACCAAACTGAACCACACTGGACCACCCTGGACTACACTGGATCACACAGGGCCACACTGGACCACACTGGACTACACTGGACCACAATGGGCTACACACGGCCACACTGGAATACACTGGACTACACTCTACCAAACTGGGCTACACTGGAGCAGACTGAGCTACACGGGACTACACTCTACCACATGGACTACACTGTACCACACTGGACTACACTGGACCACACTGGACAACACTGGACCACACTGGACTGCACTGGACAGCACTGGACCACAATGGACTACACTGGACCACACTGGACTACACTGGACCACAATGGGCTACACACGACCACACTGGACTACACTGGACTACACTGGACTACACTCTACCACACTGGGCTACACTGGAGCACACTGGGCTACACGGGACTACACTCTACCACATGGACTAAACTGGACCACACTATGCCACACCGGATACACTGGACTACACTGGACTACACCAGACCACACTGGACCTCCCTGGACCACACTGGATTACATTGGAATACACCGGACCAAACTGGACCACACTGGATTGCACTGGACTACACTGGGCTATACAGGCCCACACTGGACCATAGTGGGCCAAACTGGACCACACTTGTCTACACTTGGCTACACTGGACCACACTGGACTATACTGGTCCACACTGGACTACACTGGACTACACTCGACCACACTGGACCACACTGGACTACACTGGACTACACGGGACCACACTGGGCTACAGTGGACCACACTAGACCACGCTGGACTTCACTGGAACACACTAGACTACACTGGACTACACTGGACTAAACTGGACTACACTGGACCACACTGGACTACACTGGACCCCACTGATCCACACTGGACTACACTGGATTACACTAGACTACACTGGACCACACTGGACTACACTGGACTACACTCTACCACACTGGGCTAAACTGGACCTCACTCGGCTACACTGGACCACACTAGACCACACTGGACGACACTGGACCAAACTGGACAACACTGGACCACACTGGAATACACTGGAACACTCTGGACGACACTGGTCTACACTGGACTATGCTGGACCAAACTAGACTAAACTGGACAACACTGGACTACACTGGACCAAACTGGATTGGACTGGAGTACACTGGACCACACTGGAATGAACTGGACCACACTGGGCATCACTGGAACACACTGTACCACACTGGACAACACTGGACCAAAATGGATTACACTGGACCACACTGGGCTACACTGGACCACACTGGAATACACTGGACTACACTGGACTACACTCTACCACACTGGACTACACTGGACTACACTGGACTACACTCTACCACATGGAATACACTGTACCACACTGGACTACACTGGACCACACTGGACTAAACTGTACCACATTGGACTACACTGGACCACACTGGAACATACCGGACTACACTAGACCACACTGGACTACACTAGACCACACTGGACTACACTGGACCAAACTGGACTACACTGGAGAACACTGGACTACACTGGTCTACACTGGACTAAACTGGACTAAACTGGACAACATGGACTACACTGGACCACACTGGACAAAACTGGACCACACTGGACTGCACTGGACCAAACTGAACCACACTGGACCACCCTGGACTACACTGGATCACACAGGGCCACACTGGACCACACTGGACTACACTGGACCACAATGGGCTACACACGGCCACACTGGAATACACTGGACTACACTCTACCAAACTGGGCTACACTGGAGCAGACTGGACCACATTGGATTGAACTGGACCACACTGGACCACACTGGGCATCACTGGAACACACTGTACCACACTGGACAACACTGGACCACAATGGACTATACTGGATGACACTGGGTTACACTGGACTACACTGGATCA
Source organism: Squalus acanthias (assembly GCA_030390025.1). NCBI lineage: Eukaryota > Metazoa > Chordata > Chondrichthyes > Squaliformes > Squalidae > Squalus > Squalus acanthias. The sequence goes on along the minus strand of JASTWF010000305.1, from coordinate 578,268 downwards.
CAATCGGCTACACAGGACCTCACTGGACTACACTGGACCACACTGGGCCACAATGGACTACACTGGACCACACTGGACTACACTGGACTACAATAGGCTACACACGACCACACTGGACTACACTGGACTATACTTGAATACACTGAACTACACTGGAATAAACTGAACCACACTGGACAACACTGGAACACACTGGACTGCACTGGACCAGACTGAACTACACTGGACACACTGGACAACACTGGAACATACTGGACTGCACTGGACCACACTGAACTACACTGGACCGCACTGGACTACACTGGATCATATTGGGCCACACTGGACCACACTGGACTACACTTGACTACACTGGACCACACTGGACTAAACTGGACCACACTGGACAACACTGGACCACACTGGACTACACTGGACAACACTGGACCACAATGGACTACACTGGACCACACTGGACTACACTGGACCACAATGGGCTACACACGGCCACACTGGAATACACTGGACTACACTGGACTACACTCTACCACACTGGACTACACTGGACTACACTCTACCACATGGACTACACTGTACCACACTGGACTACACTGGACCACACTGGACTAAACTGTACCACATTGGACTACACTGGACCACACTGGAACATACCGGACTACACTAGACCACACTGGACTACACTAGACCACACTGGACTACACTGGACCAAACTGTACTACACTGGAGAACACTGGACTACACTGGTCTACACTGGACTAAACTGGACTAAACTGGACAACATGGACTACACTGGACCACACTGGATGACACTGGTCTACACTGGACTATACTGGACCAAACTCGACTATACTGGAAAACACTGGACTACACTGGTCTACACTGGACTATACTGGACTAAACTGGACTAAACTGGACAACATGGACTACACTGGACCACACTGGACGACACTGGTCTACACTGGACTATACTGGACCAAACTCGACTATACTGGACAACACTGGACTACACTGGACCAAACTGGATTGAACTGGACCCCACTGGTCCACACTGGAATACACTGGACCACTCTGGACGACACTGGTCTACACTGGACTATGCTGGACCAAACTAGACTAAACTGGACAACACTGGACTACACTGGACCAAACTGGATTGGACTGGAGTACACTGGAACACACTGGAATGAACTGGACCACACTGGACCACACTGGGCATCACTGGAACACACTGTACCACACTGGACAACACTGGACCACAATGGATTACACTGGACCACACTGGGCTACACTGCACTACACTGGACCACAATGGGCTACGGTGGACCACACTGGACTACACTCTACCACAATGGGCTACACTGGGTACACTGGGCTACACGGGAATACACTCTACCACACTGGACTACACTGTACAACACTGGACTACACTGGACCACACTGTACCATACTGGACTACACTGGATCACACTGGACTACACTAGACCACACTGGACTACACTGGACAAAACTGGACTGCACTGGAAAACACTGGACTACACTGGTCTACACTGGACTATACTGGACTAAACTGGACTAAACTGGACAACATGGACTACACTGGACCACACTGGACGACACTGGTCTACACTGGACTATACTGGACCAAACTCGACTATACTGGACAACACTGGACTACACTGGACCAAACTGGATTGAACTGGACCCCACTGGTCCACACTGGAATACACTGGACCACTCTGGACGACACTGGTCTACACTGGACTATGCTGGACCAAACTAGACTAAACTGGACAACACTGGACTACACTGGACCAAACTGGATTGGACTGGAGTACACTGGAACACACTGGAATGAACTGGACCACACTGGACCACACTGGGCATCACTGGAACACACTGTACCACACTGGACAACACTGGACCACAATGGATTACACTGGGCCACACTGGGCTACACTGCACTACACTGGACCGCAATGGGCTACGGTGGACCACACTGGACTACACTCTACCACAATGGGCTACACTGGGTACACTGGGCTACACGGGAATACACTCTACCACACTGGACTACACTGTACCACACTGGACTACACTGGACCACACTGTACCATACTGGACTACACTGGATCACACTGGACTACACTAGACCACACTGGACTACACTGGACAAAACTGGACTGCACTGGAAAACACTGGACTAAACTGGTCTACACAGGACTATACTGGACTACACTGGACAACATGGACTACACTGGACCACACTGGACGACACTGGTCTACACTGGACTATACTGGACCAAACTCGACTATACTGGACAACACTGGACTACACTGGACCACATTGGATTGAACTGGACCACACTGGACCACACTGGGCATCACTGGAACACACTGTACCACACTGGACAACACTGGACCACAATGGACTATACTGGATGACACTGGGTTACACTGGACTACACTGGATCACAATCGGCTACACAGGACCTCACTGGACTACACTGGACCACACTGGGCCACAATGGACTACACTGGACCACACTGGACTACACTGGACTACAATGGGCTACACACGACCACACTGGACTACACTGGACTACACTTGAATACACTGAACTAAACTGGAATAAACTGATCCACACTGGACAACACTGGAACACACTGGACAGCACTGGACCAGACTGAACTACACTGGACACACTGGACAACACTGGAACATACTGGACTGCACTGGACCACACTGAACTACACTGGACCACACTGGACTACACTGGATCACATTGGGCCACACTGGACCACACTGGACTACACTTGACGACACTGGACCACACTGGACTAAACTGGACCACACTGGACAACACTGGACCACACTGGACTACACTGGACAACACTAGACCACAATGCACTACACTGGACCACACTGGACTACACTGGACCACAATGGGCTACACACGACCACACTGGAATACACTGGACTACACTGGACTACACTCTACCACACTGGACTACACTGGACTACACTGGACTACACTCTACCACATGGAATACACTGTACCACACTGGACTACACTGGACCACACTGGACTAAACTGTACCACATTGGACTACACTGGACCACACTGGAACATACCGGACTACACTAGACCACACTGGACTACACTAGACCACACTGGACTACACTGGACCAAACTGGACTACACTGGAGAACACTGGACTACACTGTTCTACACTGGACTAAACTGGACTAAACTGGACAACATGGACTACACTGGACCACACTGGACAAAACTGGACCACACTGGACTGCACTGGACCAAACTGAACCACACTGGACCACCCTGGACTACACTGGATCACACAGGGCCACACTGGACCACACTGGACTACACTGGACCACAATGGGCTACACACGGCCACACTGGAATACACTGGACTACACTCTACCAAACTGGGCTACACTGGAGCAGACTGAGCTACACGGGACTACACTCTACCACATGGACTACACTGTACCACACTGGACTACACTGGACCACACTGGACATCACTGGACCACACTGGACTGCACTGGACAGCACTGGACCACAATGGACTACACTGGACCACACTGGACTACACTGGACCACAATGGGCTACACACGACCACACTGGACTACACTGGACTACACTGGACTACACTCTACCACACTGGGCTACACTGGAGCACACTGGGCTACATGGGACTACACTCTACCACATGGACTAAACTGGACCACACTATGCCACACCGGATACACTGGACTACACTGGACTACACCAGACCACACTGGACCTCCCTGGACCACACTGGATTACATTGGAATACACTGTACCAAACTGGACCACACTGGATTGCACTGGACTACACTGGGCTATACAGGCCCACACTGGACCATAGTGGGCCAAACTGGACCACACTTGTCTACACTTGGCTACACTGGACCACACTGGACTATACTGGTCCACACTGGACTACACTGGACTACACTCGACCACACTGGACCACACTGGACTACACTGGACTACACGGGACCACACTGGGCTACAGTGGACCACACTAGACCACGCTGGACTTCACTGGAACACACTAGACTACACTGGACTACACTGGACCACACTGGACTACACTGGACCACACTGGACTACACTGGACCCCACTGATCCACACTGGACTACACTGGATTACACTAGACTACACTGGACCACACTGGACTACACTGGACTACACTCTACCACACTGGGCTAAACTGGACCTCACTCGGCTACACTGGACCACACTAGACCACACTGGGCATCACTGGAACACACTGTACCACACTGGACAACACTGGACCACAATGGACTATACTGGATGACACTGGGTTACACTGGACTACACTGGGCCACAATGGACTACACTGGACCACACTGGACTACACTGGACTACAATGGGCTACACAGGACCACACTGGACTACACTGGACTACACTTGAATACACTGAACTAAACTGGAATAAACTGATCCACACAGGACAACACTGGAACACACTGGACAGCACTGGACCAGACTGAACTACACTGGACACACTGGACAACACTGGAACATACTGGACTGCACTGGACCACACTGAACTACACTGGACCACACTGGACTACACTGGATCACATTGGGCCACACTGGACCACACTGGACTACACTTGACTACACTGGACCACACTGGACTAAACTGGACCACACTGGACAACACTGGACCACACTGGACTACACTGGACAACACTAGACCACAATGCACTACACTGGACCACACTGGACTACACTGGACCACAATGGGCTACACACGACCACACTGGAATACACTGGACTACACTGGACTACACTCTACCACACTGGACTACACTGGACTACACTGGACTACACTCTACCACATGGAATACACTGTACCACACTGGACTACACTGGACCACACTGGACTAAACTGTACCACATTGGACTACACTGGACCACACTGGAACATACCGGACTACACTAGACCACACTGGACTACACTAGACCACACTGGACTACACTGGACCAAACTGGACTACACTGGAGAACACTGGACTACACTGGTCTACACTGGACTAAACTGGACTAAACTGGACAACATGGACTACACTGGACCACACTGGACAAAACTGGACCACACTGGACTGCACTGGACCAAACTGAACCACACTGGACCACCCTGGACTACACTGGATCACACAGGGCCACACTGGACCACATTGGACTACACTGGACCACAATGGGCTACACACGGCCACACTGGAATACACTGGACTACACTCTACCAAACTGGGCGACACAGGAGCAGACTGAGCTACACGGGACTACACTCTACCACATGGACTACACTGTACCACACTGGACTACACTGGACCACACTGGAATACACTGGACTACACTGGACTACACTCTACCACACTGGACTACACTGGACTACACTGGACTACTCTCTACCACATGGAATACACTGTACCACACTGGACTACACTGGACCACACTGGACTAAACTGTACCACATTGGACTACACTGGACCACACTGGAACATACCGGACTACACAAGACCACACTGGACTACACTAGACCACACTGGACTACACTGGACCAAACTGGACTACACTGGAGAACACTGGACTACACTGGACTAAACTGGACTAAACTGGACAACATGGACTACACTGGACCACACTGGATGACACTGGTCTACACTGGACTATACTGGACCAAACTCGACTATACTGGAAAACACTGGACTACACTGGTCTACACTGGACTATACTGGACTAAACTGGACTAAACTGGACAACATGGACTACACTGGACCACACTGGACGACACTGGTCTACACTGGACTATACTGGACCAAACTCGACTATACTGGACAACACTGGATCACACTGGACCAAACTGGATTGAACTGGACCCCACTGGTCCACACTGGAATACACTGGACCACTCTGGACGACACTGGTCTACACTGGACTATGCTGGACCAAACTAGACTAAACTGGACAACACTGGACTACACTGGACCAAACTGGATTGGACTGGAGTACACTGGAACACACTGGAATGAACTGGACCACACTGGACCACACTGGGCATCACTGGAACACACTGTACCACACTGGACAACACTGGACCACAATGGATTACACTGGACCACACTGGGCTACACTGCACTACACTGGACCACAATGGGCTACGGTGGACCACACTGGACTACACTCTACCACAATGGGCTACACTGGGTACACTGGGCTACACGGGAATACACTCTACCACACTGGACTACACTGTACCACACTGGACTACACGGGACCACACTGTACCATACTGGACTACACTGGATCACACTGGACTACACTAGACCACACTGGACTACACTGGACAAAACTGGACTGCACTGGAAAACACTGGACTACACTGGTCTACACTGGACTATACTGGACTAAACTGGACTAAACTGGACAACATGGACTACACTGGACCACACTGGACGACACTGGTCTACACTGGACTATACTGGACCAAACTCGACTATACTGGACAACACTGGACTACACTGGACCAAACTGGATTGAACTGGACCCCACTGGTCCACACTGGAATACACTGGACCACTCTGGACGACACTGGTCTACACTGGACTATGCTGGACCAAACTAGACTAAACTGGACAACACTGGACTACACTGGACCAAACTGGATTGGACTGGAGTACACTGGAACACACTGGAATGAACTGGACCACACTGGACCACACTGGGCATCACTGGAACACACTGTACCACACTGGACAACACTGGAGCACAATGGATTACACTGGGCCACACTGGGCTACACTGCACTACACTGGACCGCAATGGGCTACGGTGGACCACACTGGACTACACTCTACCACAATGGGCTACACTGGGTACACTGGGCTACACGGGAATACACTCTACCACACTGGACTACACTGTACCACACTGGACTACACTGGACCACACTGTACCATACTGGACTACACTGGATCACACTGGACTACACTAGACCACACTGGACTACACTGGACAAAACTGGACTGCACTGGAAAACACTGGACTAAACTGGTCTACACAGGACTATACTGGACTACACTGGACAACATGGACTACACTGGACCACACTGGACGACACTGGTCTACACTGGACTATACTGGACCAAACTCGACTATACTGGACAACACTGGACTACACTGGACCACATTGGATTGAACTGGACCACACTGGACCACACTGGGCATCACTGGAACACACTGTACCACACTGGACAACACTGGACCACAATGGACTATACTGGATGACACTGGGTTACACTGGACTACACTGGATCACAATCGGCTACACAGGACCTCACTGGACTACACTGGACCACACTGGGCCACAATGGACTACACTGGACCACACTGGACTACACTGGACTACAATGGGCTACACACGACCACACTGGACTACACTGGACTACACTTGAATACACTGAACTAAACTGGAATAAACTGATCCACACTGGACAACACTGGAACACACTGGACAGCACTGGACCAGACTGAACTACACTGGACACACTGGACAACACTGGAACATACTGGACTGCACTGGACCACACTGAACTACACTGGACCACACTGGACTACACTGGATCACATTGGGCCACACTGGACCACACTGGACTACACTTGACTACACTGGACCACACTGGACTAAACTGGACCACACTGGACAACACTGGACCACACTGGACTACACTGGACAACACTAGACCACAATGCACTACACTGGACCACACTGGACTACACTGGACCACAATGGGCTACACACGACCACACTGGAATACACTGGACTACACTGGACTACACTCTACCACACTGGACTACACTGGACTACACTGGACTACACTCTACCACATGGAATACACTGTACCACACTGGACTACACTGGACCACACTGGACTAAACGGTACCACATTGGACTACACTGGACCACACTGGAACATACCGGACTACACTAGACCACACTGGACTACACTAGACCACACTGGACTACACTGGACCAAACTGGACTACACTGGAGAACACTGGACTACACTGTTCTACACTGGACTAAACTGGACTAAACTGGACAACATGGACTACACTGGACCACACTGGACAAAACTGGACCACACTGGACTGCACTGGACCAAACTGAACCACACTGGACCACCCTGGACTACACTGGATCACACAGGGCCACACTGGACCACACTGGACTACACTGGACCACAATGGGCTACACACGGCCACACTGGAATACACTGGACTACACTCTACCAAACTGGGCTACACTGGAGCAGACTGAGCTACACGGGACTACACTCTACCACATGGACTACACTGTACCACACTGGACTACACTGGACCACACTGGACATCACTGGACCACACTGGACTGCACTGGACAGCACTGGACCACAATGGACTACACTGGACCACACTGGACTACACTGGACCACAATGGGCTACACACGACCACACTGGACTACACTGGACTACACTGGACTACACTCTACCACACTGGGCTACACTGGAGCACACTGGGCTACACGGGACTACACTCTACCACATGGACTAAACTGGACCACACTATGCCACACCGGATACACTGGACTACACTGGACTACACCAGACCACACTGGACCTCCCTGGACCACACTGGATTACATTGGAATACACTGTACCAAACTGGACCACACTGGATTGCACTGGACTACACTGGGCTATACAGGCCCACACTGGACCATAGTGGGCCAAACTGGACCACACTTGTCTACACTTGGCTACACTGGACCACACTGGACTATACTGGTCCACACTGGACTACACTGGACTACACTCGACCACACTGGACCACACTGGACTACACTGGACTACACGGGACCACACTGGGCTACAGTGGACCACACTAGACCACGCTGGACTTCACTGGAACACACTAGACTACACTGGACTACACTGGACCACACTGGACTACACTGGACCACACTGGACTACACTGGACCCCACTGATCCACACTGGACTACACTGGATTACACTAGACTACACTGGACCACACTGGACTACACTGGACTACACTCTACCACACTGGGCTAAACTGGACCTCACTCGGCTACACTGGACCACACTAGACCACACTGGGCATCACTGGAACACACTGTACCACACTGGACAACACTGGACCACAATGGACTATACTGGATGACACTGGGTTACACTGGACTACACTGGGCCACAATGGACTACACTGGACCACACTGGACTACACTGGACTACAATGGGCTACACAGGACCACACTGGACTACACTGGACTACACTTGAATACACTGAACTAAACTGGAATAAACTGATCCACACAGGACAACACTGGAACACACTGGACAGCACTGGACCAGACTGAACTACACTGGACACACTGGACAACACTGGAACATACTGGACTGCACTGGACCACACTGAACTACACTGGACCACACTGGACTACACTGGATCACATTGGGCCACACTGGACCACACTGGACTACACTTGACTACACTGGACCACACTGGACTAAACTGGACCACACTGGACAACACTGGACCACACTGGACTACACTGGACAACACTAGACCACAATGCACTACACTGGACCACACTGGACTACACTGGACCACAATGGGCTACACACGACCACACTGGAATACACTGGACTACACTGGACTACACTCTACCACACTGGACTACACTGGACTACACTGGACTACACTCTACCACATGGAATACACTGTACCACACTGGACCAAACTGGACTAAACTGTACCACATTGGACTACACTGGACCACACTGGAACATACCGGACTACACTAGACCACACTGGACTACACTAGACCACACTGGACTACACTGGACCAAACTGGACTACACTGGAGAACACTGGACTACACTGGTCTACACTGGACTAAACTGGACTAAACTGGACAACATGGACTACACTGGACCACACTGGACAAAACTGGACCACACTGGACTGCACTGGACCAAACTGAACCACACTGGACCACCCTGGACTACACTGGATCACACAGGGCCACACTGGACCACACTGGACTACACTGGACCACAATGGGCTACACACGGCCACACTGGAATACACTGGACTACACTCTACCAAACTGGGCGACACAGGAGCAGACTGAGCTACACGGGACTACACTCTACCACATGGACTACACTGTACCACACTGGACTACACTGGACCACACTGGAATACACTGGACTACACTGGACTACACTCTACCACACTGGACTACACTGGACTACACTGGACTACTCTCTACCACATGGAATACACTGTACCACACTGGACTACACTGGACCACACTGGACTAAACTGTACCACATTGGACTACACTGGACCACACTGGAACATACCGGACTACACAAGACCACACTGGACTACACTAGACCACACTGGACTACACTGGACCAAACTGGACTACACTGGAGAACACTGGACTACACTGGTCTACACTGGACTAAACTGGACTAAACTGGACAACATGGACTACACTGGACCACACTGGACAAAACTGGACCACACTGGACTGCACTGGACCAAACTGAACCACACTGGACCACCCTGGACTACACTGGATCACACAGGGCCACACTGGACCACACTGGACTACACTGGACCACAATGGGCTACACACGGCCACACTGGAATACACTGGACTACACTCTGCCAAACTGGGCTACACTGGAGCAGACTGAGCTACACGGGACTACACTCTACCACATGGACTACACTGTACCACACTGGACTACACTCGACCACACTGGACAACACTGGACCACACTGGACTGCACTGGACAGCACTGGACCACAATGGACTATACTGGACCACACTGGACTACACTGGACCACAATGGGCTACACACGACCACACTGGACTACACTGGACTACACTGGACTACACTCTACCACACTGGGCTACACTGGAGCACACTGGGCTACACGGGACTTCACTCTACCACATGGACTAAACTGGAACACACTATGCGACACCGGATAAACTGGACTACACTGGACTACACCAGACCACACTGGACCTCCCTGGACCACACTGGATTACATTGGAATACACCGGACCAAACTGGACCACACTGGATTGCACTGGACTACACTGGGCTATACAGGCCCACACTGGACCATAGTGGGCCAAACTGGACCACACTTGTCTACACTTGGCTACACTGGACCACACTGGACTATACTGGTCCACACTGGACTACACTGGACTACACTCGACCACACTGGACCACACTGGACTACACTGGACTACACGGGACCACACTGGGCTACAGTGGACCACACTAGACCACGCTGGACTTCACTGGAACACACTAGACTACACTGGACTACACTGGACTACACTGGACCACACTGAACTACACTGGACCACACTGGACTACACTGGACTACACTCTACCACACTGGGCTAAACTGGACCTCACTTGGCTACACTGGACCACACTAGACCACACTGGACGACACTGGACCAAACTGGACAACACTGGACCACACTGGAATACACTGGAACACTCTGGACGACACTGGTCTACACTGGACTATGCTGGACCAAACTAGACTAAACTGGACAACACTGGACTACACTGGACCAAACTGGATTGGACTGGAGTACACTGGACCACACTGGAATGAACTGGACCACACTGGACCACACTGGGCATCACTGGAACACACTGTACCACACTGGACAACACTGGACCAAAATGGATTACACTGGACCACACTGGGCTACACTGGACCACACTGGAATACACTGGACTACACTGGACTACACTCTACCACACTGGACTACACTGGACTACACTGGACTACACTCTACCACATGGAATACACTGTACCACACTGGACTACACTGGACCACACTGGACTAAACTGTACCACATTGGACTACACTGGACCACACTGGAACATACCGGACTACACTAGACCACACTGGACTACACTAGACCACACTGGACTACACTGGACCAAACTGGACTACACTGGAGAACACTGGACTACACTGGTCTACACTGGACTAAACTGGACTAAACTGGACAACATGGACTACACTGGACCACACTGGACAAAACTGGACCACACTGGACTGCACTGGACCAAACTGAACCACACTGGACCACCCTGGACTACACTGGATCACACAGGGCCACACTGGACCACACTGGACTACACTGGACCACAATGGGCTACACACGGCCACACTGGAATACACTGGACTACACTCTACCAAACTGGGCTACACTGGAGCAGACTGAGCTACACGGGACTACACTCTACCACATGGACTACACTGTACCACACTGGACTACACTGGACCACACTGGACAACACTGGACCACACTGGACTGCACTGGACAGCACTGGACCACAATGGACTACACTGGACCACACTGGACTACACTGGACCACAATGGGCTACACACGACCACACTGGACTACACTGGACTACACTGGACTACACTCTACCACACTGGGCTACACTGGAGCACACTGGGCTACACGGGACTACACTCTACCACATGGACTAAACTGGACCACACTATGCCACACCGGATACACTGGACTACACTGGACTACACCAGACCACACTGGACCTCCCTGGACCACACTGGATTACATTGGAATACACCGGACCAAACTGGACCACACTGGATTGCACTGGACTACACTGGGCTATACAGGCCCACACTGGACCATAGTGGGCCAAACTGGACCACACTTGTCTACACTTGGCTACACTGGACCACACTGGACTATACTGGTCCACACTGGACTACACTGGACTACACTCGACCACACTGGACCACACTGGACTACACTGGACTACACGGGACCACACTGGGCTACAGTGGACCACACTAGACCACGCTGGACTTCACTGGAACACACTAGACTACACTGGACTACACTGGACTAAACTGGACTACACTGGACCACACTGGACTACACTGGACCCCACTGATCCACACTGGACTACACTGGATTACACTAGACTACACTGGACCACACTGGACCACACTGGGCATCACTGGAACACACTGTACCACACTGGACAACACTGGACCAAAATGGATTACACTGGACCACACTGGGCTACACTGGACCACACTGGAATACACTGGACTACACTGGACTACACTCTACCACACTGGACTACACTGGACTACACTGGACTACACTCTACCACATGGAATACACTGTACCACACTGGACTACACTGGACCACACTGGACTAAACTGTACCACATTGGACTACACTGGACCACACTGGAACATACCGGACTACACTAGACCACACTGGACTACACTAGACCACACTGGACTACACTGGACCAAACTGGACTACACTGGAGAACACTGGACTACACTGGTCTACACTGGACTAAACTGGACTAAACTGGACAACATGGACTACACTGGACCACACTGGACAAAACTGGACCACACTGGACTGCACTGGACCAAACTGAACCACACTGGACCACCCTGGACTACACTGGATCACACAGGGCCACACTGGACCACACTGGACTACACTGGACCACAATGGGCTACACACGGCCACACTGGAATACACTGGACTACACTCTACCAAACTGGGCTACACTGGAGCAGACTGAGCTACACGGGACTACACTCTACCACATGGACTACACTGTACCACACTGGACTACACTGGACCACACTGGACAACACTGGACCACACTGGACTGCACTGGACAGCACTGGACCACAATGGACTACACTGGACCACACTGGACTACACTGGACCACAATGGGCTACACACGACCACACTGGACTACACTGGACTACACTGGACTACACTCTACCACACTGGGCTACACTGGAGCACACTGGGCTACACGGGACTACACTCTACCACATGGACTAAACTGGACCACACTATGCCACACCGGATACACTGGACTACACTGGACTACACCAGACCACACTGGACCTCCCTGGACCACACTGGATTACATTGGAATACACCGGACCAAACTGGACCACACTGGATTGCACTGGACTACACTGGGCTATACAGGCCCACACTGGACCATAGTGGGCCAAACTGGACCACACTTGTCTACACTTGGCTACACTGGACCACACTGGACTATACTGGTCCACACTGGACTACACTGGACTACACTCGACCACACTGGACCACACTGGACTACACTGGACTACACGGGACCACACTGGGCTACAGTGGACCACACTAGACCACGCTGGACTTCACTGGAACACACTAGACTACACTGGACTACACTGGACTAAACTGGACTACACTGGACCACACTGGACTACACTGGACCCCACTGATCCACACTGGACTACACTGGATTACACTAGACTACACTGGACCACACTGGACTACACTGGACTACACTCTACCACACTGGGCTAAACTGGACCTCACTCGACTACACTCTACCACATGGAATACACTGTACCACACTGGACTACACTGGACCACACTGGACTAAACTGTACCACATTGGACTACACTGGACCACACTGGAACATACCGGACTACACTAGACCACACTGGACTACACTAGACCACACTGGACTACACTGGACCAAACTGGACTACACTGGAGAACACTGGACTACACTGGTCTACACTGGACTAAACTGGACTAAACTGGACAACATGGACTACACTGGACCACACTGGACAAAACTGGACAACACTGGACTGCACTGGACCAAACTGAACCACACTGGACCACCCTGGACTACACTGGATCACACAGGGCCACACTGGACCACACTGGACTACACTGGACCACAATGGGCTACACACGGCCACACTGGAATACACTGGACTACACTCTACCAAACTGGGCTACACTGGAGCAGACTGAGCTACACGGGACTACACTCTACCACATGGACTACACTGTACCACACTGGACTACACTGGACCACACTGGACAACACTGGACCACACTGGACTGCACTGGACAGCACTGGAAAACAATGGACTACACTGGACCACACTGGACTACACTGGACCACAATGGGCTACACACGACCACACTGGACTACACTGGACTACACTGGACTACACTCTACCACACTGGGCTACACTGGAGCACACTGGGCTACACGGGACTACACTCTACCACATGGACTAAACTGGACCACACTTTGCCACACCGGATACACTGGACTACACTGGACTACACCAGACCACACTGGACCTCCCTGGACCACACTGGATTACATTGGAATACACCGGACCAAACTGGACCACACTGGATTGCACTGGACTACACTGGGCTATACAGGCCCACACTGGACCATAGTGGGCCAAACTGGACCACACTTGTCTACACTTGGCTACACTGGACCACACTGGAATATACTGGTCCACACTGGACTACACTGGACTACACTCGACCACACTGGACCACACTGGACTACACTGGACTACACGGGACCACACTGGGCTACAGTGGACCACACTAGACCACGCTGGACTTCACTGGAACACACTAGACTAAACTGGACTACACTGGACTACACTGGACCACACTGAACTACACTGGACCACACTGGACTACACTGGACTACACTCTACCACACTGGGCTAAACTGGACCTCACTCGGCTACACTGGACCACACTAGACCACACTGGACGACACTGGACCAAACTGGACAACACTGGACCACACTGGAATACACTGGAACACTCTGGACGACACTGGTCTACACTGGACTATGCTGGACCAAACTAGACTAAACTGGACAACACTGGACTACACTGGACCAAACTGGATTGGACTGGAGTACACTGGACCACACTGGAATGAACTGGACCACACTGGACCACACTGGGCATCACTGGAACACACTGTACCACACTGGACAACACTGGACCAAAATGGATTACACTGGACCACACTGGGCTACACTGGACCACACTGGAATACACTGGACTACACTGGACTACACTCTACCACACTGGACTACACTGGACTACACTGGACTACACTCTACCACATGGAATACACTGTACCACACTGGACTACACTGGACCACACTGGACTAAACTGTACCACATTGGACTACACTGGACCACACTGGAACATACCGGACTACACTAGACCACACTGGACTACACTAGACCACACTGGACTACACTGGACCAAACTGGACTACACTGGAGAACACTGGACTACACTGGAGCACACTGGGCTACACGGGACTACACTCTACCACATCGACTAAACTGGACCACACTATGCCACACCGGATACACTGGACTACACTGGACTACACCAGACCACACTGGACCTCCCTGGACCACACTGGATTACATTGGAATACACCGGACCAAACTGGACCACACTGGATTGCACTGGACTACACTGGGCTATACAGGCCCACACTGGACCATAGTGGGCCAAACTGGACCACACTTGTCTACACTTGGCTACACTGGACCACACTGGACTATACTGGTCCACACTGGACTACACTGGACTACACTCGACCACACTGGACCACACTGGACTACACTGGACTACACGGGACCACACTGGGCTACAGTGGACCACACTAGACCACGCTGGACTTCACTGGAACACACTAGACTACACTGGACTACACTGGACTAAACTGGACTACACTGGACCACACTGGACTACACTGGACCCCACTGATCCACACTGGACTACACTGGATTACACTAGACTACACTGGACCACACTGGACTACACTGGACTACACTCTACCACACTGGGCTAAACTGGACCTCACTCGACTACACTCTACCACATGGAATACACTGTACCACACTGGACTACACTGGACCACACTGGACTAAACTGTACCACATTGGACTACACTGGACCACACTGGAACATACCGGACTACACTAGACCACACTGGACTACACTAGACCACACTGGACTACACTGGACCAAACTGGACTACACTGGAGAACACTGGACTACACTGGTCTACACTGGACTAAACTGGACTAAACTGGACCACACTGGACTACACTGGACCACACTGGACAAAACTGGACAACACTGGACTGCACTGGACCAAACTGAACCACACTGGACCACCCTGGACTACACTGGATCACACAGGGCCACACTGGACCACACTGGACTACACTGGACCACAATGGGCTACACACGGCCACACTGGAATACACTGGACTACACTCTACCAAACTGGGCTACACTGGAGCAGACTGAGCTACACGGGACTACACTCTACCACATGGACTACACTGTACCACACTGGACTACACTGGACCACACTGGACAACACTGGACCACACTGGACTGCACTGGACAGCACTGGACCACAATGGACTACACTGGACCACACTGGACTACACTGGACCACAATGGGCTACACACGACCACACTGGACTACACTGGACTACACTGGACTACACTCTACCACACTGGGCTACACTGGAGCACACTGGGCTACACGGGACTACACTCTACCACATGGACTAAACTGGACCACACTTTGCCACACCGGATACACTGGACTACACTGGACTACACCAGACCACACTGGACCTCCCTGGACCACACTGGATTACATTGGAATACACCGGACCAAACTGGACCACACTGGATTGCACTGGACTACACTGGGCTATACAGGCCCACACTGGACCATAGTGGGCCAAACTGGACCACACTTGTCTACACTTGGCTACACTGGACCACACTGGAATATACTGGTCCACACTGGACTACACTGGACTACACTCGACCACACTGGACCACACTGGACTACACTGGACTACACGGGACCACACTGGGCTACAGTGGACCACACTAGACCACGCTGGACTTCACTGGAACACACTAGACTAAACTGGACTACACTGGACTACACTGGACCACACTGAACTACACTGGACCACACTGGACTACACTGGACTACACTCTACCACACTGGGCTAAACTGGACCTCACTCGGCTACACTGGACCACACTAGACCACACTGGACGACACTGGACCAAACTGGACAACACTGGACCACACTGGAATACACTGGAACACTCTGGACGACACTGGTCTACACTGGACTATGCTGGACCAAACTAGACTAAACTGGACAACACTGGACTACACTGGACCAAACTGGATTGGACTGGAGTACACTGGACCACACTGGAATGAACTGGACCACACTGGACCACACTGGGCATCACTGGAACACACTGTACCACACTGGACAACACTGGACCAAAATGGATTACACTGGACCACACTGGGCTACACTGGACCACACTGGAATACACTGGACTACACTGGACTACACTCTACCACACTGGACTACACTGGACTACACTGGACTACACTCTACCACATGGAATACACTGTACCACACTGGACTACACTGGACCACACTGGACTAAACTGTACCACATTGGACTACACTGGACCACACTGGAACATACCGGACTACACTAGACCACACTGGACTACACTAGACCACACTGGACTACACTGGACCAAACTGGACTACACTGGAGAACACTGGACTACACTGGAGCACACTGGGCTACACGGGACTACACTCTACCACATGGACTAAACTGGACCACACTATGCCACACCGGATACACTGGACTACACTGGACTACACCAGACCACACTGGACCTCCCTGGACCACACTGGATTACATTGGAATACACCGGACCAAACTGGACCACACTGGATTGCACTGGACTACACTGGGCTATACAGGCCCACACTGGACCATAGTGGGCCAAACTGGACCACACTTGTCTACACTTGGCTACACTGGACCACACTGGACTATACTGGTCCACACTGGACTACACTGGACTACACTCGACCACACTGGACCACACTGGACTACACTGGACTACACGGGACCACACTGGGCTACAGTGGACCACACTAGACCACGCTGGACTTCACTGGACTACACTGGACTACACTGGACTACACTGGACCACACTGAACTACACTGGACCACACTGGACTACACTGGACTACACTCTACCACACTGGGCTAAACTGGACCTCACTCGGCTACACTGGACCACACTAGACCACACTGGACGACACTGGACCAAACTGGACAACACTGGACCACACTGGAATACACTGGAACACTCTGGACGACACTGGTCTACACTGGACTATGCTGGACCAAACTAGACTAAACTGGACAACACTGGACTACACTGGACCAAACTGGATTGGACTGGAGTACACTGGACCACACTGGAATGAACTGGACCACACTGGACCACACTGGGCATCACTGGAACACACTGTACCACACTGGACAACACTGGACCAAAATGGATTACACTGGACCACACTGGGCTACACTGGACCACACTGGAATACACTGGACTACACTGGACTACACTCTACCACACTGGACTACACTGGACTACACTGGACTACTCTCTACCACATGGAATACACTGTACCACACTGGACTACACTGGACCACACTGGACTAAACTGTACCACATTGGACTACACTGGACCACACTGGAACATACCGGACTACACTAGACCACACTGGACTACACTAGACCACACTGGACTACACTGGACCAAACTGGACTACACTGGAGAACACTGGACTACACTGGTCTACACTGGACTAAACTGGACTAAACTGGACAACATGGACTACACTGGACCACACTGGACAAAACTGGACCACACTGGACTGCACTGGACCAAACTGAACCACACTGGACCACCCTGGACTACACTGGATCACACAGGGCCACACTGGACCACACTGGACTACACTGGACCACAATGGGCTACACACGGCCACACTGGAATACACTGGACTACACTCTACCAAACTGGGCTACACTGGAGCAGACTGAGCTACACGGGACTACACTCTACCACATGGACTACACTGTACCACACTGGACTACACTGGACCACACTGGACAACACTGGACCACACTGGACTGCACTGGACAGCACTGGACCACAATGGACTACACTGGACCACACTGGACTACACTGGACCACAATGGGCTACACACGACCACACTGGACTCCACTGGACTACACTGGACTACACTCTACCATACTGGGCTACACTGGAGCACACTGGGCTACACGGGACTACACTCTACCACATGGACTAAACTGGACCACACTATGCCACACCGGATACACTGGACTACACTGGACTACACCAGACCACACTGGACCTCCCTGGACCACACTGGATTACATTGGAATACACCGGACCAAACTGGACCACACTGGATTGCACTGGACTACACTGGGCTATACAGGCCCACACTGGACCATAGTGGGCCAAACTGGACCACACTTGTCTACACTTGGCTACACTGGACCACACTGGACTATACTGGTCCACACTGGACTACACTGGACTACACTCGACCACACTGGACCACACTGGACTACACTGGACTACACGGGACCACACTGGGCTACAGTGGACCACACTAGACCACGCTGGACTTCACTGGAACACACTAGACTACACTGGACTACACTGGACTACACTGGACCACACTGAACTACACTGGACCACACTGGACTACACTGGACTACACTCTACCACACTGGGCTAAACTGGACCTCACTCGGCTACACTGGACCACACTAGACCACACTGGACGACACTGGACCAAACTGGACAACACTGGACCACACTGGAATACACTGGAACACTCTGGACGACACTGGTCTTAACTGGACTATGCTGGACCAAACTAGACTAAACTGGACAACACTGGACTACACTGGACCAAACTGGATTGGACTGGAGTACACTGGACCACACTGGAATGAACTGGACCACACTGGACCACACTGGGCATCACTGGAACACACTGTACCACACTGGACAACACTGGACCAAAATGGATTACACTGGACCACACTGGGCTACACTGGACCACACTGGAATACACTGGACTACACTGGACTACACTCTACCACACTGGACTACACTGGACTACACTGGACTACTCTCTACCACATGGAATACACTGTACCACACTGGACTACACTGGACCACACTGGACTAAACTGTACCACATTGGACTACACTGGACCACATTGGAACATACCGGACTACACTAGACCACACTGGACTACACTAGACCACACTGGACTACACTGGACCAAACTGGACTACACAGGAGAACACTGGACTACACTGGTCTACACTGGACTAAACTGGACTAAACTGGACAACATGGACTACACTGGACCACACTGGACAAAACTGGACCACACTGGACTGCACTGGACCAAACTGAACCACACTGGACCACCCTGGACTACACTGGATCACACAGGGCCACACTGGACCACACTGGACTACACTGGACCACAATGGGCTACACACGGCCACACTGGAATACACTGGACTACACTCTACCAAACTGGGCTACACTGGAGCAGACTGAGCTACAGGGGACTACACTCTACCACATGGACTACACTGTACCACACTGGACTACACTGGACCACACTGGACAACACTGGACCACACTGGACTGCACTGGACAGCACTGGACCACAATGGACTACACTGGACCACACTGGACTACACTGGACCACAATGGGCTACACACGACCACACTGGACTACACTGGACTACACTGGACTACACTGGGCTATACAGGCCCACACTGGATCATAGTGGGCCAAACTGGACCACACTTGTCTACACTTGGCTACACTGGACCACACTGGACTATACTGGTCCACACTGGACTACACTGGACTACACTCGACCACACTGGACCACACTGGACTACACTGGACTACACGGGACCACACTGGGCTACAGTGGACCACACTAGACCACGCTGGACTTCACTGGAACACACTAGACTACACTGGACTACACTGGACTACACTGGACCACACTGAACTACACTGGACCACACTGGACTACACTGGACTACACTCTACCACACTGGGCTAAACTGGACCTCACTCGGCTACACTGGACCACACTAGACCACACTGGACGACACTGGACCAAACTGGACAACACTGGACCACACTGGAATACACTGGAACACTCTGGACGACACTGGTCTACACTGGACTATGCTGGACCAAACTAGACTAAACTGGACAACACTGGACTACACTGGACCAAACTGGATTGGACTGGAGTACACTGGACCACACTGGAATGAACTGGACCACACTGGACCACACTGGGCATCACTGGAACACACTGTACCACACTGGACAACACTGGACCAAAATGGATTACACTGGACCACACTGGGCTACACTGGACCACACTGGAATACACTGGACTACACTGGACTACACTCTACCACACTGGACTACACTGGACTACACTGGACTACACTCTACCACATGGAATACACTGTACCACACTGGACTACACTGGACCACACTGGACTAAACTGTACCACATTGGACTACACTGGACCACACTGGAACATACCGGACTACACTAGACCACACTGGACTACACTAGACCACACTGGACTACACTGGACCAAACTGGACTACACTGGAGAACACTGGACTACACTGGTCTACACTGGACTAAACTGGACTAAACTGGACAACATGGACTACACTGGACCACACTGGACAAAACTGGACCACACTGGACTGCACTGGACCAAACTGAACCACACTGGACCACCCTGGACTACACTGGATCACACAGGGCCACACTGGACCACACTGGACTACACTGGACCACAATGGGCTACACACGGCCACACTGGAATACACTGGACTACACTCTACCAAACTGGGCTACACTGGAGCAGACTGAGCTACACGGGACTACACTCTACCACATGGACTACACTGTACCACACTGGACTACACTGGACCACACTGGACAACACTGGACCACACTGGACTGCACTGGACAGCACTGGACCACAATGGACTACACTGGACCACACTGGACTACACTGGACCACAATGGGCTACACACGACCACACTGGACTACACTGGACTACACTGGACTACACTCTACCAAACTGGGCTACACTGGAGCACACTGGGCTACACGGGACTACACTCTACCACATGGACTAAACTGGACCACACTATGCCACACCGGATACACTGGACTACACTGGACTACACCAGACCACACTGGACCTCCCTGGACCACACTGGATTACATTGGAATACACCGGACCAAACTGGACCACACTGGATTGCACTGGACTACACTGGGCTATACAGGCCCACACTGGACCATAGTGGGCCAAACTGGACCACACTTGTCTACACTTGGCTACACTGGACCACACTGGACTATACTGGTCCACACTGGACTACACTGGACTACACTCGACCACACTGGACCACACTGGACTACACTGGACTACACGGGACCACACTGGGCTACAGTGGACCACACTAGACCACGCTGGACTTCACTGGAACACACTAGACTACACTGGACTACACTGGACTACACTGGACCACACTGAACTACACTGGACCACACTGGACTACACTGGACTACACTCTACCACACTGGGCTAAACTGGACCTCACTCGGCTACACTGGACCACACTAGACCACACTGGACGACACTGGACCAAACTGGACAACACTGGACCACACTGGAATACACTGGAACACTCTGGACGACACTGGTCTACACTGGACTATGCTGGACCAAACTAGACTAAACTGGACAACACTGGACTACACTGGACCAAACTGGATTGGACTGGAGTACACTGGACCACACTGGAATGAACTGGACCACACTGGACCACACTGGGCATCACTGGAACACACTGTACCACACTGGACAACACTGGACCAAAATGGATTACACTGGACCACACTGGGCTACACTGGACCACACTGGAATACACTGGACTACACTGGACTACACTCTACCACACTGGACTACACTGGACTACACTGGACTACACTCTACCACATGGAATACACTGTACCACACTGGACTACACTGGACCACACTGGACTAAACTGTACCACATTGGACTACACTGGACCACACTGGAACATACCGGACTACACTAGACCACACTGGACTACACTAGACCACACTGGACTACACTGGACCAAACTGGACTACACTGGAGAACACTGGACTACACTGGTCTACACTGGACTAAACTGGACTAAACTGGACAACATGGACTACACTGGACCACACTGGACAAAACTGGACCACACTGGACTGCACTGGACCAAACTGAACCACACTGGACCACCCTGGACTACACTGGATCACACAGGGCCACACTGGACCACACTGGACTACACTGGACCACAATGGGCTACACACGGCCACACTGGAATACACTGGACTACACTCTACCAAACTGGGCTACACTGGAGCAGACTGAGCTACACGGGACTACACTCTACCACATGGACTACACTGTACCACACTGGACTACACTGGACCACACTGGACAACACTGGACCACACTGGACTGCACTGGACAGCACTGGACCACAATGGACTACACTGGACCACACTGGACTACACTGGACCACAATGGGCTACACACGACCACACTGGACTACACTGGACTACACTGGACTACACTCTACCACACTGGGCTACACTGGAGCACACTGGGCTACACGGGACTACACTCTACCACATGGACTAAACTGGACCACACTATGCCACACCGGATACACTGGACTACACTGGACTACACCAGACCACACTGGACCTCCCTGGACCACACTGGATTACATTGGAATACACCGGACCAAACTGGACCACACTGGATTGCACTGGACTACACTGGGCTATACAGGCCCACACTGGACCATAGTGGGCCAAACTGGACCACACTTGTCTACACTTGGCTACACTGGACCACACTGGACTATACTGGTCCACACTGGACTACACTGGACTACACTCGACCACACTGGACCACACTGGACTACACTGGACTACACGGGACCACACTGGGCTACAGTGGACCACACTAGACCACGCTGGACTTCACTGGAACACACTAGACTACACTGGACTACACTGGACTACACTGGAGAACACTGGACTACACTGGACCACACTGGACTACACTGGACTACACTCTACCACACTGGGCTAAACTGGACCTCACTCGGCTACACTGGACCACACTAGACCACACTGGACGACACTGGACCAAACTGGACAACACTGGACCACACTGGAATACACTGGAACACTCTGGACGACACTGGTCTACACTGGACTATGCTGGACCAAACTAGACTAAACTGGACAACACTGGACTACACTGGACCAAACTGGATTGGACTGGAGTACACTGGACCACACTGGAATGAACTGGACCACACTGGACCACACTGGGCATCACTGGAACACACTGTACCACACTGGACAACACTGGACCAAAATGCATTACACTGGACCACACTGGGCTACACTGGACCACACTGGAATACACTGGACTACACTGGACTACACTCTACCACACTGGACTACACTGGACTACACTGGACTACACTCTACCACATGGAATACACTGTACCACACTGGACTACACTGGACCACACTGGACTAAACTGTACCACATTGGACTACACTGGACCACACTGGAACATACCGGACTACACTAGACCACACTGGACTACACTAGACCACACTGGACTACACTGGACCAAACTGGACTACACTGGAGAACACTGGACTACACTGGTCTACACTGGACTAAACTGGACTAAACTGGACAACATGGACTACACTGGACCACACTGGACAAAACTGGACCACACTGGACTGCACTGGACCAAACTGAACCACACTGGACCACCCTGGACTACACTGGATCACACAGGGCCACACTGGACCACACTGGACTACACTGGACCACAATGGGCTACACACGGCCACACTGGAATACACTGGACTACACTCTACCAAACTGGGCTACACTGGAGCAGACTGAGCTACACGGGACTACACTCTACCACATGGACTACACTGTACCACACTGGACTACACTGGACCACACTGGACAACACTGGACCACACTGGACTGCACTGGACAGCACTGGACCACAATGGACTACACTGGACCACACTGGACTACACTGGACCACAATGGGCTACACACGACCACACTGGACTACACTGGACTACACTGGACTACACTCTACCAAACTGGGCTACACTGGAGCACACTGGGCTACACGGGACTACACTCTACCACATGGACTAAACTGGACCACACTATGCCACACCGGATACACTGGACTACACTGGACTACACCAGACCACACTGGACCTCCCTGGACCACACTGGATTACATTGGAATACACCGGACCAAACTGGACCACACTGGATTGCACTGGACTACACTGGGCTATACAGGCCCACACTGGACCATAGTGGGCCAAACTGGACCACACTTGTCTACACTTGGCTACACTGGACCACACTGGACTATACTGGTCCACACTGGACTACACTGGACTACACTCGACCACACTGGACCACACTGGACTACACTGGACTACACGGGACCACACTGGGCTACAGTGGACCACACTAGACCACGCTGGACTTCACTGGAACACACTAGACTACACTGGACTACACTGGACTACACTGGACCACACTGAACTACACTGGACCACACTGGACTACACTGGACTACACTCTACCACACTGGGCTAAACTGGACCTCACTCGGCTACACTGGACCACACTAGACCACACTGGACGACACTGGACCAAACTGGACAACACTGGACCACACTGGAATACACTGGAACACTCTGGACGACACTGGTCTACACTGGACTATGCTGGACCAAACTAGACTAAACTGGACAACACTGGACTACACTGGACCAAACTGGATTGGACTGGAGTACACTGGACCACACTGGAATGAACTGGACCACACTGGACCACACTGGGCATCACTGGAACACACTGTACCACACTGGACAACACTGGACCAAAATGGATTACACTGGACCACACTGGGCTACACTGGACCACACTGGAATACACTGGACTACACTGGACTACACTCTACCACACTGGACTACACTGGACTACACTGGACTACACTCTACCACATGGAATACACTGTACCACACTGGACTACACTGGACCACACTGGACTAAACTGTACCACATTGGACTACACTGGACCACACTGGAACATACCGGACTACACTAGACCACACTGGACTACACTAGACCACACTGGACTACACTGGACCAAACTGGACTACACTGGAGAACACTGGACTACACTGGTCTACACTGGACTAAACTGGACTAAACTGGACAACATGGACTACACTGGACCACACTGGACAAAACTGGACCACACTGGACTGCACTGGACCAAACTGAACCACACTGGACCACCCTGGACTACACTGGATCACACAGGGCCACACTGGACCACACTGGACTACACTGGACCACAATGGGCTACACACGGCCACACTGGAATACACTGGACTACACTCTACCAGACTGGGCTACACTGGAGCAGACTGAGCTACACGGGACTACACTCTACCACATGGACTACACTGTACCACACTGGACTACACTGGACCACACTGGACAACACTGGACCACACTGGACTGCACTGGACAGCACTGGACCACAATGGACTACACTGGACCACACTGGACTACACTGGACCACAATGGGCTACACACGACCACACTGGACTACACTGGACTACACTGGACTACACTCTACCACACTGGGCTACACTGGAGCACACTGGGCTACACGGGACTACACTCTACCACATGGACTAAACTGGACCACACTATGCCACACCGGATACACTGGACTACACTGGACTACACCAGACCACACTGGACCTCCCTGGACCACACTGGATTACATTGGAATACACCGGACCAAACTGGACCACACTGGATTGCACTGGACTACACTGGGCTATACAGGCCCACACTGGACCATAGTGGGCCAAACTGGACCACACTTGTCTACACTTGGCTACACTGGACCACACTGGACTATACTTGTCCACACTGGACTACACTGGACTACACTCGACCACACTGGACCACACTGGACCACACTGGACTACACGGGACCACACTGGGCTACAGTGGACCACACTAGACCATGCTGGACTTCACTGGAACACACTAGACTACACTGGACTACACTGGACTACACTGGACCACACTGAACTACACTGGACCACACTGGACTACACTGGACTACACTCTACCACACTGGGCTAAACTGGACCTCACTCGGCTACACTGGACCACACTAGACCACACTGGACGACACTGGACCAAACTGGACAACACTGGACCACACTGGAATACACTGGAACACTCTGGACGACACTGGTCTACACTGGACTATGCTGGACCAAACTAGACTAAACTGGACAACACTGGACTACACTGGACCAAACTGGATTGGACTGGAGTACACTGGACCACACTGGAATGAACTGGACCACACTGGACCACACTGGGCATCACTGGAACACACTGTACCACACTGGACAACACTGGACCAAAATGGATTACACTGGACCACACTGGGCTACACTGGACCACACTGGAATACACTGGACTACACTGGACTACACTCTACCACACTGGACTACACTGGACTACACTGGACTACACTCTACCACATGGAATACACTGTACCACACTGGACTACACTGGACCACACTGGACTAAACTGTACCACATTGGACTACACTGGACCACACTGGAACATACCGGACTACACTAGACCACACTGGACTACACTAGACCACACTGGACTACACTGGACCAAACTGGACTACACTGGAGAACACTGGACTACACTGGTCTACACTGGACTAAACTGGACAACATGGACTACACTGGACCACACTGGACAAAACTGGACCACACTGGACTGCACTGGACCAAACTGAACCACACTGGACCACCCTGGACTACACTGGATCACACAGGGCCACACTGGACCACACTGGACTACACTGGACCACAATGGGCTACACACGGCCACACTGGAATACACTGGACTACACTCTACCAAACTGGGCTACACTGGAGCAGACTGAGCTACACGGGACTACACTCTACCACATGGACTACACTGTACCACACTGGACTACACTGGACCACACTGGACAACACTGGACCACACTGGACTGCACTGGACAGCACTGGACCACAATGGACTACACTGGACCACACTGGACTACACTGGACCACAATGGGCTACACACGACCACACTGGACTACACTGGACTACACTGGACTACACTCTACCACACTGGGCTACACTGGAGCACACTGGGCTACACGGGACTACACTCTACCACATGGACTAAACTGGACCACACTATGCCACACCGGATACACTGGACTACACTGGACTACACCAGACCACACTGGACCTCCCTGGACCACACTGGATTACATTGGAATACACCGGACCAAACTGGACCACACTGGATTGCACTGGACTACACTGGGCTATACAGGCCCACACTGGACCATAGTGGGCCAAACTGGACCACACTTGTCTACACTTGGCTACACTGGACCACACTGGACTATACTGGTCCACACTGGACTACACTGGACTACACTCGACCACACTGGACCACACTGGACTACACTGGACTACACGGGACCACACTGGGCTACAGTGGACCACACTAGACCACGCTGGACTTCACTGGAACACACTAGACTACACTGGACTAAACTGGACTACACTGGACCACACTGGACTAAACTGGACCCCACTGATCCACACTGGACTACACTGGATTACACTGGACTACACTGGACCACACTGGACTACACTGGACTACACTCTACCACACTGGGCTAAACTGGACCTCACTCGACTACACTCTACCACATGGAATTCACTGTACCACACTGGACTACACTGGACCACACTGGACTAAACTGTACCACATTGGACTACACTGGACCACACTGGAACATACCGGACTACACTAGACCACACTGGACTACACTAGACCACACTGGACTACACTGGACCAAACTGGACTACACTGGAGAACACTGGACTAAACTGGTCTACACTGGACTAAACTGGACTAAACTGGACAACATGGACTACACTGGACCACACTGGACAAAACTGGACCACACTGGACTGCACTGGACCAAACTGAACCACACTGGACCACCCTGGACTACACTGGATCACACAGGGCCACACTGGACCACACTGGACTACACTGGACCACAATGGGCTACACACGGCCACACTGGAATACACTGGACTACACTCTACCAAACTGGGCTACACTGGAGCAGACTGAGCTACACGGGACTGCACTCTACCACATGGACTACACTGTACCACACTGGACTACACTGGACCACACTGGACAACACTGGACCACACTGGACTGCACTGGACAGCACTGGACCACAATGGACTACACTGGACCACACTGGACTACACTGGACCACAATGGGCTACACACGACCACACTGGACTACACTGGACTACACTGGACTACACTCTACCACACTGGGCTACACTGGAGCACACTGGGCTACACGGGACTACACTCTACCACATGGACTAAACTGGACCACACTATGCCACACCGGATACACTGGACTACACTGGACTACACCAGACCACACTGGACCTCCCTGGACCACACTGGATTACATTGGAATACACCGGACCAAACTGGACCACACTGGATTGCACTGGACTACACTGGGCTATACAGGCCCACACTGGACCATAGTGGGCCAAACTGGACCACACTTGTCTACACTTGGCTACACTGGACCACACTGGACTATACTGGTCCACACTGGACTACACTGGACTACACTCGACCACACTGGACCACACTGGACTACACTGGACTACACGGGACCACACTGGGCTACAGTGGACCACACTAGACCACGCTGGACTTCACTGGAACACACTAGACTACACTGGACTACACTGGACTACACTGGACCACACTGAACTACACTGGACCACACTGGACTACACTGGACTACACTCTACCACACTGGGCTAAACTGGACCTCACTCGGCTACACTGGACCACACTAGACCACACTGGACGACACTGGACCAAACTGGACAACACTGGACCACACTGGAATACACTGGAACACTCTGGACGACACTGGTCTACACTGGACTATGCTGGACCAAACTAGACTAAACTGGACAACACTGGACTACACTGGACCAAACTGGATTGGACTGGAGTACACTGGACCACACTGGAATGAACTGGACCACACTGGACCACACTGGGCATCACTGGAACACACTGTACCACACTGGACAACACTGGACCAAAATGGATTACACTGGACCACACTGGGCTACACTGGACCACACTGGAATACACTGGACTACACTGGACTACACTCTACCACACTGGACTACACTGGACTACACTGGACTACACTCTACCACATGGAATACACTGTACCACATTGGACTACACTGGACCACACTGGAACATACCGGACTACACTAGACCACACTGGACTACACTAGACCACACTGGACTACACTGGACCAAACTGGACTACACTGGAGAACACTGGACTACACTGGTCTACACTGGACTAAACTGGACTAAACTGGACAACATGGACTACACTGGACCACACTGGACAAAACTGGACCACACTGGACTGCACTGGACCAAACTGAACCACACTGGACCACCCTGGACTACACTGGATCACACAGGGCCAGACTGGACCACACTGGACTACACTGGACCACAATGGGCTACACACGGCCACACTGGAATACACTGGACTACACTCTACCAAACTGGGCTACACTGGAGCAGACTGAGCTACACGGGACTGCACTCTACCACATGGACTACACTGTACCACACTGGACTACACTGGACCACACTGGACAACACTGGACCACACTGGACTGCACTGGACAGCACTGGACCACAATGGACTACACTGGACCACACTGGACTACACTGGACCACAATGGGCTACACACGACCACACTGGACTACACTGGACTACACTGGACTACACTCTACCACACTGGGCTACACTGGAGCACACTGGGCTACACGGGACTACACTCTACCACATGGACTAAACTGGACCACACTATGCCACACCGGATACACTGGACTACACTGGACTACACCAGACCACACTGGACCTCCCTGGACCACACTGGATTACATTGGAATACACCGGACCAAACTGGACCACACTGGATTGCACTGGACTACACTGGGCTATACAGGCCCACACTGGACCATAGTGGGCCAAACTGGACCACACTTGTCTACACTTGGCTACACTGGACCACACTGGACTATACTGGTCCACACTGGACTACACTGGACTACACTCGACCACACTGGACCACACTGGACTACACGGGACCACACTGGGCTACAGTGGACCACACTAGACCACGCTGGACTTCACTGGAACACACTAGACTACACTGGACTACACTGGACTACACTGGACTACACTGGACCACACTGAACTACACTGGACCACACTGGACTACACTGGACTACACTCTACCACACTGGGCTAAACTGGACCTCACTCGGCTACACTGGACCACACTAGACCACACTGGACGACACTGGACCAAACTGGACAACACTGGACCACACTGGAATACACTGGAACACTCTGGACGACACTGGTCTACACTGGACTATGCTGGACCAAACTAGACTAAACTGGACAACACTGGACTACACTGGACCAAACTGGATTGGACTGGAGTACACTGGACCACACTGGAATGAACTGGACCACACTGGACCACACTGGGCATCACTGGAACACACTGTACCACACTGGACAACACTGGACCAAAATGGATTACACTGGACCACACTGGGCTACACTGGACCACACTGGAATACACTGGACTACACTGGACTACACTCTACCACACTGGACTACACTGGACTACACTGGACTACACTCTACCACATGGAATACACTGTACCACACTGGACTACACTGGACCACACTGGACTAAACTGTACCACATTGGACTACACTGGACCACACTGGAACATACCGGACTACACTAGACCACACTGGACTACACGAGACCACACTGGACTACACTGGACCAAACTGGACTACACTGGAGAACACTGGACTACACTGGTCTACACTGGACTAAACTGGACTAAACTGGACAACATGGACTACACTGGACCACACTGGACAAAACTGGACCACACTGGACTGCACTGGACCAAACTGAA
Organism: Squalus acanthias; assembly: GCA_030390025.1. Lineage (NCBI taxonomy): Eukaryota > Metazoa > Chordata > Chondrichthyes > Squaliformes > Squalidae > Squalus > Squalus acanthias. The sequence goes on along the minus strand of JASTWF010000305.1, from coordinate 544,761 downwards.
CCACACTGGACCACCCTGGACTACACTGGATCACACAGGGCCACACTGGACCACACTGGACTACACTGGACCACAATGGGCTACACACGGCCACACTGGAATACACTGGACTACACTCTACCAAACTGGGCTACACTGGAGCAGACTGAGCTACACGGGACTACACTCTACCACATGGACTACACTGTACCACACTGGACTACACTGGACCACACTGGACAACACTGGACCACACTGGACTGCACTGGACAGCACTGGACCACAATGGACTACACTGGACCACACTGGACTACACTGAGACCACAATGGGCTACACACGACCACACTGGACTACACTGGACTACACTGGACTACACTCTACCACACTGGGCTACACTGGAGCACACTGGGCTACACGGGACTACACTCTACCACATGGACTAAACTGGACCACACTATGCCACACCGGATACACTGGACTACACTGGACTACACCAGACCACACTGGACCTCCCTGGACCACACTGGATTACATTGGAATACACCGGACCAAACTGGACCACACTGGATTGCACTGGACTACACTGGGCTATACAGGCCCACACTGGACCATAGTGGGCCAAACTGGACCACACTTGTCTACACTTGGCTACAGTGGACCACACTGGACTATACTGGTCCACACTGGACTACACTGGACTACACTCGACCACACTTGACCACACTGGACTACACTGGACTACACGTGACCACACTGGGCTACAGTGGACCACACTCGACCACGCTGGACTTCACTGGAACACACTAGACTACACTGGACTACACTGGACTACACTGGACCACACTGAACTACACTGGACCACACTGGACTACACTGGACTACACTCTACCACACTGGGCTAAACTGGACCTCACTCGGCTACACTGGACCACACTAGACCACACTGGACGACACTGGACCAAACTGGACAACACTGGACCACACTGGAATACACTGGAACACTCTGGACGACACTGGTCTACACTGGACTATGCTGGACCAAACTAGACTAAACTGGACAACACTGGACTACACTGGACCAAACTGGATTGGACTGGAGTACACTGGACCACACTGGAATGAACTGGACCACACTGGACCACACTGGGCATCACTGGAACACACTGTACCACACTGGACAACACTGGACCAAAATGGATTACACTGGACCACACTGGGCTACACTGGACCACACTGGAATACACTGGACTACACTGGACTACACTCTACCACACTGGACTACACTGGACTACACTCTACCACATGGAATACACTGTACCACACTGGACTACACTGGACCACACTGGACTAAACTGTACCACATTGGACTACACTGGACCACACTGGAACATACCGGACTACACTAGACCACACTGGACTACACTAGACCACACTGGACTACACTGGACCAAACTGGACTACACTGGAGAACACTGGACTACACTGGTCTACACTGGACTAAACTGGACTAAACTGGACAACATGGACTACACTGGACCACACTGGACAAAACTGGACCACACTGGACTGCACTGGACCAAACTGAACCACACTGGACCACCCTGGACTACACTGGATCACACAGGGCCACACTGGACCACACTGGACTACACTGGACCACAATGGGCTACACACGGCCACACTGGAATACACTGGACTACACTCTACCAAACTGGGCTACACTGGAGCAGACTGAGCTACACGGGACTACACTCTACCACATGGACTACACTGTACCACACTGGACTACACTGGACCACACTGGACAACACTGGACCACACTGGACTGCACTGGACAGCACTGGGCCACAATGGACTACACTGGACCACACTGGACTACACTGGACCACAATGGGCTACACACGACCACACTGGACTACACTGGACTACACTGGACTACACTCTACCACACTGGGCTACACTGGAGCACACTGGGCTACACGGGACTACACTCTACCACATGGACTAAACTGGACCACACTATGCCACACCGGATACACTGGACTACACTGGACTACACCAGACCACACTGGACCTCCCTGGACCACACTGGATTACATTGGAATATAAAGGACCAAACTGGACCACACTGGATTGCACTGGACTACACTGGGCTATACAGGCCCACACTGGACCATAGTGGGCCAAACTGGACCACACTTGTCTACACTTGGCTACACTGGACCACACTGGACTATACTGGTCCACACTGGACTACACTGGACTACACTCGACCACACTGGACCACACTGGACTACACTGGACTACACTGGACCACAATGGGCTACACACGACCACACTGGACTACACTGGACTACACTGGACTACACTCTACCACACTGGGCTACACTGGAGCACACTGGGCTACACGGGACTACACTCTACCACATGGACTAAACTGGACCACACTATGCCACACCGGATACACTGGACTACACTGGACTACACCAGACCACACTGGACCTCCCTGGACCACACTGGATTACATTGGAATACACCGGACCAAACTGGACCACACTGGATTGCACTGGACTACACTGGGCTATACAGGCCCACACTGGACCATAGTGGGCCAAACTGGACCACACTTGTCTACACTTGGCTACACTGGACCACACTGGACTATACTGGTCCACACTGGACTACACTGGACTACACTCGACCACACTGGACCACACTGGACTACACTGGACTACACGGGACCACACTGGGCTACAGTGGACCACACTAGACCACGCGGGACTTCACTGGAACACACTAGACTACACTGGACTACACTGGACTACACTGGACTACACTGGACCACACTGAACTACACTGGACCACACTGGACTACACTGGACTACACTCTACCACACTGGGCTAAACTGGACCTCACTCGGCTACACTGGACCACACTAGACCACACTGGACGACACTGGACCAAACTGGACAACACTGGACCACACTGGAATACACTGGAACACTCTGGACGACACTGGTCTACACTGGACTATGCTGGACCAAACTAGACTAAACTGGACAACACTGGAGTACACTGGACCACACTGGAATGAACTGGACCACACTGGACCACACTGGGCATCACTGGAACACACTGTACCACACTGGACAACACTGGACCAAAATGGATTACACTGGACCACACTGGACTACACTGGACTACACTGGACTACACTCTACCACATGGAATACACTGTACCACACTGGACTACACTGGACCACACTGGACTAAACTGTACCACATTGGACTACACTGGACCACACTGGAACATACCGGACTACACTAGACCACACTGGACTACACTAGACCACACTGGACTACACCGGACCAAACTGGACTACACTGGAGAACACTGGACTACACTGGTCTACACTGGACTAAACTGGACTAAACTGGACAACATGGACTACACTGGACCACACTGGACAAAACTGGACCAAACTGGACTGCACTGGACCAAACTGAACCACACTGGACCACCCTGGACTACACTGGATCACACAGGGCCACACTGGACCACACTGGACTACACTGGACCACAATGGGCTACACACGGCCACACTGGAATACACTGGACTACACTCTACCAAACTGGGCTACACTGGAGCAGACTGAGCTACACGGGACTACACTCTACCACATGGACTACACTGTACCACACTGGACTACACTGGACCACACTGGACAACACTGGACCACACTGGACTGCACTGGACAGCACTGGACCACAATGGACTACACTGGACCACACTGGACTACACTGGACCACAATGGGCTACACACGACCACACTGGACTACACTGGACTACACTGGACTACACTCTACCACACTGGGCTACACTGGAGCACACTGGGCTACACGGGACTACACTCTACCACATGGACTAAACTGGACCACACTATGCCACACCGGATACACTGGACTACACTGGACTACACCAGACCACACTGGACCTCCCTGGACCACACTGGATTACATTGGAATACACCGGACCAAACTGGACCACACTGGATTGCACTGGACTACACTGGGCTATACAGGCCCACACTGGACCATAGTGGGCCAAACTGGACCACACTTGTCTACACTTGGCTACACTGGACCACACTGGACTATACTGGTCCACACTGGACTACACTGGACTACACTCGACCACACTGGACCACACTGGACTACACTGGACTACACGGGACCACACTGGGCTACAGTGGACCACACTAGACCACGCTGGACTTCACTGGAACACACTAGACTACACTGGACTACACTGGACCACACTGGACTACACTGGACCACACTGGACTACACTGGACCCCACTGATCCACACTGGACTACACTGGATTACACTAGACTACACTGGACCACACTGGACTACACTGGACTACACTCTACCACACTGGGCTAAACTGGACCTCACTCGGCTACACTGGACCACACTAGACCACACTGGACGACACTGGACCAAACTGGACAACACTGGACCACACTGGAATACACTGGAACACTCTGGACGACACTGGTCTACACTGGACTATGCTGGACCAAACTAGACTAAACTGGACAACACTGGACTACACTGGACCAAACTGGATTGGACTGGAGTACACTGGACCACACTGGAATGAACTGGACCACACTGGACCACACTGGGCATCACTGGAACACACTGTACCACACTGGACAACACTGGACCAAAATGGATTACACTGGACCACACTGGGCTACACTGGACCACACTGGAATACACTGGACTACACTGGACTACACTCTACCACACTGGACTACACTGGACTACACTGGACTACACTCTACCACATGGAATACACTGTACCACACTGGACTACACTGGACCACACTGGACCACATTGGATTGAACTGGACCACACTGGACCACACTGGGCATCACTGGAACCCACTGTACCACACTGGACAACACTGGACCACAATGGACTATACTGGATGACACTGGGTTACACTGGACTACACTGGATCACAATTGGCTACACAGGACCTCACTGGACTACACTGGACCACACTGGGCCACAATGGACTACACTGGACCACACTGGACTACACTGGACTACAATGGGCTACACACGACCACACTGGACTACACTGGACTACACTTGAATACACTGAACTACACTGGAATAAACTGAACCACACTGGACAACACTGGAACACACTGGACTGCACTGGACCAGACTGAACTACACTGGACACACTGGACAACACTGGAACATACTGGACTGCACTGGACCACACTGAACTACACTGGACCGCACTGGACTACACTGGATCATATTGGGCCACACTGGACCACACTGGACTACACTTGACTACACTGGACCACACTGGACTAAACTGGACCACACTGGACAACACTGGACCACACTGGACTACACTGGACAACACTGGACCACAATGGACTACACTGGACCACATTGGACTACACTGGACCAAAATGGGCTACACACGGCCACACTGGAATACACTGGACTACACTGGACTACACTCTACCACACTGGACTACACTGGACTACACTCTACCACATGGACTACACTGTACCACACTGGACTACACTGGACCACACTGGAACATACCGGACTACACTAGACCACACTGGACTACACTAGACCACACTGGACTACACTGGACCAAACTGTACTACACTGGAGAACACTGGACTACACTGGTCTACACTGGACTAAACTGGACTAAACTGGACAACATGGACTACACTGGACCACACTGGATGACACTGGTCTACACTGGACTATACTGGACCAAACTCGACTATACTGGACAACACTGGACTACACTGGACCAAACTGGACTACGCTGGAAAACACTGGACTACACTGGTCTACACTGGACTATACTGGACTAAACTGGACTAAACTGGACAACATGGACTGCACTGGACCACACTGGACGACACTGGTCTACACTGGACTATACTGGACCAAACTCGACTATACTGGACAACACTGGACTACACTGGACCAAACTGGATTGAACTGGACCCCACTGGTCCACACTGGAATACACTGGACCACTCTGGACGACACTGGTCTACACTGGACTATGCTGGACCAAACTAGACTAAACTGGACAACACTGGACTACACTGGACCAAACTGGATTGGACTGGAGTACACTGGAACACACTGGAATGAACTGGACCACACTGGACCACACTGGGCATCACTGGAACACACTGTACCACACTGGACAACACTGGACCACAATGGATTACACTGGGCCACACTGGGCTACACTGCACTACACTGGACCACAATGGGCTACGGTGGACCACACTGGACTACACTCTACCACAATGGGCTACACTGGGTACACTGGGCTACACGGGAATACACTCTACCACACTGGACTACACTGTACCACACTGGACTACACTGGACCACACTGTACCATACTGGACTACACTGGATCACACTGGACTACACTAGACCACACTGGACTACACTGGACAAAACTGGACTGCACTGGAAAACACTGGACTAAACTGGTCTACACAGGACTATACTGGACTACACTGGACAACATGGACTACACTGGACCACACTGGACGACACTGGTCTACACTGGACTATACTGGACCAAACTCGACTATACTGGACAACACTGGACTACACTGGACCACATTGGATTGAACTGGACCACACTGGGCATCACTGGAACACACTGTACCACACTGGACAACACTGGACCACAATGGACTATACTGGATGACACTGGGTTACACTGGACTACACTGGATCACAATCGGCTACACAGGACCTCACTGGACTACACTGGACCACACTGGGCCACAATGGACTACACTGGACCACACTGGACTACACTGGACTACAATGGGCTACACACGACCACACTGGACTACACTGGACTACACTTGAATACACTGAACTAAACTGGAATAAACTGATCCACACTGGACAACACTGGAACACACTGGACAGCACTGGACCAGACTGAACTACACTGGACACACTGGACAACACTGGAACATACTGGACTGCACTGGACCACACTGAACTACACTGGACCACACTGGACTACACTGGATCACATTGGGCCACACTGGACCACACTGGACTACACTTGACTACACTGGACCACACTGGACTAAACTGGACCACACTGGACAACACTGGACCACACTGGACTACACTGGACAACACTAGACCACAATGCACTACACTGGACCACACTGGACTACACTGGACCACAATGGGCTACACACGACCACACTGGAATACACTGGACTACACTGGACTACACTCTACCACACTGGACTACACTGGACTACACTGGACTACACACTACCACATGGAATACACTGTACCACACTGGACTACACTGGACCACACTGGACTAAACTGTACCACATTGGACTACACTGGACCACACTGGAACATACCGGACTACACTAGACCACACTGGACTACACTAGACCACACTGGACTACACTGGACCAAACTGGACTACACTGGAGAACACTGGACTACACTGGTCTACACTGGACTAAACTGGACTAAACTGGACAACATGGACTACACTGGACCACACTGGACAAAACTGGACCACACTGGACTGCACTGGACCAAACTGAACCACACTGGACCACCCTGGACTACACTGGATCACACAGGGCCACACTGGACCACACTGGACTACACTGGACCACAATGGGCTACACACGGCCACACTGGAATACACTGGACTACACTCTACCAAACTGGGCTACACTGGAGCAGACTGAGCTACACGGGACTACACTCTACCACATGGACTACACTGTACCACACTGGACTACACTGGACCACACTGGACAACACTGGACCACACTGGACTGCACTGGACAGCACTGGACCACAATGGACTACACTGGACCACACTGGACTACACTGGACCACAATGGGCTACACACGACCACACTGGACTACACTGGACTACACTGGACTACACTCTACCACACTGGGCTACACTGGAGCACACTGGGCTACACGGGACTACACTCTACCACATGGACTAAACTGGACCACACTATGCCACACCGGATACACTGGACTACACTGGACTACACCAGACCACACTGGACCTCCCTGGACCACACTGGATTACATTGGAATACACCGGACCAAACTGGACCACACTGGATTGCACTGGACTACACTGGGCTATACAGGCCCACACTGGACCATAGTGGGCCAAACTGGACCACACTTGTCTACACTTGGCTACACTGGACCACACTGGACTATACTGGTCCACACTGGACTACACTGGACTACACTCGACCACACTGGACCACACTGGACTACACTGGACTACACGGGACCACACTGGGCTACAGTGGACCACACTAGACCACGCTGGACTTCACTGGAACACACTAGACTACACTGGACTACACTGGACTAAACTGGACTACACTGGACCACACTGGACTACACTGGACCCCACTGATCCACACTGGACTACACTGGATTACACTAGACTACACTGGACCACACTGGACTACACTGGACTACACTCTACCACACTGGGCTAAACTGGACCTCACTCGACTACACTCTACCACATGGAATACACTGTACCACACTGGACTACACTGGACCACACTGGACTAAACTGTACCACATTGGACTACACTGGACCACACTGGAACATACCGGACTACACTAGACCACACTGGACTACACTAGACCACACTGGACTACACTGGACCAAACTGGACTACACTGGAGAACACTGGACTACACTGGTCTACACTGGACTAAACTGGACTAAACTGGACAACATGGACTACACTGGACCACACTGGACAAAACTGGACCACACTGGACTGCGCTGGACCAAACTGAACCACACTGGACCACCCTGGACTACACTGGATCACACAGGGCCACACTGGACCACACTGGACTACACTGGACCACAATGGGCTACACACGGCCACACTGGAATACACTGGACTACACTCTACCAAACTGGGCTACACTGGAGCAGACTGAGCTACACGGGACTACACTCTACCACATGGACTACACTGTACCACACTGGACTACACTGGACCACACTGGACAACACTGGACCACACTGGACTGCACTGGACAGCACTGGACCACAATGGACTACACTGGACCACACTGGACTACACTGGACCACAATGGGCTACACACGACCACACTGGACTACACTGGACTACACTGGACTACACTCTACCACACTGGGCTACACTGGAGCACACTGGGCTACACGGGACTACACTCTACCACATGGACTAAACTGGACCACACTATGCCACACCGGATACACTGGACTACACTGGACTACACCAGACCACACTGGACCTCCCTGGACCACACTGGATTACATTGGAATACACCGGACCAAACTGGACCACACTGGATTGCACTGGACTACACTGGGCTATACAGGCCCACACTGGACCATAGTGGGCCAAACTGGACCACACTTGTCTACACTTGGCTACACTGGACCACACTGGACTATACTGGTCCACACTGGACTACACTGGACTACACTCGACCACACTGGACCACACTGGACTACACTGGACTACACGGGACCACACTGGGCTACAGTGGACCACACTAGACCACGCTGGACTTCACTGGAACACACTAGACTACACTGGACTACACTGGACTACACTGGACCACACTGAACTACACTGGACCACACTGGACTACACTGGACTACACTCTACCACACTGGGCTAAACTGGACCTCACTCGGCTACACTGGACCACACTAGACCACACTGGACGACACTGGACCAAACTGGACAACACTGGACCACACTGGAATACACTGGACTACACTCTACCAAACTGGGCTACACTGGAGCAGACTGAGCTACACGGGACTACACTCTACCACATGGACTACACTGTACCACACTGGACTACACTGGACCACACTGGACAACACTGGACCACACTGGACTGCACTGGACAGCACTGGACCACAATGGACTACACTGGACCACACTGGACTACACTGGACCACAATGGGCTACACACGACCACACTGGACTACACTGGACTACACTGGACTACACTCTACCACACTGGGCTACACTGGAGCACACTGGGCTACACGGGACTACACTCTACCACATGGACTAAACTGGACCACACTATGCCACACCGGATACACTGGACTACACTGGACTACACCAGACCACACTGGACCTCCCTGGACCACACTGGATTACATTGGAATACACCGGACCAAACTGGACCACACTGGATTGCACTGGACTACACTGGGCTATACAGGCCCACACTGGACCATAGTGGGCCAAACTGGACCACACTTGTCTACACTTGGCTACACTGGACCACACTGGACTATACTGGTCCACACTGGACTACACTGGACTACACTCGACCACACTGGACCACACTGGACTACACTGGACTACACGGGACCACACTGGGCTACAGTGGACCACACTAGACCACGCTGGACTTCACTGGAACACACTAGACTACACTGGACTACACTGGACTACACTGGACCACACTGAACTACACTGGACCACACTGGACTACACTGGACTACACTCTACCACACTGGGCTAAACTGGACCTCACTCGGCTACACTGGACCACACTAGACCACACTGGACGACACTGGACCAAACTGGACAACACTGGAACACACTGGACTGCACTGGATCACATTGGGCCACACTGGACCACACTGGACTACACTTGACTACACTGGACCACACTGGACTAAACTGGACCACACTGGACTAAACTAGACTAAACTGGACCACACTGGACTACACTGGACACCACTTATCCACACTGGAACACACTGGACTACACTGGATTACACTAGACTACACTGGGCCAAACTGGACCAGACTGGACCACACTGGATTACACTGGACTACACTGGGCTACACTGGACCACAATGGGCTAAACACGACCACACTGGACTAAACTGGACTACACTCTACCACACTGGGCTACACTGCACCACACTCTACCACACTGGACTACACTGGACCAAACTGGACTACACTGGTCTACACTGGACTATACTGGACTACACTAGACTAAACTGGACAAAACTGGACTACACTGGACTATACTGGACCAAACTAGACTAAACTGGACAACACTGGACTACACTGGGCCACACAGGATTGAACTGGACCACTTTGGACTACACTGGACTGCACTGGACTACACTGGATCACAGCGAACTACACTGGACTACACTGGACCACAATGGGCTACACAGGACCACACTGGACTACACTGGACTACACTGGACTACACTCTACCACACTGGGCTACACTGTAGTACACTGGGCTACACGGGAATACATTCTACCACACTGGACTAAACTGTACGACACTGGACTAGACTGTACCACACTGGACCACACTGAACTACACTGGACCACACTGGACTAAACTGGACCACACTGGACTACACTAGACTACACTGGACCACACTGGAATAAACTGGACCACACTGGACTACACTAGACTACACTGGACCAGCCTGGACCACACTGGGCTACACAGGACCATACTGGACCACACTGGCTACACTGGACCACACTAGACTACACTAGACCACACTGGATTACACTGGACCACAATGGGCTACAAACGACCACACTGGACCACACTGGACTACACTGGACTACACTCTACCACACTGGGCTACACTGGAGCACACTGGGCTACACGGGACTACACTCTACCACATGGACTACACTGGCCCACACTGGACTACACTGGACAACACCGGACCATACTGCACTACACTGAACTACACTGAACCACACTGACCTACACTGGACCACACTGGACAAAACTGGACCACACTGGACTGCACTGGAACACACTGAACTACACTGGACCGCACTGGACAACACTGAACTACACTGGACCACACTGGACAACACTGGAACACACTGGACTGCACTGGATCACATTGGGTCACACTGGACCACACTGGACTACACTTGACGACACTGGACCACACTGGACAACACTGGAACACACTGGACTGCACTGGATCACATTGGGCCACACTGCACCACACTGGACTACACTTGACGACACTGGACCACGCTGGACAACACTGGAACACACTGGACTACACTGGATCACATTGGGCCACACTGGACTGCACTTGACTACACTGGACCACACTGGACTAAACTGGACCACATGGACTACACTTGACTACACTGGACCACACTGGACTAAACTGGACCAAACTGGACTACACTAGACTACACTGGACCACACTGGACTACACTGGACCCCACTGATCCACACTGGAACACACTGGACGACACTGGATTACACGAGACTACACTGGACCAAACTGGACTACACTGGACACACTGGACTACACTGGACCCCACTGATCCACACTGGAACACACTGGACTACACTGGATTACACTAGACTACACTGGACCAAACTGGACCACACTGAACCACACTGGACTGCACTGGACCACACTGAACTACACTGGACCACACTGATCTGCACTGGATCACACTGGACCACACTGGATTACACTGGAACACAATGGGCTACACACGACCACACTGGACTGCACTGGACCAGACTAGACCACACTGCACTACACTGGACCAAACTGGTCTACAGTGGACCACACTAGACAACACTGGACTTCACTGGACCAAACTAGAACACAGTGGACTAATCTGGACCAAACTGGAAAACACTGGACCGCACTGGACCACACTGAACCACACTGGACCACACTGAAGCACACTTGACTGCACTGGACCACACTGAACTACACTGGACCACACTGGTCTACACTGGATCACACTGGACCACACTGGACCACATTGGACTACACTTGACTACACTGGACAACACTGGATTAAACTGGACCACACTGGACTATACTAGAATGAACTGGACCACCCTGGACCACACTGGGCTACACAGGACCATACTGGACCACACTGGGCATCACTGTACCACACTGGACCACACTGGACTGCACTGGAACACAATGGGCTACACACAACCACACTGGACTACACTGGACTACACTGGACTACACTTTACCACACTGGGCTACACTGGACCTCACTGGGCTACACTGGACCACACTAGACCACACTGGACCACCCTGGACCACACTGGGCTACACAGGACCATACTGGACCACACTGGCTACACTGGACCACACTAGACTACACTAGACCACACTGGACTACACTGGACCACAATGGGCTTAACACGACCACACCGGAATACACTGGACTACACTGGACTACACTCTACCACACTGGGCTACACTGGAGCACACTGGGCTACACGGGACTACACTCTACCACATGGACTACACTGCCCACACTGGACTACACTGGACAACACTGGACCATACTGCACTAAACTGAACTACACTGAACCGCACTGACCTACACTGGACCACACTGGACAACACTGGAACACACTGGACTGCACTGGACCACACTGAACTACACTGGACCACACTGGACAACACTGAACTACACTGGACCACACTGGACAACACTGGAACACACTGGATTGCACTGGATCACATTGGGCCACACTGGACCACACTGGACTACACTTGACTACACTGGACCACACTGGACAACACTGGAACACACTGAACTGCACTGGATCAGATTGGGCCACACTGGACTGCACTTGACTACACTGGACGACACTGGACTAAACTGGACCACATGGACTACACTTGACTACACTGGACCACACTGGACTAAACTAGACCAAACTGGACTACACTAGACTACACTGGACCACACTGGACTACACTGGACCCCACTGATCCACACTGGAACACACTGGACTACACTGGACACACTGGACTACACTGGACCCCACTGATCCACACTGGAACACACTGGACTACACTGGATTACACTAGACTACACTGGACCAAACTGGACCACACTGAACCACACTGGACTGCACTGGACCACACTGAACTACACTGGACCACACTGGTCTACAATGGATCACACTGGACCACACTGGACTACACTGGAACACAATGGGCTACACACGACCACACTGGAATGCACTGGACCACACTAGACCAAACTGGACTACACTGGACCAAACTGGGCTACAGTGGACCAAACTAGACAACACTGGACTTCACTGGACCAAACTAGACCACACTGGACTACACTGGACCAAACTGGAAAACACTGGACAACACTGGACTACACTGGACCACACTGGACCACACTGAACTACACTGGACCACACTGGACTAAACTGGACCACAATGGACTACACTAGACTACACTGGACCACACTGGACTAAACTGGACCACACTGAACTACACTAGAATACACTGGACCACCCTGGACCACACTGGGCTACACAGGACCATACTGGACCACACTGGCTACACTGGACCACACTAGACTACACTGGACCACACTGGACTACACTGGACCACACTATACCACACTGGAACAAACTAGACTACACTGGACCACACTGTACTACACTGGACCACAATGGGCTACACACGACCACACTGGACTACACTGGACTACACTCTACCACACTGGGCTACACTTGAGCAAACTGGGCTACACGAGACTACAATCTACCACATGGACTACACTGGCCCACACTGGACTACACTGGACCACACTGGACTGCACTGGACCACACTGAAGTACACTGGAACACACTGGTCTACACTGGATCACACTGGACCACACTGGACCACACTGGACTAAACTGGACCACACTGGCCTACACTAGAATACACTGGACTACACTGGACTACACTTTACCACACTGGGCTACACTGGACCTCACTGGGCTACACGGGACCACACTAGACCACATTGGCTACACTGGACCAAACTGGACTACACTGGACCACACTGGACTACACTGGACCACACTGGACGACACTGGTCTACACTGGACTATACTGGACCAAACTAGACTAAACTGGACAACACTGGACTACACTGGACCACACTGGATTGGACTGACTACACTGGACCACACTGGAATGAACTGGACCACACTGGACCACACTGGGCTACACTGGACTAAACTGGACTACAATGGGCTACAGTGGACCACACTGGACTACACTCTACCACACTGGGCTACACTGGAGTACACTGGACTAAACTGTACCACATTGGACTACACTGGACCACACTGGAACATACCGGACTACACTAGACCACACTGGACTACACTATACCACACTGGACTACACTGGACCAAACTGGACTACACTGGAGAACACTGGACTACACTGGTCTACACTGGACTAAACTGGACAACATGGACTACACTGGACCACACTGGACGACACTGGTCTACACTGGACTATACTGGACCAAACTCGACTATACTGGACAACACTGGAACAAACTGGACTACACTGGAAAACACTGGACTACACTGGTCTACACTGGACTACACTGGACTAAACTGGACTAAACTGGACAACATGGACTACACTGGACCACACTGGACGACACTGGTCTACACTGGACTATACTGGACCAAACTCGACTATACTGGACAACACTGGACTACACTGGACCAAACTGGATTGAACTGGACCACACTGGTCCACACTGGAATACACTGGACCACTCTGGACGACACTGGTCTAAACTGGACTATGCTGGACCAAACTAGACTAAACTGGACAACACTGGACTACACTGGACCAAACTGGATTGGACTGGAGTACACTGGAACACACTGGAATGAACTGGACCACACTGGACCACACTGGGCATCACTGGAACACACTGTACCACACTGGACAACACTGGACCACAATGGATTACACTGGACCACACTGGGCTACACTGCACTACACTGGACCACAATGGGCTACGGTGGACCACACTGGACTACACTCTACCACAATGGGCTACACTGGGTACACTGGGCTACACGGGAATACACTCTACCACACTGGACTACACTGTACCACACTGGACTACACTGGACCACACTGTACCATACTGGACTACACTGGATCACACTGGACTACACTAGACCACACTGGACTACACTGGACAAAACATAGAAACATAGAAACATAGAAACTAGAAGCAGGAGTAGGCCATTCGGCCCATCGAGCCTGCTCCACCATTCAATACGATCATGGCTGATCATCCAAATCCAGTACACTGTCCCTGCTTTCTCACACAGAATCCCCATCGAGCCTGCACCGACACATATCCCACCCTATCCTATCCCCGTAACCCCACATATTTAATCCCCCCCTAACACTAAGGGTCAATTTATCATAGCCAAATCAACCTAACCCGCACATTTTTGGACTGTGGGAGGAAACCGGAGCACCCGGAGGAAACCCACGCAGACACGGGGAGAATGTGCAAACTCCACACAGACAGTCACCCGAGGCCAGATTCGAACCCGGGTCCCTGGCGCTGGACTACACTGGAAAACACTGGACTAAACTGGTCTACACAGGACTATACTGGACTACACTGGACAACATGGACTATACTGGACCACACTGGAAGACACTGGTCTACACTGGACCATACTGGACCAAACTCGACTATACTGGACAACACTGGACTACACTGGACCACATTGGATTGAACTGGACCACACTGGACCACACTGGGCATCACTGGAACACACTGTACCACACTGGACAACACTGGACCACAATGGACTATACTGGATGACACTGGGTTACACTGGACTACACTGGATCACAATCGGCTACACAGGACCTCACTGGACTACACTGGACCACACTGGGCCACAATGGACTACACTGGACCACACTGGACTACACTGGACTACAATGGGCTACACACGACCACACTGGACTACACTGGACTACACTTGAATACACTGAACTAAACTGGAATAAACTGATCCACACTGGACAACACTGGAACACACTGGACAGCACTGGACCAGACTGAACTACACTGGACACACTGGACAACACTGGAACATACTGGACTGCACTGGACCACACTGAACTACACTGGACCGCACTGGACTACACTGGATCATATTGGGCCACACTGGACCACACTGGACTACACTTGACTACACTGGACCACACTGGACTAAACTGGACCACACTGGACAACACTGGACCACACTGGACTACACTGGACAACACTGGACCACAATGGACTACACTGGACCACACTGGACTACACTGGACCACAATGGGCTACACACGGCCACACTGGAATACACTGGACTACACTGGACTACACTCTACCACACTGGACTACACTGGACTACACTCTACCACATGGACTACACTGTACCACACTGGACTACACTGGACCACACTGGACTAAACTGTACCACATTGGACTACACTGGACCACACTGGAACATACCGGACTACACTAGACCACACTGGACTACACTAGACCACACTGGACTACACTGGACCAAACTGTACTACACTGGAGAACACTGGACTACACTGGTCTACACTGGACTAAACTGGACTAAACTGGACAACATGGACTACACTGGACCACACTGGATGACACTGGTCTACACTGGACTATACTGGACCAAACTCGACTATACTGGACAACACTGGACTACACTGGACCAAACTGGATTGAACTGGACCCCACTGGTCCACACTGGAATACACTGGACCACTCTGGACGACACTGGTCTAAACTGGACTATGCTGGACCAAACGAGACTAAACTGGACAACACTGGACTACACTGGACCAAACTGGATTGGACTGGAGTACACTGGAACACACTGGAATGAACTGGACCACACTGGACCACACTGGGCATCACTGGAACACACTGTACCACACTGGACAACACTGGACCACAATGGATTACACTGGACCACACTGGGCTACACTGCACTACACTGGACCACAATGGGCTACGGTGGACCACACTGGACTACACTCTACCACAATGGGCTACACTGGGTACACTGGGCTACACGGGAATACACTCTACCACACTGGACTACACTGTACCACACTGGACTACACTGGACCACACTGTACCATACTGGACTACACTGGATCACACTGGACTACACTGGACCACACTGGACGACACTGGTCTACACTGGACTATACTGGACCAAACTCGACGATACTGGACAACACTGGACTACATTGGACCACATTGGATTGAACTGGACCACACTGGACCACACTGGGCATCACTGGAACACACTGTACCACACTGGACAACACTGGACCACAATGGACTATACTGGATGACACTGGGTTACACTGGACTACACTGGATCACAATCGGCTACACAGGACCTCACTGGACTACACTGGACCACACTGGGCCACAATGGACTACACTGGACCACACTGGACTACACTGGACTACAATGGGCTACACACGACCACACTGGACTACACTGGACTACACTTGAATACACTGAACTAAACTGGAATAAACTGATCCACACTGGACAACACTGGAACACACTGGACAGCACTGGACCAGACTGAACTACACTGGACACACTGGACAACACTGGAACATACTGGACTGCACTGGTCCACACTGAACTACACTGGACCACACTGGACTACACTGGATCACATTGGGCCACACTGGACCACACTGGACTACACTTGACTACACTGGACCACACTGGACTAAACTGGACCACACTGGACAACACTGGACCACACTGGACTACACTGGACAACACTAGACCACAATGCACTACACTGGACCACACTGGACTACACTGGACCACAATGGGCTACACACGACCACACTGGAATACACTGGACTACACTGGACTACACTCTACCACACTGGACTACACTGGACTACACTGGACTACACTCTACCACATGGAATACACTGTACCACACTGGACTACACTGGACCACACTGGACTAAACTGTACCACATTGGACTACACTGGACCACACTGGAACATACCGGACTACACTAGACCACACTGGACTACACTAGACCACACTGGACTACACTGGACCAAACTGGACTACACTGGAGAACACTGGACTACACTGGTCTACACTGGACTAAACTGGACTAAACTGGACAACATGGACTACACTGGACCACACTGGACAAAACTGGACCACACTGGACTGCACTGGACCAAACTGAACCACACTGGACCACCCTGGACTACACTGGATCACACAGGGCCACACTGGACCACACTGGACTACACTGGACCACAATGGGCTACACACGGCCACACTGGAATACACTGGACTACACTCTACCAAACTGGGCTACACTGGAGCAGACTGAGCTACACGGGACTACACTCTACCACATGGACTACACTGTACCACACTGGACTACACTGGACCACACTGGACAACACTGGACCACACTGGACTGCACTGGACAGCACTGGACCACAATGGACTACACTGGACCACACTGGACTACACTGGACCACAATGGGCTACACACGACCACACTGGACTACACTGGACTACACTGGACTACACTCTACCACACTGGGCTACACTGGAGCACACTGGGCTACACGGGACTACACTCTACCACATGGACTAAACTGGACCACACTATGCCACACCGGATACACTGGACTACACTGGACTACACCAGACCACACTGGACCTCCCTGGACCACACTGGATTACATTGGAATACACCGGACCAAACTGGACCACACTGGATTGCACTGGACTACACTGGGCTATACAGGCCCACACTGGACCATAGTGGGCCAAACTGGACCACACTTGTCTACACTTGGCTACACTGGACCACACTGGACTATACTGGTCCACACTGGACTACACTGGACTACACTCGACCACACTGGACCACACTGGACTACACTGGACTACACGGGACCACACTGGGCTACAGTGGACCACACTAGACCACGCTGGACTTCACTGGAACACACTAGACTACACTGGACTACACTGGACTAAACTGGACTACACTGGACCACACTGGACTACACTGGACCCCACTGATCCACACTGGACTACACTGGATTACACTAGACTACACTGGACCACACTGGACTACACTGGACTACACTCTACCACACTGGGCTAAACTGGACCTCACTCGGCTACACTGGACCACACTAGACCACACTGGACGACACTGGACCAAACTGGACAACACTGGACCACACTGGAATACACTGGAACACTCTGGACGACACTGGTCTACACTGGACTATGCTGGACCAAACTAGACTAAACTGGACAACACTGGACTACACTGGACCAAACTGGATTGGACTGGAGTACACTGGACCACACTGGAATGAACTGGACCACACTGGGCATCACTGGAACACACTGTACCACACTGGACAACACTGGACCAAAATGGATTACACTGGACCACACTGGGCTACACTGGACCACACTGGAATACACTGGACTACACTGGACTACACTCTACCACACTGGACTACACTGGACTACACTGGACTACACTCTACCACATGGAATACACTGTACCACACTGGACTACACTGGACCACACTGGACTAAACTGTACCACATTGGACTACACTGGACCACACTGGAACATACCGGACTACACTAGACCACACTGGACTACACTAGACCACACTGGACTACACTGGACCAAACTGGACTACACTGGAGAACACTGGACTACACTGGTCTACACTGGACTAAACTGGACTAAACTGGACAACATGGACTACACTGGACCACACTGGACAAAACTGGACCACACTGGACTGCACTGGACCAAACTGAACCACACTGGACCACCCTGGACTACACTGGATCACACAGGGCCACACTGGACCACACTGGACTACACTGGACCACAATGGGCTACACACGGCCACACTGGAATACACTGGACTACACTCTACCAAACTGGGCTACACTGGAGCAGACTGGACCACATTGGATTGAACTGGACCACACTGGACCACACTGGGCATCACTGGAACACACTGTACCACACTGGACAACACTGGACCACAATGGACTATACTGGATGACACTGGGTTACACTGGACTACACTGGATCACAATCGGCTACACAGGACCTCACTGGACTACACTGGACCACACTGGGCCACAATGGACTACACTGGACCACACTGGACTACACTGGACTACAATAGGCTACACACGACCACACTGGACTACACTGGACTATACTTGAATACACTGAACTACACTGGAATAAACTGAACCACACTGGACAACACTGGAACACACTGGACTGCACTGGACCAGACTGAACTACACTGGACACACTGGACAACACTGGAACATACTGGACTGCACTGGACCACACTGAACTACACTGGACCGCACTGGACTACACTGGATCATATTGGGCCACACTGGACCACACTGGACTACACTTGACTACACTGGACCACACTGGACTAAACTGGACCACACTGGACAACACTGGACCACACTGGACTACACTGGACAACACTGGACCACAATGGACTACACTGGACCACACTGGACTACACTGGACCACAATGGGCTACACACGGCCACACTGGAATACACTGGACTACACTGGACTACACTCTACCACACTGGACTACACTGGACTACACTCTACCACATGGACTACACTGTACCACACTGGACTACACTGGACCACACTGGACTAAACTGTACCACATTGGACTACACTGGACCACACTGGAACATACCGGACTACACTAGACCACACTGGACTACACTAGACCACACTGGACTACACTGGACCAAACTGTACTACACTGGAGAACACTGGACTACACTGGTCTACACTGGACTAAACTGGACTAAACTGGACAACATGGACTACACTGGACCACACTGGATGACACTGGTCTACACTGGACTATACTGGACCAAACTCGACTATACTGGAAAACACTGGACTACACTGGTCTACACTGGACTATACTGGACTAAACTGGACTAAACTGGACAACATGGACTACACTGGACCACACTGGACGACACTGGTCTACACTGGACTATACTGGACCAAACTCGACTATACTGGACAACACTGGACTACACTGGACCAAACTGGATTGAACTGGACCCCACTGGTCCACACTGGAATACACTGGACCACTCTGGACGACACTGGTCTACACTGGACTATGCTGGACCAAACTAGACTAAACTGGACAACACTGGACTACACTGGACCAAACTGGATTGGACTGGAGTACACTGGAACACACTGGAATGAACTGGACCACACTGGACCACACTGGGCATCACTGGAACACACTGTACCACACTGGACAACACTGGACCACAATGGATTACACTGGACCACACTGGGCTACACTGCACTACACTGGACCACAATGGGCTACGGTGGACCACACTGGACTACACTCTACCACAATGGGCTACACTGGGTACACTGGGCTACACGGGAATACACTCTACCACACTGGACTACACTGTACAACACTGGACTACACTGGACCACACTGTACCATACTGGACTACACTGGATCACACTGGACTACACTAGACCACACTGGACTACACTGGACAAAACTGGACTGCACTGGAAAACACTGGACTACACTGGTCTACACTGGACTATACTGGACTAAACTGGACTAAACTGGACAACATGGACTACACTGGACCACACTGGACGACACTGGTCTACACTGGACTATACTGGACCAAACTCGACTATACTGGACAACACTGGACTACACTGGACCAAACTGGATTGAACTGGACCCCACTGGTCCACACTGGAATACACTGGACCACTCTGGACGACACTGGTCTACACTGGACTATGCTGGACCAAACTAGACTAAACTGGACAACACTGGACTACACTGGACCAAACTGGATTGGACTGGAGTACACTGGAACACACTGGAATGAACTGGACCACACTGGACCACACTGGGCATCACTGGAACACACTGTACCACACTGGACAACACTGGACCACAATGGATTACACTGGGCCACACTGGGCTACACTGCACTACACTGGACCGCAATGGGCTACGGTGGACCACACTGGACTACACTCTACCACAATGGGCTACACTGGGTACACTGGGCTACACGGGAATACACTCTACCACACTGGACTACACTGTACCACACTGGACTACACTGGACCACACTGTACCATACTGGACTACACTGGATCACACTGGACTACACTAGACCACACTGGACTACACTGGACAAAACTGGACTGCACTGGAAAACACTGGACTAAACTGGTCTACACAGGACTATACTGGACTACACTGGACAACATGGACTACACTGGACCACACTGGACGACACTGGTCTACACTGGACTATACTGGACCAAACTCGACTATACTGGACAACACTGGACTACACTGGACCACATTGGATTGAACTGGACCACACTGGACCACACTGGGCATCACTGGAACACACTGTACCACACTGGACAACACTGGACCACAATGGACTATACTGGATGACACTGGGTTACACTGGACTACACTGGATCACAATCGGCTACACAGGACCTCACTGGACTACACTGGACCACACTGGGCCACAATGGACTACACTGGACCACACTGGACTACACTGGACTACAATGGGCTACACACGACCACACTGGACTACACTGGACTACACTTGAATACACTGAACTAAACTGGAATAAACTGATCCACACTGGACAACACTGGAACACACTGGACAGCACTGGACCAGACTGAACTACACTGGACACACTGGACAACACTGGAACATACTGGACTGCACTGGACCACACTGAACTACACTGGACCACACTGGACTACACTGGATCACATTGGGCCACACTGGACCACACTGGACTACACTTGACTACACTGGACCACACTGGACTAAACTGGACCACACTGGACAACACTGGACCACACTGGACTACACTGGACAACACTAGACCACAATGCACTACACTGGACCACACTGGACTACACTGGACCACAATGGGCTACACACGACCACACTGGAATACACTGGACTACACTGGACTACACTCTACCACACTGGACTACACTGGACTACACTGGACTACACTCTACCACATGGAATACACTGTACCACACTGGACTACACTGGACCACACTGGACTAAACTGTACCACATTGGACTACACTGGACCACACTGGAACATACCGGACTACACTAGACCACACTGGACTACACTAGACCACACTGGACTACACTGGACCAAACTGGACTACACTGGAGAACACTGGACTACACTGTTCTACACTGGACTAAACTGGACTAAACTGGACAACATGGACTACACTGGACCACACTGGACAAAACTGGACCACACTGGACTGCACTGGACCAAACTGAACCACACTGGACCACCCTGGACTACACTGGATCACACAGGGCCACACTGGACCACACTGGACTACACTGGACCACAATGGGCTACACACGGCCACACTGGAATACACTGGACTACACTCTACCAAACTGGGCTACACTGGAGCAGACTGAGCTACACGGGACTACACTCTACCACATGGACTACACTGTACCACACTGGACTACACTGGACCACACTGGACATCACTGGACCACACTGGACTGCACTGGACAGCACTGGACCACAATGGACTACACTGGACCACACTGGACTACACTGGACCACAATGGGCTACACACGACCACACTGGACTACACTGGACTACACTGGACTACACTCTACCACACTGGGCTACACTGGAGCACACTGGGCTACATGGGACTACACTCTACCACATGGACTAAACTGGACCACACTATGCCACACCGGATACACTGGACTACACTGGACTACACCAGACCACACTGGACCTCCCTGGACCACACTGGATTACATTGGAATACACTGTACCAAACTGGACCACACTGGATTGCACTGGACTACACTGGGCTATACAGGCCCACACTGGACCATAGTGGGCCAAACTGGACCACACTTGTCTACACTTGGCTACACTGGACCACACTGGACTATACTGGTCCACACTGGACTACACTGGACTACACTCGACCACACTGGACCACACTGGACTACACTGGACTACACGGGACCACACTGGGCTACAGTGGACCACACTAGACCACGCTGGACTTCACTGGAACACACTAGACTACACTGGACTACACTGGACCACACTGGACTACACTGGACCACACTGGACTACACTGGACCCCACTGATCCACACTGGACTACACTGGATTACACTAGACTACACTGGACCACACTGGACTACACTGGACTACACTCTACCACACTGGGCTAAACTGGACCTCACTCGGCTACACTGGACCACACTAGACCACACTGGGCATCACTGGAACACACTGTACCACACTGGACAACACTGGACCACAATGGACTATACTGGATGACACTGGGTTACACTGGACTACACTGGGCCACAATGGACTACACTGGACCACACTGGACTACACTGGACTACAATGGGCTACACAGGACCACACTGGACTACACTGGACTACACTTGAATACACTGAACTAAACTGGAATAAACTGATCCACACAGGACAACACTGGAACACACTGGACAGCACTGGACCAGACTGAACTACACTGGACACACTGGACAACACTGGAACATACTGGACTGCACTGGACCACACTGAACTACACTGGACCACACTGGACTACACTGGATCACATTGGGCCACACTGGACCACACTGGACTACACTTGACTACACTGGACCACACTGGACTAAACTGGACCACACTGGACAACACTGGACCACACTGGACTACACTGGACAACACTAGACCACAATGCACTACACTGGACCACACTGGACTACACTGGACCACAATGGGCTACACACGACCACACTGGAATACACTGGACTACACTGGACTACACTCTACCACACTGGACTACACTGGACTACACTGGACTACACTCTACCACATGGAATACACTGTACCACACTGGACTACACTGGACCACACTGGACTAAACTGTACCACATTGGACTACACTGGACCACACTGGAACATACCGGACTACACTAGACCACACTGGACTACACTAGACCACACTGGACTACACTGGACCAAACTGGACTACACTGGAGAACACTGGACTACACTGGTCTACACTGGACTAAACTGGACTAAACTGGACAACATGGACTACACTGGACCACACTGGACAAAACTGGACCACACTGGACTGCACTGGACCAAACTGAACCACACTGGACCACCCTGGACTACACTGGATCACACAGGGCCACACTGGACCACATTGGACTACACTGGACCACAATGGGCTACACACGGCCACACTGGAATACACTGGACTACACTCTACCAAACTGGGCGACACAGGAGCAGACTGAGCTACACGGGACTACACTCTACCACATGGACTACACTGTACCACACTGGACTACACTGGACCACACTGGAATACACTGGACTACACTGGACTACACTCTACCACACTGGACTACACTGGACTACACTGGACTACTCTCTACCACATGGAATACACTGTACCACACTGGACTACACTGGACCACACTGGACTAAACTGTACCACATTGGACTACACTGGACCACACTGGAACATACCGGACTACACAAGACCACACTGGACTACACTAGACCACACTGGACTACACTGGACCAAACTGGACTACACTGGAGAACACTGGACTACACTGGACTAAACTGGACTAAACTGGACAACATGGACTACACTGGACCACACTGGATGACACTGGTCTACACTGGACTATACTGGACCAAACTCGACTATACTGGAAAACACTGGACTACACTGGTCTACACTGGACTATACTGGACTAAACTGGACTAAACTGGACAACATGGACTACACTGGACCACACTGGACGACACTGGTCTACACTGGACTATACTGGACCAAACTCGACTATACTGGACAACACTGGACTACACTGGACCAAACTGGATTGAACTGGACCCCACTGGTCCACACTGGAATACACTGGACCACTCTGGACGACACTGGTCTACACTGGACTATGCTGGACCAAACTAGACTAAACTGGACAACACTGGACTACACTGGACCAAACTGGATTGGACTGGAGTACACTGGAACACACTGGAATGAACTGGACCACACTGGACCACACTGGGCATCACTGGAACACACTGTACCACACTGGACAACACTGGACCACAATGGATTACACTGGACCACACTGGGCTACACTGCACTACACTGGACCACAATGGGCTACGGTGGACCACACTGGACTACACTCTACCACAATGGGCTACACTGGGTACACTGGGCTACACGGGAATACACTCTACCACACTGGACTACACTGTACCACACTGGACTACACGGGACCACACTGTACCATACTGGACTACACTGGATCACACTGGACTACACTAGACCACACTGGACTACACTGGACCAAACTGGACTACGCTGGAAAACACTGGACTACACTGGTCTACACTGGACTATACTGGACTAAACTGGACTAAACTGGACAACATGGACTACACTGGACCACACTGGACGACACTGGTCTACACTGGACTATACTGGACCAAACTCGACTATACTGGACAACACTGGACTACACTGGACCAAACTGGATTGAACTGGACCCCACTGGTCCACACTGGAATACACTGGACCACTCTGGACGACACTGGTCTACACTGGACTATGCTGGACCAAACTAGACTAAACTGGACAACACTGGACTACACTGGACCAAACTGGATTGGACTGGAGTACACTGGAACACACTGGAATGAACTGGACCACACTGGACCACACTGGGCATCACTGGAACACACTGTACCACACTGGACAACACTGGACCACAATGGATTACACTGGACCACACTGGGCTACACTGCACTACACTGGACCACAATGGGCTACGGTGGACCACACTGGACTACACTCTACCACAATGGGCTACACTGGGTACACTGGGCTACACGGGAATACACTCTACCACACTGGACTACACTGTACCACACTGGACTACACTGGACCACACTGTACCATACTGGACTACACTGGATCACACTGGACTACACTAGACCACACTGGACTACACTGGACAAAACTGGACTGCACTGGAAAACACTGGACTAAACTGGTCTACACAGGACTATACTGGACTACACTGGACAACATGGACTACACTGGACCACACTGGACGACACTGGTCTACACTGGACTATACTGGACCAAACTCGACTATACTGGACAACACTGGACTACACTGGACCACATTGGATTGAACTGGACCACACTGGACCACACTGGGCATCACTGGAACACACTGTACCACACTGGACAACACTGGACCACAATGGACTATACTGGATGACACTGGGTTACACTGGACTACACTGGATCACAATCGGCTACACAGGACCTCACTGGACTACACTGGACCACACTGGGCCACAATGGACTACACTGGACCACACTGGACTACACTGGACTACAATGGGCTACACACGACCACACTGGACTACACTGGACTACACTTGAATACACTGAACTAAACTGGAATAAACTGATCCACACTGGACAACACTGGAACACACTGGACAGCACTGGACCAGACTGAACTACACTGGACACACTGGACAACACTGGAACATACTGGACTGCACTGGACCACACTGAACTACACTGGACCACACTGGACTACACTGGATCACATTGGGCCACACTGGACCACACTGGACTACACTTGACTACACTGGACCACACTGGACTAAACTGGACCACACTGGACAACACTGGACCACACTGGACTACACTGGACAACACTAGACCACAATGCACTACACTGGACCACACTGGACTACACTGGACCACAATGGGCTACACACGACCACACTGGAATACACTGGACTACACTGGACTACACTCTACCACACTGGACTACACTGGACTACACTGGACTACACTCTACCACATGGAATACACTGTACCACACTGGACTACACTGGACCACACTGGACTAAACTGTACCACATTGGACTACACTGGACCACACTGGAACATACCGGACTACACTAGACCACACTGGACTACACTAGACCACACTGGACTACACTGGACCAAACTGGACTACACTGGAGAACACTGGACTACACTGGTCTACACTGGACTAAACTGGACTAAACTGGACAACATGGACTACACTGGACCACACGGGACAAAACTGGACCACACTGGACTGCACTGGACCAAACTGAACCACACTGGACCACCCTGGACTACACTGGATCACACAGGGCCACACTGGACCACACTGGACTACACTGGACCACAATGGGCTACACACGACCACACTGGAATACACTGAACTACACTCTACCAAACTGGGCTACACTGGAGCAGACTGAGCTACACGGGACTACACTCTACCACATGGACTACACTGTACCACACTGGACTACACTGGACCACACTGGACAACACTGGACCACACTGGACTGCACTGGACAGCACTGGACCACAATGGACTACACTGGACCACACTGGACTACACTGGACCACAATGGGCTACACACGACCACACTGGACTACACTGGACTACACTGGACTACACTCTACCACACTGGGCTACACTGGAGCACACTGGGCTACACGGGACTACACTCTACCACATGGACTAAACTGGACCACACTATGCCACACCGGATACACTGGACTACACTGGACTACACCAGACCACACTGGACCTCCCTGGACCACACTGGATTACATTGGAATACACCGGACCTAACTGGACCACACTGGATTGCACTGGACTACACTGGGCTATACAGGCCCACACTGGACCATAGTGGGCCAAACTGGACCACACTTGTCTACACTTGGCTACACTGGACCACACTGGACTATACTGGTCCACACTGGACTACACTGGACTACACTCGACCACACTGGACCACACTGGACTACACTGGACTACACGGGACCACACTGGGCTACAGTGGACCACACTAGACCACGCTGGACTTCACTGGAACACACTAGACTACACTGGACTACACTGGACTACACTGGACCACACTGGACTACACTGGACCCCACTGATCCACACTGGACTACACTGGATTACACTAGACTACACTGGACCACACTGGACTACACTGGACTAAACTCTACCACACTGGGCTAAACTGGACCTCACTCGGCTACACTGGACCACACTAGACCACACTGGACGACACTGGACCAAACTGGACAACACTGGACCAAACTGGAATACACTGGAACACTCTGGACGACACTGGTCTACACTGGACTATGCTGGACCAAACTAGACTAAACTGGACAACACTGGACTACACTGGACCAAACTGGATTGGACTGGAGTACACTGGACCACACTGGAATGAACTGGACCACACTGGACCACACTGGGCATCACTGGAACACACTGTACCACACTGGACAACACTGGACCAAAATGGATTACACTGGACCACACTGGGCTACACTGGACCACACTGGAATACACTGGACTACACTGGACTACACTCTACCACACTGGACTACACTGGACTACACTGGACTACACTCTACCACATGGAATACACTGTACCACACTGGACTACACTGGACCACACTGGACTAAACTGTACCACATTGGACTACACTGGACCACACTGGAACATACCGGACTACACTAGACCACACTGGACTACACTAGACCACACTGGACTACACTGGACCAAACTGGACAACATGGACTACACTGGACCACACTGGACAAAACTGGACCACACTGGACTGCACTGGACCAAACTGAACCACACTGGACCACCCTGAACTACACTGGATCACACAGGGCCACACTGGACCACACTGGACTACACTGGACCACAATGGGCTACACACGGCCACACTGGAATACACTGGACTACACTCTACCAAACTGGGCTACACTGGAGCAGACTGAGCTACACGGGACTACACTCTACCACATGGACTACACTGTACCACACTGGACTACACTGGACCACACTGGACAACACTGGACCACACTGGACTGCACTGGACAGCACTGGACCACAATGGACTACACTGGACCACACTGGACTACACTGGACCACAATGGGCTACACACGACCACACTGGACTACACTGGACTACACTGGACTACACTCTACCACACTGGGCTACACTGGAGCACACTGGGCTACACGGGACTACACTCTACCACATGGACTAAACTGGACCACACTATGCCACACCGGATACACTGGACTACACTGGACTACACCAGACCACACTGGACCTCCCTGGACCACACTGGATTACATTGGAATACACCGGACCAAACTGGACCACACTGGATTGCACTGGACTACACTGGGCTATACAGGCCCACACTGGACCATAGTGGGCCAAACTGGACCACACTTGTCTACACTTGGCTACACTGGACCACACTGGACTATACTGGTCCACACTGGACTACACTGGACTACACTCGACCACACTGGACCACACTGGACTACACTGGACTACACGGGACCACACTGGGCTACAGTGGACCACACTAGACCACGCTGGACTTCACTGGAACACACTAGACTACACTGGACTACACTGGACTACACTGGACCACACTGGACTACACTGGACCCCACTGATCCACACTGGACTACACTGGATTACACTAGACTACACTGGACCACACTGGACTACACTGGACTACACTCTACCACACTGGGCTAAACTGGACCTCACTCGGCTACACTGGACCACACTAGACCACACTGGACGACACTGGACCAAACTGGACAACACTGGACCACACTGGAATACACTGGAACACTCTGGACGACACTGGTCTACACTGGACTATGCTGGACCAAACTAGACTAAACTGGACAACACTGGACTACACTGGACCAAACTGGATTGGACTGGAGTACACTGGACCACACTGGAATGAACTGGACCACACTGGACCACACTGGGCATCACTGGAACACACTGTACCACACTGGACAACACTGGACCAAAATGGATTACACTGGACCACACTGGGCTACACTGGACTACACTGGACCACAATGGGCTACAGTGGACCACACTGGACTACACTCTACCACACTGGGCTACACTGGGTACACTAGGCTACACGGGAATACTCTCTACCACACTGGACTACACTGTACCACACTGGACTACACTGGACCACACTGGACCATATGGGACTACACTGGATCACACTGGACTACACTAGACCACACTGGACTACACTGGACTAAAATGGACTAAACTGGAAAACACTGGACTAAACTGGTCTACACAGGACTATACTGGACTACACTGGACAACATGGACTACACTGGACCACACTGGATGACACTGGTCTACACTGGACTATACTGGACCGAACTCGACTATACTGGACAACACTGGACTACACTGGACCACACTGGATTGAACTGGACCACACTGGAACACACTGTACCACACTGGACAACACTGGATCACAATGGGCTACACAAGACCACACTGGACTACACTGGACCACACTGGACCACAATGGACTACACTGGACCACACTGGACTACACTGGACTACAATGGGCTACACACGACCAAACTGGACTACACTGGACTACACTGGACTACACTTGAATACACTGAACTACACTGGAATAAACTGAACCACACTGGACAACACTGGAACACACTGGACTGCACTGGACCAGACTGAACTACACTGGACACACTGGACAACACTGGAATATACTGGACTGCACTGGACCACACTGAACTACACTGGACCACACTGGACTACACTGGATCACATTGGGCCACACTGGACCACACTGGACTACACTTGACTACACTGGACCACACTGGACTAAACTGGACCACACTGGACTACACTAGACTACACTGGACCACACTGGACTAAACTGGACCACACTGGAACATACCGGACTACACTAGACCACACTGGACTACACTAGACCACACTGGACTACACTGGACCAAACTGGACTACACTGGAGAACAATGGACTACACTGGTCTACACTGGACTAAACTGGACTAAACTGGACAACATGGACTACACTGGACCACACTGGACAAAACTGGACCACACTGGACTGCACTGGACCAAACTGAACCACACTGGACCACCCTGAACTACACTGGATCACACAGGGCCACACTGGACCACACTGGACTACACTGGACCACAATGGGCTACACACGGCCACACTGGAATACACTGGACTACACTCTACCAAACTGGGCTACACTGGAGCAGACTGAGCTACACGGGACTACACTCTACCACATGGACTACACTGTACCACACTGGACTACACTGGACCACACTGGACAACACTGGACCACACTGGACTGCACTGGACAGCACTGGACCACAATGGACTACACTGGACCACACTGGACTACACTGGACCACAATGGGCTACACACGACCACACTGGACTACACTGGACTACACTGGACTACACTCTACCACACTGGGCTACACTGGAGCACACTGGGCTACACGGGACTACACTCTACCACATGGACTAAACTGGACCACACTATGCCACACCGGATACACTGGACTACACTGGACTACACCAGACCACACTGGACCTCCCTGGACCACACTGGATTACATTGGAATACACCGGACCAAACTGGACCACACTGGATTGCACTGGACTACACTAGGCTATACAGGCCCACACTGGACCATAGTGGGCCAAACTGGACCACACTTGTCTACACTTGGCTACACTGGACCACACTGGACTATACTGGTCCACACTGGACTACACTGGACTACACTCGACCACACTGGACCACACTGGACTACACTGGACTACACGGGACCACACTGGGCTACAGTGGACCACACTAGACCACGCTGGACTTCACTGGAGCACACTAGACTACACTGGACTACACTGGACTACACTGGACCACACTGGACTACACTGGACCCCACTGATCCACGCTGGACTACACTGGATTACACTAGACTACACTGGACCACACTGGACTACACTGGACTACACTCTACCACACTGGGCTAAACTGGACCTCACTCGGCTACACTGGACCACACTAGACCACACTGGACGACACTGGACCAAACTGGACAACACTGGACCACACTGGAATACACTGGAACACTCTGGACGACACTGGTCTACACTGGACTATGCTGGACCAAACTAGACTAAACTGGACAACACTGGACTACACTGGACCAAACTGGATTGGACTGGAGTACACTGGACCACACTGGAATGAACTGGACCACACTGGACCACACTGGGCATCACTGGAACACACTGTACCACACTGGACAACACTGGACCAAAATGGATTACACTGGACCACACTGGGCTACACTGGACTACACTGGACCACAATGGGCTACAGTGGACCACACTGGACTACACTCTACCACACTGGGCTACACTGGGTACACTGGGCTACACGGGAATACTCTCTACCACACTGGACTACACTGTACCACACTGGACTACACTGGACCACACTGGACCATATGGGACTACACTGGATCACACTGGACTACACTAGACCACACTGGACTACACTGGACTAAAATGGACTAAACTGGAAAACACTGGACTAAACTGGTCTACACAGGACTATACTGGACTACACTGGACAACATGGACTACACTGGACCACACTGGATGACACTGGTCTACACTGGACTATACTGGACCGAACTCGACTATACTGGACAACACTGGACTACACTGGACCACACTGGATTGAACTGGACCACACTGGAACACACTGTACCACACTGGACAACACTGGATCACAATGGGCTACACAAGACCACACTGGACTACACTGGACCACACTGTACCACAATGGACTACACTGGACCACACTGGACTACACTGGACTACAATGGGCTACACACGACCAAACTGGACTACACTGGACTACACTGGACTACACTTGAATACACTGAACTACACTGGAATAAACTGAACCACACTGGACAACACTGGAACACACTGGACTGCACTGGACCAGACTGAACTACACTGGACACACTGGACAACACTGGAATATACTGGACTGCACTGGACATCACTGAACTACACTGGACCACACTGGACTACACTGGATCACATTGGGCCACACTGGACCACACTGGACTACACTTGACTACACTGGACCACACTGGACTAAACTGGACCACACTGGACTACACTAGACTACACTGGACCACACTGGACTAAACTGGACCACACTGAACTACACTGGACCACACTGGACTACACTGGATCACATTGGGCCACACTGGACCACACTGGACTACACTTGACTACACTGGACCACACTGGACTAAACTGGACCACACTGGACTACACTTGACTACACTGGACCACACTGGACTAAACTGGACCACACTGAACTACACTAGACTACACTGGACCATCCTGGACCACACTGGGCAACACAGGATCATACTGGTCCACACTGGCTACACTGGACCACACTGGACTACACTGGAACACACTGTACTACACTGGAGCACACTATACCACACTGGAACACACTATACTGCACTGGACCACACTGGACTACACTGGACCACAATGGGCTACACACGACCACACTGGACTACACTGGACTACACTGGACTACACTCTACCACACTGGGCTACACTTGAGCAAACTGGGCTACACGGGACTACACTCTACCACATGGACTACACTGGCCCAAACTGGACTACACTGGACCACACTGGACCATACTGGACCACACTGGACTATACTAGAATGAACTGGACCACCCTGGACCACACTGGGCTACACAGGACCATACTGGACCACACTGGGCATCACTGTACCACACTGGACCACACTGGACTACACTGGAACACAATGGGCTACACACGACCACACTGGAATACACTGGACTACACTGGACTACACTGGACCACAATGGGCTACAGTGGACCACACTGGACTACACTCTACCACACTGGGCTACACTGGGTACACTGGGCTACACGGGAATACTCTCTACCACACTGGACTACACTGTACCACACTGGACTACACTGGACCACACTGGACCATATGGGACTACACTGGATCACACTGGACTACACTAGACCACACTGGACTACACTGGACTAAAATGGACTAAACTGGAAAACACTGGACTAAACTGGTCTACACAGGACTATACTGGACTACACTGGACAACATGGACTACACTGGACCACACTGGATGACACTGGTCTACACTGGACTATACTGGACCGAACTCGACTATACTGGACAACACTGAACTACACTGGACCACACTGGATTGAACTGGACCACACTGGAACACACTGTACCACACTGGACAACACTGGATCACAATGGGCTACACAAGACCACACTGGACTACACTGGACCACACTGGACCACAATGGACTACACTGGACCACACTGGACTACACTGGACTACAATGGGCTACACACGACCACACTGGACTACACTGGACTACACTTGAATACACTGAACTACACTGGAATAAACTGAACCACACTGGACAACACTGGAACACACTGGACTGCACTGGACCAGACTGAACTACACTGGACACACTGGACAACACTGGAATATACTGGACTGCACTGGACCACACTGAACTACACTGGACCACACTGGACTACACTGGATCACATTGGGCCACACTGGACCACACTGGACTACACTTGACTACACTGGACCACACTGGACTAAACTGGACCACACTGGACTACACTAGACTACACTGGACCACACTGGACTAAACTGGACCACACTGAACTACACTAGACTAAACTGGACCATCCTGGACCATACTGGGCTACACAGGATCATACTGGACCACACTGGCTACACTGGACCACACTGGACTACACTGGAACACACTGGACTACACTGGAGCACACTATACCACACTGGAACACACTATACTACACTGGACCACACTGGACTACACTGGACCACAATGGGCTACACACGACCACACTGGACTACACTGGACTACACTGGACTACACTCTACCACACTGGGCTACACTTGAGCAAACTGGGCTACACGGGACTACACTCTACCACATGGACTACACTGGCCCAAACTGGACTACACTGGACCACACTGGACCATACTGGACCACACTGGACTATACTAGAATGAACTGGACCACCCTGGACCACACTGGGCTACACAGGACCATACTGGACCACACTGGGCATCACTGTACCACACTGGACCACACTGGACTACACTGGAACACAATGGGCTACACACGACCACACTGGAGTACACTGGACTACACTGGACTACACTTTACCACACTGGGCTACACTGGACCTCACTGGGCTACACTGGACCACACTAGACCACACTGGACCACCCTGGACCACACTGGGTTAAACAGGACCATACTGGACCACACTGGCTACACTGGACCACACTAGACCACACTGGACTTCACTGGACCACAATGGGCTTAACACGACCACACCGGACTACACTGGACTACACTGGACTACATTCTACCACACTGGGCTACACTGGAGCACACTGGGCTACACGGGACTACACTCTACCACATGGACTACACTGCCCACACTGGACTACACTGGACAACACTGGACCATACTGCACTACACTGAACTACATTGAACCACACTGACATACACTGGACCACACTGGACAACACTGGAACACACTGGACTGCACTGCACCACACTGAACTACACTGGACCACACTAGACAACACTGAACTACACTGGACCACACTGGACAACACTGGGACACACTGGACTGCACTGGATCACATTGGGCCACACTGGACCACACTGGACTACACTTGACGACACTGGACCACACTGGACAACACTGGAACACACTGGACTACACTGGATCACATTGGACCACACTGGACTGCACTTGACTACACTGGACCAAACTGGACTAAACTGGACCACATGGACTACACTTGACTACACTGGACCAAACTGGACTAAACTGGACCAAACTGGACTACACTAGACTACACTGGACCAAACTGGACTACACTGGACCCCACTGATCCACCCTGGAACACACTGGACTACACTGGATTACACTAGACTACACTGGACCAAACTGGACCACACTGAACCACACTGGACTGCACTGGACCACACTGAACTACACTGGACCACACTGGTCTACACTGGATCACACTGGACCACACTGGACTACACTGGAACACAATGGGCTACACACGACCACACTGGAATGCACTGGACCACACTAGACCACACTGGACTACACTGGACCAAACTGGGCTACAGTGGACCAAACTAGACAAAACTGGACTTCACTGGACCAAACTAGACCACACTGGACTACACTGGACCAAACTGGAAAACACTGGACAACACTGGACTACACTGGACCACACTGGACCACACTGAACTACACTGGACCACACTGGACTAAACTGGACCACAATGGACTACACTAGACTACACTGGACCACACTGGACTAAACTGGACCACACTGAACTACACTAGAATACACTGGATCACCCTGGACCACACTGGGCTACACAGGTCCATACTGGACCACACTGGCTACACTGGACCACACTAGACTACACTGGACCACACTGGACTACACTGGACCACACTATACCACACTGGGCATCAGTGGAACACACTGTACCACACTGGACAACACTGGACCACAATGGACTACACTGGACCACACTGGGCTACACTGGGCTACACTGGAGTACACTGGGCTACACGGGAATACACTCTACCACATGGACTAAACTGGACCACACTATGCCACACCGGATACACTGGACTACACTGGACTACACCAGACCACACTGGACCTCCCTGGACCACACTGGATTACATTGGAATACACCGGACCAAACTGGACCACACTGGATTGCACTGGACTACACTAGGCTATACAGGCCCACACTGGACCATAGTGGGCCAAACTGGACCACACTTGTCTACACTTGGCTACACTGGACCACACTGGACTATACTGGTCCACACTGGACTACACTGGACTACACTCGACCACACTGGACCACACTGGACTACACTGGACTACACGGGACCACACTGGGCTACAGTGGACCACACTAGACCACGCTGGACTTCACTGGAGCACACTAGACTACACTGGACTACACTGGACTACACTGGACCACACTGGACTACACTGGACCCCACTGATCCACGCTGGACTACACTGGATTACACTAGACTACACTGGACCACACTGGACTACACTGGACTACACTCTACCACACTGGGCTAAACTGGACCTCACTCGGCTACACTGGACCACACTAGACCACACTGGACGACACTGGACCAAACTGGACAACACTGGACCACACTGGAATACACTGGAACACTCTGGACGACACTGGTCTACACTGGACTATGCTGGACCAAACTAGACTAAACTGGACAACACTGGACTACACTGGACCAAACTGGATTGGACTGGAGTACACTGGACCACACTGGAATGAACTGGACCACACTGGACCACACTGGGCATCACTGGAACACACTGTACCACACTGGACAACACTGGACCAAAATGGATTACACTGGACCACACTGGGCTACACTGGACTACACTGGACCACAATGGGCTACAGTGGACCTCACTGGACTACACTCTACCACACTGGGCTACACTGGGTACACTGGGCTACACGGGAATACTCTCTACCACACTGGACTACACTGTACCACACTGGACTACACTGGACCACACTGGACCATATGGGACTACACTGGATCACACTGGACTACACTAGACCACACTGGACTACACTGGATTAAAATGGACTAAACTGGAAAACACTGGACTAAACTGGTCTACACAGAACTATACTGGACTACACTGGACAACATGGACTACACTGGACCACACTGGATGACACTGGTCTACACTGGACTATACTGGACCGAACTCGACTATACTGGACAACACTGGACTACACTGGACCACACTGGATTGAACTGGACCACACTGGAACACACTGTACCACACTGGACAACACTGGATCACAATGGGCTACACAAGACCACACTGGACTACACTGGACCACACTGTACCACAATGGACTACACTGGACCACACTGGACTACACTGGACTACAATGGGCTACACACGACCAAACTGGACTACACTGGACTACACTGGACTACACTTGAATACACTGAACTACACTGGAATAAACTGAACCACACTGGACAACACTGGAACACACTGGACTGCACTGGACCAGACTGAACTACACTGGACACACTGGACAACACTGGAATATACTGGACTGCACTGGACATCACTGAACTACACTGGACCACACTGGACTACACTGGATCACATTGGGCCACACTGGACCACACTGGACTACACTTGACTACACTGGACCACACTGGACTAAACTGGACCACACTGGACTACACTAGACTACACTGGACCACACTGGACTAAACTGGACCACACTGAACTACACTGGACCACACTGGACTACACTGGATCACATTGGGCCACACTGGACCACACTGGACTACACTTGACTACACTGGACCACACTGGACTAAACTGGACCACACTGGACTACACTAGACTACACTGGACCACACTGGACTAAACTGGACCACACTGAACTACACTAGACTACACTGGACCATCCTGGACCACACTGGGCAACACAGGATCATACTGGTCCACACTGGCTACACTGGACCACACTGGACTACACTGGAACACACTGTACTACACTGGAGCACACTATACCACACTGGAACACACTATACTGCACTGGACCACACTGGACTACACTGGACCACAATGGGCTACACACGACCACACTGGACTACACTGGACTACACTGGACTACACTCTACCACACTGGGCTACACTTGAGCAAACTGGGCTACACGGGACTACACTCTACCACATGGACTACACTGGCCCAAACTGGACTACACTGGACCACACTGGACCATACTGGACCACACTGGACTATACTAGAATGAACTGGACCACCCTGGACCACACTGGGCTACACAGGACCATACTGGACCACACTGGGCATCACTGTACCACACTGGACCACACTGGACTACACTGGAACACAATGGGCTACACACGACCACACTGGAATACACTGGACTACACTGGACTACACTGGACCACAATGGGCTACAGTGGACCACACTGGACTACACTCTACCACACTGGGCTACACTGGGTACACTGGGCTACACGGGAATACTCTCTACCACACTGGACTACACTGTACCACACTGGACTACACTGGACCACACTGGACCATATGGGACTACACTGGATCACACTGGACTACACTAGACCACACTGGACTACACTGGACTAAAATGGACTAAACTGGAAAACACTGGACTAAACTGGTCTACACAGGACTATACTGGACTACACTGGACAACATGGACTACACTGGACCACACTGGATGACACTGGTCTACACTGGACTATACTGGACCGAACTCGACTATACTGGACAACACTGAACTACACTGGACCACACTGGATTGAACTGGACCACACTGGAACACACTGTACCACACTGGACAACACTGGATCACAATGGGCTACACAAGACCACACTGGACTACACTGGACCACACTGGACCACAATGGACTACACTGGACCACACTGGACTACACTGGACTACAATGGGCTACACACGACCACACTGGACTACACTGGACTACACTTGAATACACTGAACTACACTGGAATAAACTGAACCACACTGGACAACACTGGAACACACTGGACTGCACTGGACCAGACTGAACTACACTGGACACACTGGACAACACTGGAATATACTGGACTGCACTGGACCACACTGAACTACACTGGACCACACTGGACTACACTGGATCACATTGGGCCACACTGGACCACACTGGACTACACTTGACTACACTGGAATATACTGGACTGCACTGGACCACACTGAACTACACTGGACCACACTGGACTACACTGGATCACATTGGGCCACACTGGACCACACTGGACTACACTTGACTACACTGGACCACACTGGACTAAACTGGACCACACTGGACTACACTAGACTACACTGGACCACACTGGACTAAACTGGACCACACTGAACTACACTAGACTAAACTGGACCATCCTGGACCACACTGGGCTACACAGGATCATACTGGACCACACTGGCTACACTGGACCACACTGGACTACACTGGAACACACTGGACTACACTGGAGCACACTATACCACACTGGAACACACTATACTACACTGGACCACACTGGACTACACTGGACCACAATGGGCTACACACGACCACACTGGACTACACTGGACTACACTGGACTACACTCTACCACACTGGGCTACACTTGAGCAAACTGGGCTACACGGGACTACACTCTACCACATGGACTACACTGGCCCAAACTGGACTACACTGGACCACACTGGACCATACTGGACCACACTGGACTATACTAGAATGAACTGGACCACCCTGGACCACACTGGGCTACACAGGACCATACTGGACCACACTGGGCATCACTGTACCACACTGGACCACACTGGACTACACTGGAACACAATGGGCTACACACGACCACACTGGAGTACACTGGACTACACTGGACTACACTTTACCACACTGGGCTACACTGGACCTCACTGGGCTACACTGGACCACACTAGACCACACTGGACCACCCTGGACCACACTGGGTTAAACAGGACCATACTGGACCACACTGGCTACACTGGACCACACTAGACCACACTGGACTTCACTGGACCACAATGGGCTTAACACGACCACACCGGACTACACTGGACTACACTGGACTACATTCTACCACACTGGGCTACACTGGAGCACACTGGGCTACACGGGACTACACTCTACCACATGGACTACACTGCCCACACTGGACTACACTGGACAACACTGGACCATACTGCACTACACTGAACTACATTGAACCACACTGACATACACTGGACCACACTGGACAACACTGGAACACACTGGACTGCACTGCACCACACTGAACTACACTGGACCACACTAGACAACACTGAACTACACTGGACCACACTGGACAACACTGGGACACACTGGACTGCACTGGATCACATTGGGCCACACTGGACCACACTGGACTACACTTGACGACACTGGACCACACTGGACAACACTGGAACACACTGGACTACACTGGATCACATTGGACCACACTGGACTGCACTTGACTACACTGGACCAAACTGGACTAAACTGGACCACATGGACTACACTTGACTACACTGGACCAAACTGGACTAAACTGGACCAAACTGGACTACACTAGACTACACTGGACCAAACTGGACTACACTGGACCCCACTGATCCACACTGGAACACACTGGACTACACTGGATTACACTAGACTACACTGGACCAAACTGGACCACACTGAACCACACTGGAC
The DNA here is from genome assembly GCA_030390025.1 of Squalus acanthias. Taxonomy (NCBI): domain Eukaryota; kingdom Metazoa; phylum Chordata; class Chondrichthyes; order Squaliformes; family Squalidae; genus Squalus; species Squalus acanthias. Next base: position 500,976 of record JASTWF010000305.1, on the reverse strand, counting down.
TGCACTGGACCACACTGAACTACACTGGACCACACTGGTCTACACTGGATCACACTGGACCACACTGGACTACACTGGAACACAATGGGCTACACACGACCACACTGGAATGCACTGGACCACACTAGACCACACTGGACTACACTGGACCAAACTGGGCTACAGTGGACCAAACTAGACAAAACTGGACTTCACTGGACCAAACTAGACCACACTGGACTACACTGGACCAAACTGGAAAACACTGGACAACACTGGACTACACTGGACCACACTGGACCACACTGAACTACACTGGACCACACTGGACTAAACTGGACCACAATGGACTACACTAGACTACACTGGACCACACTGGACTAAACTGGACCACACTGAACTACACTAGAATACACTGGATCACCCTGGACCACACTGGGCTACACAGGTCCATACTGGACCACACTGGCTACACTGGACCACACTAGACTACACTGGACCACACTGGACTACACTGGACCACACTATACCACACTGGGCATCAGTGGAACACACTGTACCACACTGGACAACACTGGACCACAATGGACTACACTGGACCACACTGGGCTACACTGGGCTACACTGGAGTACACTGGGCTACACGGGAATACACTCTACCACACTGGACTAAACTGTACCACACTGGCCTACACTGGACCACACTGGACCACACTGGACTACACTGGACCACACTGGACTACACTGAACTACACTGCAACGCACTGAACTACACTGGACCACACTGGACAGCACTGGACCACACTGCACTACACTGCACCAAACTGAACTGCACTGGACCACACTGGACTCACTAGACCACACTGGACTACACTGGACCAAACTGGACTACACTGGATAACACTGGACTACACTGGATCACACTGGACCATACTGGACTACACTGGACCACACTGGTCTACACTAGACCACACTGGACTACACTGGACCAAACTGGACTAAACTGTACCACACTGGACTACACTGGACCACACTGGACCATACTGGACTACACTGGACCACACTGGACTACACTGGACCACACTGGACCATACTGGACTACACTGGACCACACTGGACTACACTGGACCACACTGGACTACACTTAAGTACACTGGAACGCACTGAACTACACTGGACACACTGGACAGCACTGGACCACACTGGACTACACTAGACCACACTGGACTTCAGTAGACCACACTGGACTACACTGGACCAAACTGGACTACACTGGACCACACTGGACTACACTGGACCACACTGGACCATACTGGACTACACTGGACCACACTGGACTAAACTAGACCACACTGGACTACACTGGACCAAACTGGACTAAACTGTACCACACTGGACTACACTGGACCACACTGGACCATGCTGGACTACACTGGACTACAGTGGACTACACTGGAGCACACTGGACAACCCTGGAACACACTGGACTGCACTGGACCACACTGAACCACACTGGATCACACTGGACTACACTGGATCTCATTGGGCCACACTGGAACACACTGGACTAAACTAGACTACACTGGACCACACTGGACAAAACTGGACCACCGTGGACCACACTTGGCTACACTGGACAACACTGGACCACAATGGACTACACTGGACCACACTGGTCTACACTGGACTAAGTTGGACCATACTGGACTACACTGGACCACACTAGACTACACTAGACCACAATGGGCTACACACGACCACACTGTACTACAAAATACTACACTGGACTACACTCTGCCACACTGGGCTACACTGCAACACACTGGACTACACTCTACCACACTGGGCTACACTGGTCTACACTGGACTATACTGGACTACACTGGACTAAACTGGACAACACTGAACTACACTAGACTACACTGGACCAACCTGGACCAGTCTGGGCAACAAAAGACCATAATGGACCACACTGGCTACACTGGGCCACACTAGACTACACTAGACCACACTGGACTACAGTGGACCACACTATACCACACTGGACCACACTAGACTACACTGGACCACACTGGACTACACTGGACCACAATGGGCTACACACGACCACACTGGACTACACTGGACTACACTGGATTACACTCTACCACACTGGGCTACACTGGAGCACACTGGGCTACACGGGACTACACTCCACCACATGGACTACACTGGCCCACACTGGACTACACTGGACCACACTGGACCATACTGGACTACACTGAACTAAACTGAACCACACTGACCGACACTGGACCACGCTGGACAACACTGGACCACACTGGAAAACAGTGAACCACACTGGACTGTACTGGACAACACTGGACTAAACTGGACCACACTGGACTATACTAGACTAAACTGGACCACCCTGGACCACACCGGGCTACACAGGACCATACTGGACCACACTGGGCATCACTGTACCACACTGTACCACACTGGACAACACTTGACAACACTGGACCACACTGGCCTACAATGGACCACACTGTACCACACTGGACCACACTGGAGTACACTGGAACACAATGGACTACACACGACCACACTGGACTGCACTGGACTACACTGGACTACACTCTACAACACTGGGCTACACTGGACCACACTGGGCTAAACTGGACCACACTAGACTACACTGGACTACACTGGACCAAACTGGGCTACAGTGGACCACACTAGACAATACTGGACTTCACTGGACCACCCTACACCACACTGGACTACACTGGATCACACTGGACTAAACTGGACAACACTGGACTACACTGGACTACACTGGACCACACTGGACCACACTGAACTACACTGGACAACACTGGACTAAACTGGACAACACTGGACCACACTGGAACACACTACACCACACTGGACTACACTGGACCACACTGGACTACACTGGACAACACTGGACTACACTGGACTACACTAGACTACACTGGACCACACTGGACTAAACTGGACCACACTGAACTACACTAGACTACACTGGACCACCCTGGACCACACTGGGCTACACAGGTCCATACTGGACCACACTGGCTACACAGGACCACACTAGACTACACTGGACCACACTGGACTACACTGGACCACAATGGGCTAAACATGACCACACTGGACTACACTGGGCTACACGGGACTACACTCTTCCACATGGACTACACTGGCCCACACTGGACTACACTGGACCACACTGGACCATACTGAACTACACTTAACCACACTGACCTACACTGGACCACACTGGACAACACTGGCCCACACTGGACAACACTGGACCACACTGGACCACACTGGACCACACTAGACTGCATTGGACCACACTGGACCACACTGGACCACACTTACCAAACTGGACTGCAATGGACCACACTGAACTACACTGGACCACACTGGTCTACACTGGATCACACTGGACCACACTGGACCACACTGGACTACACTTGACTTCACTGGGCAACACTGGGCTAAACTGGACCAAACTGGACTATACTAGACTACACTGGACCACCCTGGACCACACCGGGCTACACAGGACCATACTGGACCACACTGGGCATCACTGGACTACACTGTACCACACTGGACAACACTTGACAACACTGGACTATACTGGACCACACTGGCCTAGACTGGACCACACTGGGCTACACTGGACCACACTAGACCACACTGGAATACACTGGACTACAGTGGACCACACTGGCCTACACTGGACCACACTGTACCACACTGGACCACACTGGACTACACTGGAACACAATGGGCTACACACAACCTCACTGCAGTACACTGGACTACACTGGACTACGCTCTACCACACTGGACAACACTGGACCACAATGGACTACACTGGACCACACTGGGTTACCCTGGACTACAATGGACCACAATGGGCTACACAGGACCACACTGGACGACACTGGTCTACACTGGACTACACTGGACTACACAGGACCAAACTAGACTAAACTGGACAACACTGGACTGTACTGGACTACACTGGACCACACTGGATTGGACTGGACTAAACTGGACCAAACTGGACTGAACTGGACTACACTGCACCACACTGGGCATCAGTGGAACACACTGTACCACACTGGACAACACTGGACCACAATGGACTACACATGACCACACTGGGCTACACTGGAATACACTGGACGACAATGGGCTACACTGGACCACACTGGACTACACTCTACCACACTGGGCTACACTGGAGTACACTGGGCTACATGGGAATACACTCTACCACACTGGACTAAACTGTACCACACTGGCCTACACTGGACCACACTGGACTACACTGGACCACACTGGACTACACAGAACTACACTGGAATGCACTGAACTACACTGGACCACACTGGACAGCACTGGACCACACTGCACTACACTGCACCAAACTGAACTACACTGGACCACATTGGACTTCACTAGACCACACTGGACTACACTGGACCAAACTGGACTACACTGGACCACACTGGACTACACTGGACCACACTGGACCATACTGGACTACACTGGACCACACTGGACTACACTAGACCACACTGGACTACACTGGACCAAACTGGACTAAACTGTACCACACTGGACTACACTGGACCACACTGGACCATACTGGACTACACTGGACCACACTGGAGTACACTGGAGCACACTGGACCATACTGGACTACACTGGACCACACTGGACTACACTGGACCACCCTTACCAAACTGGACTGCAATGGACCACACTGAACTACACTGGACCACACTGGTCTACATTGGATCACACTGGACCACACTGGACCACACTGGACTACACTTGACTACACTGGACAACACTGGGCTAAACTGGACCACACTGGACTATACTAGACTACACTGGACCACCCTGGACCACATCGGGCTACACAGGACCATACTGGACCACACTGGGCATCACTAGACTACACTGGACTACACTGGACAACACTTGACCACTCTGGACTACAGTGGACCACACTGGCTTACACTGGACCACACTGTACCACACTGGACCACACTGGCCTACACTGGAACACAATGGGCTACACACGACCTCACTGCAGTACACTGGACTACACTGGACTATGCTCTACCACACTGGGCTACACTGGACCTCACTGGGCATCACAGGAACACACTGTACCACACTGGACAACACTGGACCACAATGGACTACACTGGACTACACTGGGTTACACTGGACTACACTGGACCACAATGGGCTACACAGGACCACACTGGACGACACTGAACTACACTGGAACGCACTGAACTACACTGGACCACACTGGACAGCACTGGACCACACTGCACTACACTGCACCAAACTGAACTACACTGGACCACACTGGACTTCACTAGACCACACTGGACTACACTGGACCAAACTGGACTACACTGGACCACACTGGACTACACTGGACCACACTGGACCATACTGGACTACACTGGACCACACTGGACTACACTAGACCACACTGGACTACACTGGACCAAACTGGACTAAACTGTACCACACTGGACTACACTGGACCACACTGGACCATACTGGACTACACTGGACCACACTGGAGTACACTGGAGCACACTGGACCATACTGGACTACACTGGACCACACTGGACTACACTGGACCACCCTTACCAAACTGGACTGCAATGGACCACACTGAACTACACTGGACCACACTGGTCTACACTGGATCACACTGGACCACACTGGACCACACTGGAGTACACTTGACTACACTGGACAACACTGGGCTAAACTGGACCACACTGGACTATACTAGACTACACTGGACCACCCTGGACCACACTGGGCTACACAGGACCATACTGGACCACACTGGGCATCACTAGACTACACTGTACCACACTGGACAACACTTGACCACTCTGGACTACAGTGGACCACACTGGCTTACACTGGACCACACTGTACCACACTGGACCACACTGGCCTACACTGGAACACAATGGGCTATACACGACCTCACTGCAGTACACTGGACTACACTGGACTACGCTCTACCACACTGGACAACACTGGACCACAATGGACTACACTGGACCACACTGGGTTACCCTGGACTACAATGGACCACAATGGGCTACACAGGACCACACTGGACGACACTGGTCTACACTGGACTACACTGGACTACACAGGACCAAACTAGACTAAACTGGACAACACTGGACTGTACTGGACTACACTGGACCACACTGGATTGGACTGGACTAAACTGGACCAAACTGGACTGAACTGGACTACACTGCACCACACTGGGCATCAGTGGAACACACTGTACCACACTGGACAACACTGGACCACAATGGACTACACATGACCACACTGGGCTACACTGGAATACACTGGACGACAATGGGCTACACTGGACCACACTGGACTACACTCTACCACACTGGGCTACACTGGAGTACACTGGGCTACATGGGAATACACTCTACCACACTGGACTAAACTGTACCACACTGGCCTACACTGGACCACACTGGACTACACTGGACCACACTGGACTACACAGAACTACACTGGAATGCACTGAACTACACTGGACCACACTGGACAGCACTGGACCACACTGCACTACACTGCACCAAACTGAACTACACTGGACCACATTGGACTTCACTAGACCACACTGGACTACACTGGACCAAACTGGACTACACTGGACCACACTGGACTACACTGGACCACACTGGACCATACTGGACTACACTGGACCACACTGGACTACACTAGACCACACTGGACTACACTGGACCAAACTGGACTAAACTGTACCACACTGGACTACACTGGACCACACTGGACCATACTGGACTACACTGGACCACACTGGAGTACACTGGAGCACACTGGACCATACTGGACTACACTGGACCACACTGGACTACACTGGACCACCCTTACCAAACTGGACTGCAATGGACCACACTGAACTACACTGGACCACACTGGTCTACACTGGATCACACTGGACCACACTGGACCACACTGGACTACACTTGACTACACTGGACAACACTGGGCTAAACTGGACCACACTGGACTATACTAGACTACACTGGACCACCCTGGACCACACCGGGCTACACAGGACCATACTGGACCACACTGGGCATCACTAGACTACACTAGACTACACTGTACCACACTGGACAACACTTGACCACTCTGGACTACAGTGGACCACACTGGCTTACACTGGACCACACTGTACCACACTGGACCACACTGGCCTACACTGGAACACAATGGGCTACACACGACCTCACTGCAGTACACTGGACTACACTGGACTATGCTCTACCACACTGGGCTACACTGGACCTCACTGGGCATCACAGGAACACACTGTACCACACTGGACAACACTGGACCACAATGGACTACACTGGACTACACTGGGTTACACTGGACTACACTGGACCACAATGGGCTACACAGGACCACACTGGACGACACTGGTCTACACTGGACTACACTGGACTACACTGGACCACACTGGATTGGACTGGACTACACTGGACCAAACTGGACTGAACTGGACCACACTGCACCACACTGGGCATCAGTGGAACACACTGTACCACACTGGACAACACTGGACCACAATGGACTACACTGGACCACACTGGGCTACACTGGGCTACACTGGAGTACACTGGGCTACACGGGAATACACTCTACCACACTGGACTAAACTGTACCACACTGGCCTACACTGGACCACACTGGACTACACTGGACCACACTGGACTACACTGAACTACACTGGAACGCACTGAACTACACTGGACCACACTGGACAGCACTGGACCACACTGCACTACACTGCACCAAACTGAACTACACTGGACCACACTGGACTTCACTAGACCACACTGGACTACACTGGACCAAACTGGACTACACTGGACCACACTGGACTACACTGGACCACACTGGACCATACTGGACTACACTGGACCACACTGGTCTACACTAGACCACACTGGACTACACTGGACCAAACTGGACTAAACTGTAACACACTGGACTACACTGGACCACACTGGACCATACTGGACTACACTGGACCACACTGGACTACACTGGACCACACTGGACCATACTGGACTACAGTGGACCACACTGGACTACACTGGACCACACTGGACTACACTTAACTACACTGGAACGCACTGAACTACACTGGATCACACTGGACAGCACTGGACCACACTGGACTACACTAGACCACACTGGACTACACTGCACCAAACTGGACTACACTGGACCACACTGGACTTCAGTAGACCACACTGGACTACACTGGACCAAACTGGACTACACTGGACCACACTGGACTACACTGGACCACCCTGGACCATACTGGACTACACTGGACCACACTGGACTAAACTAGACCACACTGGACTACACTGGACCAAACTGGACTAAACTGTACCACACTGGACTAAACTGGACCACACTGGACCATGCTGGACTACACTGGACTACAGTGGACTACACTGGAGCACACTGGACAACCCTGGAACACACTGGACTGCACTGGACCACACTGAACCACACTGGATCACACTGGACTACACTGGATCTCATTGGGCCACACTGGAACACACTGGACTAAACTAGACTACACTGGACCACACTGGACTTCACTGGACCACAATGGGCTTAACACGACCACACCGGACTACACTGGACTACACTGGACTACATTCTACCACACTGGGCTACACTGGAGCACACTGGGCTACACGGGACTACACTCTACCACATGGACTACACTGCCCACACTGGACTACACTGGACAACACTGGACCATACTGCACTACACTGAACTACATTGAACCACACTGACATACACTGGACCACACTGGACAACACTGGAACACACTGGACTGCACTGCACCACACTGAACTACACTGGACCACACTAGACAACACTGAACTACACTGGACCACACTGGACAACACTGGGACACACTGGACTGCACTGGATCACATTGGGCCACACTGGACCACACTGGACTACACTTGACGACACTGGACCACACTGGACAACACTGGAACACACTGGACTACACTGGATCACATTGGACCACACTGGACTGCACTTGACTACACTGGACCAAACTGGACTAAACTGGACCACATGGACTACACTTGACTACACTGGACCAAACTGGACCACACTGAACCACACTGGACTGCACTGGACCACACTGAACTACACTGGACCACACTGGTCTACACTGGATCACACTGGACCACACTGGACTACACTGGAACACAATGGGCTACACACGACCACACTGGAATGCACTGGACCACACTAGACCACACTGGACTACACTGGACCAAACTGGGCTACAGTGGACCAAACTAGACAAAACTGGACTTCACTGGACCAAACTAGACTACACTGGACTACACTGGACCAAACTGGAAAACACTGGACAACACTGGACTACACTGGACCACACTGGACCACACTGAACTACACTGGACCACACTGGACTAAACTGGACCACAATGGACTACACTAGACTACACTGGACCACACTGGACTAAACTGGACCACACTGAACTACACTAGAATACACTGGATCACCCTGGACCACACTGGGCTACACAGGTCCATACTGGACCACACTGGCTACACTGGACCACACTAGACTACACTGGACCACACTGGACTACACTGGACCACACTATACCACACTGGGCATCAGTGGAACACACTGTACCACACTGGACAACACTGGACCACAATGGACTACACTGGACCACACTGGGCTACACTGGGCTACACTGGAGTACACTGGGCTACACGGGAATACACTCTACCACACTGGACTAAACTGTACCACACTGGCCTACACTGGACCACACTGGACCACACTGGACTACACTGGACCACACTGGACTACACTGAACTACACTGGAACGCACTGAACTACACTGGACCACACTGGACAGCACTGGACCACACTGCACTACACTGCACCAAACTGAACTGCACTGGACCACACTGGACTCACTAGACCACACTGGACTACACTGGACCAAACTGGACTACACTGGATAACACTGGACTACACTGGATCACACTGGACCATACTGGACTACACTGGACCACACTGGTCTACACTAGACCACACTGGACTACACTGGACCAAACTGGACTAAACTGTACCACACTGGACTACACTGGACCACACTGGACCATACTGGACTACACTGGACCACACTGGACTACACTGGACCACACTGGACCATACTGGACTACACTGGACCACACTGGACTACACTGGACCACACTGGACTACACTTAAGTACACTGGAACGCACTGAACTACACTGGACACACTGGACAGCACTGGACCACACTGGACTACACTAGACCACACTGGACTACACTGCACCAAACTGGACTACAATGGACCACACTGGACTTCAGTAGACCACACTGGACTACACTGGACCAAACTGGACTACACTGGACCACACTGGACTACACTGGACCACACTGGACCATACTGGACTACACTGGACCACACTGGACTAAACTAGACCACACTGGACTACACTGGACCAAACTGGACTAAACTGTACCACACTGGACTACACTGGACCACACTGGACCATGCTGGACTACACTGGACTACAGTGGACTACACTGGAGCACACTGGACAACCCTGGAACACACTGGACTGCACTGGACCACACTGAACCACACTGGATCACACTGGACTACACTGGATCTCATTGGGCCACACTGGACCACACTGGAGTACACTTGACTACACTGGACAACACTGGGCTAAACTGGACCACACTGGACTATACTAGACTACACTGGACCACCCTGGACCACACTGGGCTACACAGGACCATACTGGACCACACTGGGCATCACTAGACTACACTGTACCACACTGGACAACACTTGACCACTCTGGACTACAGTGGACCACACTGGCTTACACTGGACCACACTGTACCACACTGGACCACACTGGCCTACACTGGAACACAATGGGCTATACACGACCTCACTGCAGTACACTGGACTACACTGGACTATGCTCTACCACACTGGGCTACACTGGACCTCACTGGGCATCACAGGAACACACTGTACCACACTGGACAACACTGGACCACAATGGACTACACTGGACTACACTGGACCACAATGGGCTTAACACGACCACACCGGACTACACTGGACTACACTGGACTACATTCTACCACACTGGGCTACACTGGAGCACACTGGGCTACACGGGACTACACTCTACCACATGGACTACACTGCCCACACTGGACTACACTGGACAACACTGGACCATACTGCACTACACTGAACTACATTGAACCACACTGACATACACTGGACCACACTGGACAACACTGGAACACACTGGACTGCACTGCACCACACTGAACTACACTGGACCACACTAGACAACACTGAACTACACTGGACCACACTGGACAACACTGGGACACACTGGACTGCACTGGATCACATTGGGCCACACTGGACCACACTGGACTACACTTGACGACACTGGACCACACTGGACAACACTGGAACACACTGGACTACACTGGATCACATTGGACCACACTGGACTGCACTTGACTACACTGGACCAAACTGGACTAAACTGGACCACATGGACTACACTTGACTACACTGGACCAAACTGGACCCCACTGATCCACACTGGAACACACTGGACTACACTGGATTACACTAGACTACACTGGACCAAACTGGACCACACTGAACCACACTGGACTGCACTGGACCACACTGAACTACACTGGACCACACTGGTCTACACTGGATCACACTGGACCACACTGGACTACACTGGAACACAATGGGCTACACACGACCACACTGGAATGCACTGGACCACACTAGACCACACTGGACTACACTGGACCAAACTGGGCTACAGTGGACCAAACTAGACAAAACTGGACTTCACTGGACCAAACTAGACTACACTGGACTACACTGGACCAAACTGGAAAACACTGGACAACACTGGACTACACTGGACCACACTGGACCACACTGAACTACACTGGACCACACTGGACTAAACTGGACCACAATGGACTACACTAGACTACACTGGACCACACTGGACTAAACTGGACCACACTGAACTACACTAGAATACACTGGATCACCCTGGACCACACTGGGCTACACAGGTCCATACTGGACCACACTGGCTACACTGGACCACACTAGACTACACTGGACCACACTGGACTACACTGGACCACACTATACCACACTGGGCATCAGTGGAACACACTGTACCACACTGGACAACACTGGACCACAATGGACTACACTGGACCACACTGGGCTACACTGGGCTACACTGGAGTACACTGGGCTACACGGGAATACACTCTACCACACTGGACTAAACTGTACCACACTGGCCTACACTGGACCACACTGGACCACACTGGACTACACTGGACCACACTGGACTACACTGAACTCCACTGGAACGCACTGAACTACACTGGACCACACTGGACAGCACTGGAACACACTGCACTACACTGCACCAAACTGAACTGCACTGGACCACACTGGACTCACTAGACCACACTGGACTACACTGGACCAAACTGGACTACACTGGATAACACTGGACTACACTGGATCACACTGGACCATACTGGACTACACTGGACCACACTGGTCTACACTAGACCACACTGGACTACACTGGACCAAACTGGACTAAACTGTAACACACTGGACTACACTGGACCACACTGGACCATACTGGACTACACTGGACCACACTGGACTACACTGGACCACACTGGACCATACTGGACTACACTGGACCACACTGGACTACACTGGACCACACTGGACTACACTTAAGTACACTGGAACGCACTGAACTACACTGGACACACTGGACAGCACTGGACCACACTGGACTACACTAGACCACACTGGACTACACTGCACCAAACTGGACTACACTGGACCACACTGGACTTCAGTAGACCACACTGGACTACACTGGACCAAACTGGACTACACTGGACCACACTGGACTACACTGGACCACACTGGACCATACTGGACTACACTGGACCACACTGGACTAAACTAGACCACACTGGACTACACTGGACCAAACTGGACTAAACTGTACCACACTGGACTACACTGGACCACACTGGACCATGCTGGACTACACTGGACTACAGTGGACTACACTGGAGCACACTGGACAACCCTGGAACACACTGGACTGCACTGGACCACACTGAACCACACTGGATCACACTGGACTACACTGGATCTCATTGGGCCACACTGGACCACACTGGAGTACACTTGACTACACTGGACAACACTGGGCTAAACTGGACCACACTGGACTATACTAGACTACACTGGACCACCCTGGACCACACTGGGCTACACAGGACCATACTGGACCACACTGGGCATCACTAGACTACACTGTACCACACTGGACAACACTTGACCACTCTGGACTACAGTGGACCACACTGGCTTACACTGGACCACACTGTACCACACTGGACCACACTGGCCTACACTGGAACACAATGGGCTATACACGACCTCACTGCAGTACACTGGACTACACTGGACTATGCTCTACCACACTGGGCTACACTGGACCTCACTGGGCATCACAGGAACACACTGTACCACACTGGACAACACTGGACCACAATGGACTACACTGGACTACACTGGGTTACACTGGACTACACTGGACCACAATGGGCTACACAGGACCACACTGGACGACACTGGTCTACACTGGACTACACTGGACTACACTGGACCACACTGGATTGGACTGGACTACACTGGACCAAACTGGACTGAACTGGACCACACTGCACCACACTGGGCATCAGTGGAACACACTGTACCACACTGGACAACACTGGACCACAATGGACTACACTGGACCACACTGGGCTACACTGGGCTACACTGGAGTACACTGGGCTACACGGGAATACACTCTACCACACTGGACTAAACTGTACCACACTGGCCTACACTGGACCACACTGGACTACACTGGACCACACTGGACTACACTGAACTACACTGGAACGCACTGAACTACACTGGACCACACTGGACAGCACTGGACCACACTGCACTACACTGCACCAAACTGAACTACACTGGACCACACTGGACTTCACTAGACCACACTGGACTACACTGGACCAAACTGGACTACACTGGACCACACTGGACTACACTGGACCACACTGGACCATACTGGACTACACTGGACCACACTGGAGTACACTGGAGCACACTGGACCATACTGGACTACACTGGACCACACTGGACTCACTAGACCACACTGGACTACACTGGACCAAACTGGACTACACTGGATAACACTGGACTACACTGGATCACACTGGACCATACTGGACTACACTGGACCACACTGGTCTACACTAGACCACACTGGACTACACTGGACCAAACTGGACTAAACTGTACCACACTGGACTACACTGGACCACACTGGACCATACTGGACTACACTGGACCACACTGGACTACACTGGACCACACTGGACCATACTGGACTACACTGGACCACACTGGACTACACTGGACCACACTGGACTACACTTAAGTACACTGGAACGCACTGAACTACACTGGACACACTGGACAGCACTGGACCACACTGGACTACACTAGACCACACTGGACTTCAGTAGACCACACTGGACTACACTGGACCAAACTGGACTACACTGGACCACACTGGACTACACTGGACCACACTGGACCATACTGGACTACACTGGACCACACTGGACTAAACTAGACCACACTGGACTACACTGGACCAAACTGGACTAAACTGTACCACACTGGACTACACTGGACCACACTGGACCATGCTGGACTACACTGGACTACAGTGGACTACACTGGAGCACACTGGACAACCCTGGAACACACTGGACTGCACTGGACCACACTGAACCACACTGGATCACACTGGACTACACTGGATCTCATTGGGCCACACTGGAACACACTGGACTAAACTAGACTACACTGGACCACACTGGACAAAACTGGACCACCGTGGACCACACTTGGCTACACTGGACAACACTGGACCACAATGGACTACACTGGACCACACTGGTCTACACTGGACTAAGTTGGACCATACTGGACTACACTGGACCACACTAGACTACACTAGACCACAATGGGCTACACACGACCACACTGTACTACAAAATACTACACTGGACTACACTCTGCCACACTGGGCTACACTGCAACACACTGGACTACACTCTACCACACTGGGCTACACTGGTCTACACTGGACTATACTGGACTACACTGGACTAAACTGGACAACACTGGACTAAACTGGACAACACTGAACTACACTAGACTACACTGGACCAACCTGGACCAGTCTGGGCAACAAAAGACCATAATGGACCACACTGGCTACACTGGGCCACACTAGACTACACTAGACCACACTGGACTACAGTGGACCACACTATACCACACTGGACCACACTAGACTACACTGGACCACACTGGACTACACTGGACCACAATGGGCTACACACGACCACACTGGACTACACTGGACTACACTGGATTACACTCTACCACACTGGGCTACACTGGAGCACACTGGGCTACACGGGACTACACTCCACCACATGGACTACACTGGCCCACACTGGACTACACTGGACCACACTGGACCATACTGGACTACACTGAACTAAACTGAACCACACTGACCGACACTGGACCACGCTGGACAACACTGGACCACACTGGAAAACAGTGAACCACACTGGACTGTACTGGACAACACTGGACTAAACTGGACCACACTGGACTATACTAGACTAAACTGGACCACCCTGGACCACACCGGGCTACACAGGACCATACTGGACCACACTGGGCATCACTGTACCACACTGTACCACACTGGACAACACTTGACAACACTGGACCACACTGGCCTACAATGGACCACACTGTACCACACTGGACCACACTGGAGTACACTGGAACACAATGGACTACACACGACCACACTGGACTGCACTGGACTACACTGGACTACACTCTACAACACTGGGCTACACTGGACCACACTGGGCTAAACTGGACCACACTAGACTACACTGGACTACACTGGACCAAACTGGGCTACAGTGGACCACACTAGACAATACTGGACTTCACTGGACCACCCTACACCACACTGGACTACACTGGATCACACTGGACTAAACTGGACAACACTGGACTACACTGGACTACACTGGACCACACTGGACCACACTGAACTACACTGGACAACACTGGACTAAACTGGACAACACTGGACCACACTGGAACACACTACACCACACTGGACTACACTGGACCACACTGGACTACACTGGACAACACTGGACTACACTGGACTACACTAGACTACACTGGACCACACTGGACTAAACTGGACCACACTGAACTACACTAGACTACACTGGACCACCCTGGACCACACTGGGCTACACAGGTCCATACTGGACCACACTGGCTACACAGGACCACACTAGACTACACTGGACCACACTGGACTACACTGGACCACAATGGGCTAAACATGACCACACTGGACTACACTGGGCTACACGGGACTACACTCTTCCACATGGACTACACTGGCCCACACTGGACTACACTGGACCACACTGGACCATACTGAACTACACTTAACCACACTGACCTACACTGGACCACACTGGACAACACTGGCCCACACTGGACAACACTGGACCACACTGGACCACACTGGACCACACTAGACTGCATTGGACCACACTGGACCACACTGGACCACACTTACCAAACTGGACTGCAATGGACCACACTGAACTACACTGGACCACACTGGTCTACACTGGATCACACTGGACCACACTGGACCACACTGGACTACACTTGACTTCACTGGGCAACACTGGGCTAAACTGGACCAAACTGGACTATACTAGACTACACTGGACCACCCTGGACCACACCGGGCTACACAGGACCATACTGGACCACACTGGGCATCACTGGACTACACTGTACCACACTGGACAACACTTGACAACACTGGACTATACTGGACCACACTGGCCTAGACTGGACCACACTGGGCTACACTGGACCACACTAGACCACACTGGAATACACTGGACTACAGTGGACCACACTGGCCTACACTGGACCACACTGTACCACACTGGACCACACTGGACTACACTGGAACACAATGGGCTACACACAACCTCACTGCAGTACACTGGACTACACTGGACTACGCTCTACCACACTGGACAACACTGGACCACAATGGACTACACTGGACCACACTGGGTTACCCTGGACTACAATGGACCACAATGGGCTACACAGGACCACACTGGACGACACTGGTCTACACTGGACTACACTGGACTACACAGGACCAAACTAGACTAAACTGGACAACACTGGACTGTACTGGACTACACTGGACCACACTGGATTGGACTGGACTAAACTGGACCAAACTGGACTGAACTGGACTACACTGCACCACACTGGGCATCAGTGGAACACACTGTACCACACTGGACAACACTGGACCACAATGGACTACACATGACCACACTGGGCTACACTGGAATACACTGGACGACAATGGGCTACACTGGACCACACTGGACTACACTCTACCACACTGGGCTACACTGGAGTACACTGGGCTACATGGGAATACACTCTACCACACTGGACTAAACTGTACCACACTGGCCTACACTGGACCACACTGGACTACACTGGACCACACTGGACTACACAGAACTACACTGGAATGCACTGAACTACACTGGACCACACTGGACAGCACTGGACCACACTGCACTACACTGCACTAAACTGAACTACACTGGACCACATTGGACTTCACTAGACCACACTGGACTACACTGGACCAAACTGGACTACACTGGACCACACTGGACTACACTGGACCACACTGGACCATACTGGACTACACTGGACCACACTGGACTACACTAGACCACACTGGACTACACTGGACCAAACTGGACTAAACTGTACCACACTGGACTACACTGGACCACACTGGACCATACTGGACTACACTGGACCACACTGGAGTACACTGGAGCACACCGGACCATACTGGACTACACTGGACCACACTGGACTACACTGGACCACCCTTACCAAACTGGACTGCAATGGACCACACTGAACTACACTGGACCACACTGGTCTACACTGGATCACACTGGACCACACTGGACCACACTGGACTACACTTGACTACACTGGACAACACTGGGCTAAACTGGACCACACTGGACTATACTAGACTACACTGGACCACCCTGGACCACACCGGGCTACACAGGACCATACTGGACCACACTGGGCATCACTAGACTACACTGTACCACACTGGACAACACTTGACCACTCTGGACTACAGTGGACCACACTGGCTTACACTGGACCACACTGTACCACACTGGACCACACTGGCCTACACTGGAACACAATGGGCTACACACGACCTCACTGCAGTACACTGGACTACACTGGACTATGCTCTACCACACTGGGCTACACTGGACCTCACTGGGCATCACAGGAACACACTGTACCACACTGGACAACACTGGACCACAATGGACTACACTGGACTACACTGGGTTACACTGGACTACACTGGACCACAATGGGCTACACAGGACCACACTGGACGACACTGAACTACACTGGAACGCACTGAACTACACTGGACCACACTGGACAGCACTGGACCACACTGCACTACACTGCACCAAACTGAACTACACTGGACCACACTGGACTTCACTAGACCACACTGGACTACACTGGACCAAACTGGACTACACTGGACCACACTGGACTACACTGGACCACACTGGACCATACTGGACTACACTGGACCACACTGGACTACACTAGACCACACTGGACTACACTGGACCAAACTGGACTAAACTGTACCACACTGGACTACACTGGACCACACTGGACCATACTGGACTACACTGGACCACACTGGAGTACACTGGAGCACACTGGACCATACTGGACTACACTGGACCACACTGGACTACACTGGACCACCCTTACCAAACTGGACTGCAATGGACCACACTGAACTACACTGGACCACACTGGTCTACACTGGATCACACTGGACCACACTGGACCACACTGGAGTACACTTGACTACACTGGACAACACTGGGCTAAACTGGACCACACTGGACTATACTAGACTACACTGGACCACCCTGGACCACACTGGGCTACACAGGACCATACTGGACCACACTGGGCATCACTAGACTACACTGTACCACACTGGACAACACTTGACCACTCTGGACTACAGTGGACCACACTGGCTTACACTGGACCACACTGTACCACACTGGACCACACTGGCCTACACTGGAACACAATGGGCTATACACGACCTCACTGCAGTACACTGGACTACACTGGACTACGCTCTACCACACTGGACAACACTGGACCACAATGGACTACACTGGACCACACTGGGTTACCCTGGACTACAATGGACCACAATGGGCTACACAGGACCACACTGGACGACACTGGTCTACACTGGACTACACTGGACTACACAGGACCAAACTAGACTAAACTGGACAACACTGGACTGTACTGGACTACACTGGACCACACTGGATTGGACTGGACTAAACTGGACCAAACTGGACTGAACTGGACTACACTGCACCACACTGGGCATCAGTGGAACACACTGTACCACACTGGACAACACTGGACCACAATGGACTACACATGACCACACTGGGCTACACTGGAATACACTGGACGACAATGGGCTACACTGGACCACACTGGACTACACTCTACCACACTGGGCTACACTGGAGTACACTGGGCTACATGGGAATACACTCTACCACACTGGACTAAACTGTACCACACTGGCCTACACTGGACCACACTGGACTACACTGGACCACACTGGACTACACAGAACTACACTGGAATGCACTGAACTACACTGGACCACACTGGACAGCACTGGACCACACTGCACTACACTGCACCAAACTGAACTACACTGGACCACATTGGACTTCACTAGACCACACTGGACTACACTGGACCAAACTGGACTACACTGGACCACACTGGACTACACTGGACCACACTGGACCATACTGGACTACACTGGACCACACTGGACTACACTAGACCACACTGGACTACACTGGACCAAACTGGACTAAACTGTACCACACTGGACTACACTGGACCACACTGGACCATACTGGACTACACTGGACCACACTGGAGTACACTGGAGCACACTGGACCATACTGGACTACACTGGACCACACTGGACTACACTGGACCACCCTTACCAAACTGGACTGCAATGGACCACACTGAACTACACTGGACCACACTGGTCTACACTGG
Source organism: Squalus acanthias (assembly GCA_030390025.1). NCBI lineage: Eukaryota > Metazoa > Chordata > Chondrichthyes > Squaliformes > Squalidae > Squalus > Squalus acanthias. The sequence goes on along the minus strand of JASTWF010000305.1, from coordinate 480,231 downwards.
ATCACACTGGACCACACTGGACCACACTGGACTACACTTGACTACACTGGACAACACTGGGCTAAACTGGACCACACTGGACTATACTAGACTACACTGGACCACCCTGGACCACACCGGGCTACACAGGACCATACTGGACCACACTGGGCATCACTAGACTACACTGTACCACACTGGACAACACTTGACCACTCTGGACTACAGTGGACCACACTGGCTTACACTGGACCACACTGTACCACACTGGACCACACTGGCCTACACTGGAACACAATGGGCTACACACGACCTCACTGCAGTACACTGGACTACACTGGACTATGCTCTACCACACTGGGCTACACTGGACCTCACTGGGCATCACAGGAACACACTGTACCACACTGGACAACACTGGACCACAATGGACTACACTGGACTACACTGGGTTACACTGGACTACACTGGACCACAATGGGCTACACAGGACCACACTGGACGACACTGAACTACACTGGAACGCACTGAACTACACTGGACCACACTGGACAGCACTGGACCACACTGCACTACACTGCACCAAACTGAACTACACTGGACCACACTGGACTTCACTAGACCACACTGGACTACACTGGACCAAACTGGACTACACTGGACCACACTGGACTACACTGGACCACACTGGACCATACTGGACTACACTGGACCACACTGGACTACACTAGACCACACTGGACTACACTGGACCAAACTGGACTAAACTGTACCACACTGGACTACACTGGACCACACTGGACCATACTGGACTACACTGGACCACACTGGAGTACACTGGAGCACACTGGACCATACTGGACTACACTGGACCACACTGGACTACACTGGACCACCCTTACCAAACTGGACTGCAATGGACCACACTGAACTACACTGGACCACACTGGTCTACACTGGATCACACTGGACCACACTGGACCACACTGGAGTACACTTGACTACACTGGACAACACTGGGCTAAACTGGACCACACTGGACTATACTAGACTACACTGGACCACCCTGGACCACACTGGGCTACACAGGACCATACTGGACCACACTGGGCATCACTAGACTACACTGTACCACACTGGACAACACTTGACCACTCTGGACTACAGTGGACCACACTGGCTTACACTGGACCACACTGTACCACACTGGACCACACTGGCCTACACTGGAACACAATGGGCTATACACGACCTCACTGCAGTACACTGGACTACACTGGACTATGCTCTACCACACTGGGCTACACTGGACCTCACTGGGCATCACAGGAACACACTGTACCACACTGGACAACACTGGACCACAATGGACTACACTGGACTACACTGGGTTACACTGGACTACACTGGACCACAATGGGCTACACAGGACCACACTGGACGACACTGGTCTACACTGGACTACACTGGACTACACTGGACCACACTGGATTGGACTGGACTACACTGGACCAAACTGGACTGAACTGGACCACACTGCACCACACTGGGCATCAGTGGAACACACTGTACCACACTGGACAACACTGGACCACAATGGACTACACTGGACCACACTGGGCTACACTGGGCTACACTGGAGTACACTGGGCTACACGGGAATACACTCTACCACACTGGACTAAACTGTACCACACTGGCCTACACTGGACCACACTGGACTACACTGGACCACACTGGACTACACTGAACTACACTGGAACGCACTGAACTACACTGGACCACACTGGACAGCACTGGACCACACTGCACTACACTGCACCAAACTGAACTACACTGGACCACACTGGACTTCACTAGACCACACTGGACTACACTGGACCAAACTGGACTACACTGGACCACACTGGACTACACTGGACCACACTGGACCATACTGGACTACACTGGACCACACTGGTCTACACTAGACCACACTGGACTACACTGGACCAAACTGGACTAAACTGTAACACACTGGACTACACTGGACCACACTGGACCATACTGGACTACACTGGACCACACTGGACTACACTGGACCACACTGGACCATACTGGACTACAGTGGACCACACTGGACTACACTGGACCACACTGGACTACACTTAACTACACTGGAACGCACTGAACTACACTGGATCACACTGGACAGCACTGGACCACACTGGACTACACTAGACCACACTGGACTACACTGCACCAAACTGGACTACACTGGACCACACTGGACTTCAGTAGACCACACTGGACTACACTGGACCAAACTGGACTACACTGGACCACACTGGACTACACTGGACCACCCTGGACCATAGTGGACTACACTGGACCACACTGGACTAAACTAGACCACACTGGACTACACTGGACCAAACTGGACTAAACTGTACCACACTGGACTAAACTGGACCACACTGGACCATGCTGGACTACACTGGACTACAGTGGACTACACTGGAGCACACTGGACAACCCTGGAACACACTGGACTGCACTGGACCACACTGAACCACACTGGATCACACTGGACTACACTGGATCTCATTGGGCCACACTGGAACACACTGGACTAAACTAGACTACACTGGACCACACTGGACTTCACTGGACCACAATGGGCTTAACACGACCACACCGGACTACACTGGACTACACTGGACTACATTCTACCACACTGGGCTACACTGGAGCACACTGGGATACACGGGACTACACTCTACCACATGGACTACACTGCCCACACTGGACTACACTGGACAACACTGGACCATACTGCACTACACTGAACTACATTGAACCACACTGACATACACTGGACCACACTGGACAACACTGGAACACACTGGACTGCACTGCACCACACTGAACTACACTGGACCACACTAGACAACACTGAACTACACTGGACCACACTGGACAACACTGGGACACACTGGACTGCACTGGATCACATTGGGCCACACTGGACCACACTGGACTACACTTGACGACACTGGACCACACTGGACAACACTGGAACACACTGGACTACACTGGATCACATTGGACCACACTGGACTGCACTTGACTACACTGGACCAAACTGGACTAAACTGGACCACATGGACTACACTTGACTACACTGGACCAAACTGGACTAAACTGGACCAAACTGGACTACACTAGACTACACTGGACCACACTGGACTACACTGGACCCCACTGATCCACACTGGAACACACTGGACTACACTGGATTACACTAGACTACACTGGACCAAACTGGACCACACTGAACCACACTGGACTGCACTGGACCACACTGAACTACACTGGACCACACTGGTCTACACTGGATCACACTGGACCACACTGGACTACACTGGAACACAATGGGCTACACACGACCACACTGGAATGCACTGGACCACACTAGACCACACTGGACTACACTGGACCAAACTGGGCTACAGTGGACCAAACTAGACAAAACTGGACTTCACTGGACCAAACTAGACTACACTGGACTACACTGGACCAAACTGGAAAACACTGGACAACACTGGACTACACTGGACCACACTGGACCACACTGAACTACACTGGACCACACTGGACTAAACTGGACCACAATGGACTACACTAGACTACACTGGACCACACTGGACTAAACTGGACCACACTGAACTACACTAGAATACACTGGATCACCCTGGACCACACTGGGCTACACAGGTCCATACTGGACCACACTGGCTACACTGGACCACACTAGACTACACTGGACCACACTGGACTACACTGGACCACACTATACCACACTGGGCATCAGTGGAACACACTGTACCACACTGGACAACACTGGACCACAATGGACTACACTGGACCACACTGGGCTACACTGGGCTACACTGGAGTACACTGGGCTACACGGGAATACACTCTACTACACTGGACTAAACTGTACCACACTGGCCTACACTGGACCACACTGGACCACACTGGACTACACTGGACCACACTGGACTACACTGAACTACACTGGAACGCACTGAACTACACTGGACCACACTGGACAGCACTGGACCACACTGCACTACACTGCACCAAACTGAACTGCACTGGACCACACTGGACTCACTAGACCACACTGGACTACACTGGACCAAACTGGACTACACTGGATAACACTGGACTACACTGGATCACACTGGACCATACTGGACTACACTGGACCACACTGGTCTACACTAGACCACACTGGACTACACTGGACCAAACTGGACTAAACTGTACCACACTGGACTACACTGGACCACACTGGACCATACTGGACTACACTGGACCACACTGGACTACACTGGACCACACTGGACCATACTGGACTACACTGGACCACACTGGACTACACTGGACCACACTGGACTACACTTAAGTACACTGGAACGCACTGAACTACACTGGACACACTGGACAGCACTGGACCACACTGGACTACACTAGACCACACTGGACTACACTGCACCAAACTGGACTACACTGGACCACACTGGACTTCAGTAGACCACACTGGACTACACTGGACCAAACTGGACTACACTGGACCACACTGGACTACACTGGACCACACTGGACCATACTGGACTACACTGGACCACACTGGACTAAACTAGACCACACTGGACTACACTGGACCAAACTGGACTAAACTGTACCACACTGGACTAAACTGGACCACACTGGACCATGCTGGACTACACTGGACTACAGTGGACTACACTGGAGCACACTGGACAACCCTGGAACACACTGGACTGCACTGGACCACACTGAGCCACACTGGATCACACTGGACTACACTGGATCTCATTGGGCCACACTGGAACACACTGGACTAAACTAGACTACACTGGACCACACTGGACTTCACTGGACCACAATGGGCTTAACACGACCACACCGGACTACACTGGACTACACTGGACTACACTGGACTACACTCTACCACATTGGGCTACACTTGAGCAAACTGGGCTACACGGGACTACAATCTACCACATGGACTACACTGGCCCACACTGGACTACACTGGACCACACTGAACCACACTGGACCACACTGCACCACACTGGACTGCACTGGACCACACTGAAGTACACTGGACCACACTGGTCTACACTGGATCACACTGGACCCACACTGGACCACACTGGACTAAACTGGACCACACTGGACTACACTAGAATACACTGGACTACACTGGACTACACTTTACCACACTGGGCTACACTGGACCTCACTGGGCTACACTGGACCACACTAGACTACACTGGACCAAACTGGACTACACTGGACCACACTGGACTACACTGGACCACACTGGACGACACTGGTCTACACTGGACTATACTGGACCAAACTAGACTAATCTGGACAACACTGGACTACACTGGATTGGACTGACTACACTGGACCACACTGGAATGAACTGGACCACACTGGACCACACTGGGCTACACTGGACTAAACTGGACCACAATGGGCTACAGAGGACCACACTGGACTACACTCTACCACACTGGGCTACACTGGAGTACACTGGGCTACACGGGAATACACTCTACCACACTGGACTAAACTGTACCACATTGGACTACACTGGACCACACTGGAACATACCGGACTACACTAGACCACACTGGACTGCACTAGACCACACTGGACTACACTGGAACAAACTGGACTGCACTGGAAAACACTGGACTACACTGGACCACAATGGACTACACACGGCCACACTGGACTACACTGGACTACACTGGACTACACTCTACCACACTGGGCTACACTTGAGCAAACTGGGCTACACGGGACTACACTCTGCCACATGGACTACACTGGCCCAAACTGGACTACACTGGACCACACTGGACCATACTGGACCACACTGGACAACACTGGACCGCACTTAACCACACTGAACCACACTGGACCACACTGAACCACACTGGACTGCACTGGACCACATTGGACTACACTTGACTACACTGGACAACACTGGATTAAACTGGACCACACTGGACTATACTAGAATGAACTGGACCACCCTGGACCACACTGGGCTACACAGGACCATACTGGACCACACTGGGCATCACTGTACCACACTGGACCACACTGGACTACACTGGAACACAATGGGCTACACACGACCACACTGGACTACACTGGACTACACTGGACTACACTTTACCACACTGGGCTACACAGGACCTCACTGGGCTACACTGGACCACACTAGACCACACTGGACCACCCTGGACCACACTGGGCTACACAGGACCATACTGGACTACACTGGACCACAATGGGCTTAACACGACCACACCGGACTACACTGGACTACACTGGACTACACTCTACCACACTGGGCTACACTGGAGCACACTGGGCTACACGGAACTACACTCTACCACATGGACTACACTGCCCACACTGGACTACACTGGACAACACTGGACCATACTGCACTACACTGAACTACACTGAACCACACTGACCTACACTGGACCACACTGGACAACACTGGAACACACTGGACTGCACTGGACCACACTGAACTACACTGGACCACACTGGACAACACTGAACTACACTGGCCAACACTGGAACACACTGGACTGCACTGGATCACATTGGACTGCACTGGACCACACTGGACTACACTTGACTACACTGAACCACACTGGACAACACTGGAACGCACTGAACTGCACTGGATCACATTGGGCCACACTGGACTGCACTTGACTACACTGGACCACACTGGACTATACTGGACCAAACTAGACTAAACTGGACAACACTGGACTACACTGGGCCACACAGGATTGAACTGGACCACTTTGGACTACACTGGACTGCACTGGACTACACTGGATCACAGTGAACTACACTGGACTACACTGGACCACAATGGGCTACACAGGACCACACTGGACTACACTGGACTACACTGGACTACACTCTACCACACTGGGCTACACTGTAGTACACTGGGCTACACGGGAATACATTCTACCACACTGGACTAAACTGTACGACACTGGACTAGACTGTACCACACTGGACCACACTGAACTACACTGGACCACACTGGACTAAACTGGACCACACTGGACTACACTAGACTACACTGGACCACACTGGAATAAACTGGACCACACTGGACTACACTAGACTACACTGGACCAGCCTGGACCACACTGGGCTACACAGGACCATACTGGACCACACTGGCTACACTGGACCACACTATACTACACTAGACCACACTGGACTACACTGGACCACAATGGGCTACAAACAACCACACCGGACCACACTGGACTACACTGGACTACACTGGGCTACACTGGAGCACACTGGGCTACACGGGACTACACTCTACCACATGGACTACACTGGCCCACACTGGACTACACTGGACAACACCGGACCATACTGCACTACACTGAACTACACTGAACCACACTGACCTACACTGGACCACACTGGACAACACTGGACCACACTGGACTGCACTGGAACACACTGAACTACACTGGACCGCACTGGACAACACTGAACTACACTGGACCACACTGGACAACACTGGAACACACTGGACTGCACTGGATCACATTGGGTCACACTGGACCACACTGAACTACACTGGACCACACTGGACAACATTGGAACACACTGGACTGCACTGGATCACATTGGGCCACACTGGACCACACTGGACTACACTTGACGACATTGGACCACACTGGACAACACTGGAACACACTGGACTACACTGGATCACATAGGGCCACACTGGACTGCACTTGACTACACTGGACCACACTGGACTAAACTGGACCACATGGACTACACTTGACTACACTGGACCACACTGGACTAAACTGGACCAAACTGGACTACACTAGACTACACTGGACCACACTGGACTACACTGGACCCCACTGATCCACACTGGAACACACTGGACTACACTGGATTACACGAGACTACACTGGACCACACTGGACAACACTGGACCACACTGGACTGCACTGGAACACACTGAACTACACTGGACCGCACTGGACAACACTGAACTACACTGGACCACCCTGGACAACACTGGAACACACTGGACTGCACTGGATCACATTGGGTCACACTGGACCACACTGGACTACACTTGACGACACTGGACCACACTGGACAACACTGGAACACACTGGACTGCACTGGATCACATTGGGCCACACTGCACCACACTGGACTACACTTGACGACACTGGACCACGCTGGACAACACTGGAACACACAGGACTACACTGGATCACATTGGGCCACACTGGACTGCACTTGACTACACTGGACCACACTGGACTAAACTGGACCACATGGACTACACTTGACTACACTGGACCACACTGGACTAAACTGGACCAAACTGGACTACACTAGACTACACTGGACCACACTGGACTACACTGGACCCCACTGATCCACACTGGAACACACTGGACGACACTGGATTACACGAGACTACACTGGACCAAACTGGACTACACTGGACACACTGGACTACACTGGACCCCACTGATCCACACTGGAACACACTGGACTACACTGGATTACACTAGACTACACTGGACCAAACTGGACCACACTGAACCACACTGGACTGCACTGGACCACACTGAACTACACTGGACCACACTGGTCTGCACTGGATCACACTGGACCACACTGGACTACACTGGAACACAATGGGCTACACACGACCACACTGGACTGCACTGGACCAGAATAGACCACACTGCACTACACTGGACCAAACTGGTCTACAGTGGACCACACTAGACAACACTGGACTTCACTGGACCAAACTAGAACACAGTGGACTAATCTGGACCAAACTGGAAAACACTGGACCGCACTGGACCACACTGAACCACACTGGACCACACTGAAGCACACTGGACTGCACTGGACCACACTGAACTACACTGGACCACACTGGTCCACACTGGATCACACTGGACCACACTGGACCACATTGGACTACACTTGACTACACTGGACAACACTGGATTAAACTGGACCACACTGGACTATACTAGAATGAACTGGACCACCCTGGACCACACTGGGCTACACAGGACCATACTGGACCACACTGGGCATCACTGTACCACACTGGACCACACTGGACTGCACTGGAACACAATGGGCTACACACAACCACACTGGACCACCCTGGACCACACTGGGCTACACAGGACCATACTGGACCACACTGGCTACACTGGACCACACTAGACTACACTAGACCACACTGGACTACACTGGACCACAATGGGCTTAACACGACCACACCGGAATACACTGGACTACACTGGACTACACTCTACCACACTGGGCTACACTGGAGCACACTGGGCTACACGGGACTACACTCTACCACATGGACTACACTGCCCACACTGGACTACACTGGACAACACTGGACCATACTGCACTAAACTGAACTACACTGAACCGCACTGACCTACACTGGACCACACTGGACAACACTGGAACACACTGGACTGCACTGGACCACACTGAACTACACTGGACCACACTGGACAACACTGAACTACACTGGACCACACTGGACAACACTGGAACACACTGGATTGCACTGGATCACATTGGGCCACACTGGACCACACTGGACTACACTTGACTACACTGGACCACACTGGACAACACTGGAACACACTGAACTGCACTGGATCAGATTGGGCCACACTGGACTGCACTTGACTACACTGGACCACACTGGACTAAACTGGACCACATGGACTACACTTGACTACACTGGACCACACTGGACTAAACTGGACCAAACTGGACTACACTAGACTACACTGGACCACACTGGACTACACTGGACCCCACTGATCCACACTGGAACACACTGGACTACACTGGACACACTGGACTACACTGGACCCCACTGATCCACACTGGAACACACTGGACTACACTGGATTACACTAGACTACACTGGACCAAACTGGACGACACTGAACCACACTGGACTGCACTGGACCACACTGAACTACACTGGACCACACTGGTCTACACTGGATCACACTGGACCACACTGGACTACACTGGAACACACTGGACTACACTGGAGCACACTATACCACACTGGAACACACTATACTACACTGGACCACACTGGACTACACTGGACCACAATGGGCTACACACGACCACACTGGACTACACTGGACTACACTGGACTACACTCTACCACACTGGGCTACACTTGAGCAAACTGGGCTACACGGGACTACACTCTACCACATGGACTACACTGGCCCAAACTGGACTACACTGGACCACACTGGACCATACTGGACCACACTGGACTATACTAGAATGAACTGGACCACCCTGGACCACACTGGGCTACACAGGACCATACTGGACCACACTGGGCATCACTGTACCACACTGGACCACACTGGACTACACTGGAACACAATGGGCTACACACGACCACACTGGAGTACACTGGACTTCACTGGACTACACTTTACCACACTGGGCTACACTGGACCTCACTGGGCTACACTGGACCACACTAGACCACACTGGACCACCCTGGACCACACTGGGTTAAACAGGACCATACTGGACCACACTGGCTACACTGGACCACACTAGACCACACTGGACTTCACTGGACCACAATGGGCTTAACACGACCACACCGGACTACACTGGACTACACTGGACTACATTCTACCACACTGGGCTACACTGGAGCACACTGGGCTACACGGGACTACACTCTACCACATGGACTACACTGCCCACACTGGACTACACTGGACAACACTGGACCATACTGCACTACACTGAACTACATTGAACCACACTGACATACACTGGACCACACTGGACAACACTGGAACACACTGGACTGCACTGCACCACACTGAACTACACTGGACCACACTAGACAACACTGAACTACACTGGACCACACTGGACAACACTGGACACACTGGACTGCACTGGATCACATTGGGCCACACTGGACCACACTGGACTACACTTGACGACACTGGACCACACTGGACAACACTGGAACACACTGGACTACACTGGATCACATTGGACCACACTGGACTGCACTTGACTACACTGGACCAAACTGGACTAAACTGGACCACATGGACTACACTTGACTACACTGGACCAAACTGGACTAAACTGGACCAAACTGGACTACACTAGACTACACTGGACCAAACTGGACTACACTGGACCCCACTGATCCACACTGGAACACACTGGACTACACTGGATTACACTAGACTACACTGGACCAAACTGGACCACACTGAACCACACTGGACTGCACTGGACCACACTGAACTACACTGGACCACACTGGTCTACACTGGATCACACTGGACCACACTGGACTACACTGGAACACAATGGGCTACACACGACCACACTGGAATGCACTGGACCACACTAGACCACACTGGACTACACTGGACCAAACTGGGCTACAGTGGACCAAACTAGACAAAACTGGACTTCACTGGACCAAACTAGACCACACTGGACTACACTGGACCAAACTGGAAAACACTGGACAACACTGGACTACACTGGACCACACTGGACCACACTGAACTACACTGGACCACACTGGACTAAACTGGACCACAATGGACTACACTAGACTACACTGGACCACACTGGACTAAACTGGACCACACTGAACTACACTAGAATACACTGGATCACCCTGGACCACACTGGGCTACACAGGTCCATACTGGACCACACTGGCTACACTGGACCACACTAGACTACACTGGACCACACTGGACTACACTGGACCACACTATACCACACTGGGCATCAGTGGAACACACTGTACCACACTGGACAACACTGGACCACAATGGACTACACTGGACCACACTGGGCTACACTGGGCTACACTGGAGTACACTGGGCTACACGGGAATACACTCTACCACATGGACTAAACTGGACCACACTATGCCACACCGGATACACTGGACTACACTGGACTACACCAGACCACACTGGACCTCCCTGGACCACACTGGATTACATTGGAATACACCGGACCAAACTGGACCACACTGGATTGCACTGGACTACACTAGGCTATACAGGCCCACACTGGACCATAGTGGGCCAAACTGGACCACACTTGTCTACACTTGGCTACACTGGACCACACTGGACTATACTGGTCCACACTGGACTACACTGGACTACACTCGACCACACTGGACCACACTGGACTACACTGGACTACACGGGACCACACTGGGCTACAGTGGACCACACTAGACCACGCTGGACTTCACTGGAGCACACTAGACTACACTGGACTACACTGGACTACACTGGACCACACTGGACTACACTGGACCCCACTGATCCACGCTGGACTACACTGGATTACACTAGACTACACTGGACCACACTGGACTACACTGGACTACACTCTACCACACTGGGCTAAACTGGACCTCACTCGGCTACACTGGACCACACTAGACCACACTGGACGACACTGGACCAAACTGGACAACACTGGACCACACTGGAATACACTGGAACACTCTGGACGACACTGGTCTACACTGGACTATGCTGGACCAAACTAGACTAAACTGGACAACACTGGACTACACTGGACCAAACTGGATTGGACTGGAGTACACTGGACCACACTGGAATGAACTGGACCACACTGGACCACACTGGGCATCACTGGAACACACTGTACCACACTGGACAACACTGGACCAAAATGGATTACACTGGACCACACTGGGCTACACTGGACTACACTGGACCACAATGGGCTACAGTGGACCACACTGGACTACACTCTACCACACTGGGCTACACTGGGTACACTGGGCTACACGGGAATACTCTCTACCACACTGGACTACACTGTACCACACTGGACTACACTGGACCACACTGGACCATATGGGACTACACTGGATCACACTGGACTACACTAGACCACACTGGACTACACTGGACTAAAATGGACTAAACTGGAAAACACTGGACTAAACTGGTCTACACAGGACTATACTGGACTACACTGGACAACATGGACTACACTGGACCACACTGGATGACACTGGTCTACACTGGACTATACTGGACCGAACTCGACTATACTGGACAACACTGGACTACACTGGACCACACTGGATTGAACTGGATCACACTGGAACACACTGTACCACACTGGGCAACACTGGATCACAATGGGCTACACAAGACCACACTGGACTACACTGGACCACACTGTACCACAATGGACTACACTGGACCACACTGGACTACACTGGACTACAATGGGCTACACACGACCAAACTGGACTACACTGGACTACACTGGACTACACTTGAATACACTGAACTACACTGGAATAAACTGAACCACACTGGACAACACTGGAACACACTGGACTGCACTGGACCAGACTGAACTACACTGGACACACTGGACAACACTGGAATATACTGGACTGCACTGGACATCACTGAACTACACTGGACCACACTGGACTACACTGGATCACATTGGGCCACACTGGACCACACTGGACTACACTTGACTACACTGGACCACACTGGACTAAACTGGACCACACTGGACTACACTAGACTACACTGGACCACACTGGACTAAACTGGACCACACTGAACTACACTGGACCACACTGGACTACACTGGATCACATTGGGCCACACTGGACCACACTGGACTACACTTGACTACACTGGACCACACTGGACTAAACTGGACCACACTGGACTACACTAGACTACACTGGACCACACTGGACTAAACTGGACCACACTGAACTACACTAGACTACACTGGACCATCCTGGACCACACTGGGCAACACAGGATCATACTGGTCCACACTGGCTACACTGGACCACACTGGACTACACTGGAACACACTGGACTACACTGGAGCACACTATACCACACTGGAACACACTATACTGCACTGGACCACACTGGACTACACTGGACCACAATGGGCTACACACGACCACACTGGACTACACTGGACTACACTGGACTACACTCTACCACACTGGGCTACACTTGAGCAAACTGGGCTACACGGGACTACACTCTACCACATGGACTACACTGGCCCAAACTGGACTACACTGGACCACACTGGACCATACTGGACCACACTGGACTATACTAGAATGAACTGGACCACCCTGGACCACACTGGGCTACACAGGACCATACTGGACCACACTGGGCATCACTGTACCACACTGGACCACACTGGACTACACTGGAACACAATGGGCTACACACGACCACACTGGAATACACTGGACTACACTGGACTACACTGGACCACAATGGGCTACAGTGGACCACACTGGACTACACTCTACCACACTGGGCTACACTGGGTACACTGGGCTACACGGGAATACTCTCTACCACACTGGACTACACTGTACCACACTAGACTACACTGGACCAGCCTGGACCACACTGGGCTACACAGGACCATACTGGACCACACTGGCTACACTGGACCACACTATACTACACTAGACCACACTGTACTACACTGGACCACAATGGGCTACAAACAACCACACCGGACCACACTGGACTACACTGGACTACACTGGGCTACACTGGAGCACACTGGGCTACACGGGACTACACTCTACCACATGGACTACACTGGCCCACACTGGACTACACTGGACAACACCGGACCATACTGCACTACACTGAACTACACTGAACCACACTGACCTACACTGGACCACACTGGACAACACTGGACCACACTGGACTGCACTGGAACACACTGAACTACACTGGACCGCACTGGACAACACTGAACTACACTGGACCACACTGGACAACACTGGAACACACTGGACTGCACTGGATCACATTGGGTCACACTGGACCACACTGAACTACACTGGACCACACTGGACAACATTGGAACACACTGGACTGCACTGGATCACATTGGGCCACACTGGACCACACTGGACTACACTTGACGACATTGGACCACACTGGACAACACTGGAACACACTGGACTACACTGGATCACATAGGGCCACACTGGACTGCACTTGACTACACTGGACCACACTGGACTAAACTGGACCACATGGACTACACTTGACTACACTGGACCACACTGGACTAAACTGGACCAAACTGGACTACACTAGACTACACTGGACCACACTGGACTACACTGGACCCCACTGATCCACACTGGAACACACTGGACTACACTGGATTACACGAGACTACACTGGACCACACTGGACAACACTGGACCACACTGGACTGCACTGGAACACACTGAACTACACTGGACCGCACTGGACAACACTGAACTACACTGGACCACACTGGACAACACTGGAACACACTGGACTGCACTGGATCACATTGGGTCACACTGGACCACACTGGACTACACTTGACGACACTGGACCACACTGGACAACACTGGAACACACTGGACTGCACTGGATCACATTGGGCCACACTGCACCACACTGGACTACACTTGACGACACTGGACCACGCTGGACAACACTGGAACACACAGGACTACACTGGATCACATTGGGCCACACTGGACTGCACTTGACTACACTGGACCACACTGGACTAAACTGGACCACATGGACTACACTTGACTACACTGGACCACACTGGACTACACTTGAATACACTGAACTACACTGGAATAAACTGAACCACACTGGACAACACTGGAACACACTGGACTGCACTGGACCAGACTGAACTACACTGGACACACTGGACAACACTGGAATATACTGGACTGCACTGGACATCACTGGACCACACTGGACTACACTGGATCACATTGGGCCACACTGGACCACACTGGACTACACTTGACTACACTGGACCACACTGGACTAAACTGGACCACACTGGACTACACTAGACTACACTGGACCACACTGGACTAAACTGGACCACACTGAACTACACTGGACCACACTGGACTACACTGGATCACATTGGGCCACACTGGACCACACTGGACTACACTTGACTACACTGGACCACACTGGACTAAACTGGACCACACTGGACTACACTAGACTACACTGGACCACACTGGACTAAACTGGACCACACTGAACTACACTAGACTACACTGGACCATCCTGGACCACACTGGGCTACACAGGATCATACTGGTCCACACTGGCTACACTGGACCACACTGGACTACACTGGAACACACTGGACTACACTGGAGCACACTATACCACACTGGAACACACTATACTGCACTGGACCACACTGGACTACACTGGACCACAATGGGCTACACACGACCACACTGGACTACACTGGACTACACTGGACTACACTCTACCACACTGGGCTACACTTGAGCAAACTGGGCTACACGGGACTACACTCTACCACATGGACTACACTGGCCCAAACTGGACTACACTGGACCACACTGGACCATACTGGACCACACTGGACTATACTAGAATGAACTGGACCACCCTGGACCACACTGGGCTACACAGGACCATACTGGACCACACTGGGCATCACTGTACCACACTGGACCACACTGGACTACACTGGAACACAATGGGCTACACACGACCACACTGGAATACACTGGACTACACTGGACTACACTGGACCACAATGGGCTACAGTGGACCACACTGGACTACACTCTACCACACTGGGCTACACTGGGTACACTGGGCTACACGGGAATACTCTCTACCACACTGGACTACACTGTACCACACTGGACTACACTGGACCACACTGGACCATATGGGACTACACTGGATCACACTGGACTACACTAGACCACACTGGACTACACTGGACTAAAATGGACTAAACTGGAAAACACTGGACTAAACTGGTCTACACAGGACTATACTGGACTACACTGGACAACATGGACTACACTGGACCACACTGGATGACACTGGTCTACACTGGACTATACTGGACCGAACTCGACTATACTGGACAACACTGAACTACACTGGACCACACTGGATTGAACTGGACCACACTGGAACACACTGTACCACACTGGACAACACTGGATCACAATGGGCTACACAAGACCACACTGGACTACACTGGACCACACTGGACCACAATGGACTACACTGGACCACACTGGACTACACTGGACTACAATGGGCTACACACGACCACACTGGACTACATTGGACTACACTGGACTACACTTGAATACACTGAACTACACTGGAATAAACTGAACCACACTGGACAACACTGGAACACACTGGACTGCACTGGACCAGACTGAACTACACTGGACACACTGGACAACACTGGAATATACTGGACTGCACTGGACCACACTGAACTACACTGGACCACACTGGACTACACTGGATCACATTGGGCCACACTGGACCACACTGGACTACACTTGACTACACTGGACCACACTGGACTAAACTGGACCACACTGGACTACACTAGACTACACTGGACCACACTGGACTAAACTGGACCACACTGAACTACACTAGACTACACTGGACCATCCTGGACCACACTGGGCTACACAGGATCATACTGGACCACACTGGCTACACTGGACCACACTGGACTACACTGGAACACACTGGACTACACTGGAGCACACTATACCACACTGGAACACACTATACTACACTGGACCACACTGGACTACACTGGACCACAATGGGATACACACGATCACTGGACTACACTGGACTACACTGGACTACACTCTGCCACACTGGGCTACACTTGAGCAAACTGGGCTACACGGGACTACACTCTACCACATGGACTACACTGGCCCAAACTGGACTACACTGGACCACACTGGACCATACTGGACCACACTGGACTATACTAGAATGAACTGGACCACCCTGGACCACACTGGGCTACACAGGACCATACTGGACCACACTGGGCATCACTGTGCCACACTGGACCACACTGGACTACACTGGAACACAATGGGCTACACACGACCACACTGGAGTACACTGGACTACACTGGACTACACTTTACCACACTGGGCTACACTGGACCTCACTGGGCTACACTGGACCACACTAGACCACACTGGACCACCCTGGACCACACTGGATTAAACAGGACCATACTGGACCACACTGGCTACACTGGACCACACTAGACCACACTGGACTTCACTGGACCACAATGGGCTTAACACGACCACACCGGACTACACTGGACTACACTGGACTACATTCTACCACACTGGGCTACACTGGAGTACACTGGGCTACACGGGACTACACTCTACCACATGGACTACACTGCCCACACTGGACTACACTGGACAACACTGGACCATACTGCACTAAACTGAACTACACTGAACCGCACTGACCTACACTGGACCACACTGGACAACACTGGAACACACTGGACTGCACTGGACCACACTGAACTACACTGGACCACACTGGACAACACTGAACTACACTGGACCACACTGGACAACACTGGAACACACTGGATTGCACTGGATCACATTGGGCCACACTGGACCACACTGGACTACACTTGACTACACTGGACCACACTGGACAACACTGGAACACACTGAACTGCACTGGATCAGATTGGGCCACACTGGACTGCACTTGACTACACTGGACCACACTGGACTAAACTGGACCACATGGACTACACTTGACTACACTGGACCACACTGGACTAAACTGGACCAAACTGGACTACACTAGACTACACTGGACCACACTGGACTACACTGGACCCCACTGATCCACACTGGAACACACTGGACTACACTGGACACACTGGACTACACTGGACCCCACTGATCCACACTGGAACACACTGGACTACACTGGATTACACTAGACTACACTGGACCAAACTGGACGACACTGAACCACACTGGACTGCACTGGACCACACTGAACTACACTGGACCACACTGGTCTACACTGGATCACACTGGACCACACTGGACTACACTGGAACACACTGGACTACACTGGAGCACACTATACCACACTGGAACACACTATACTACACTGGACCACACTGGACTACACTGGACCACAATGGGCTACACACGACCACACTGGACTACACTGGACTACACTGGACTACACTCTACCACACTGGGCTACACTTGAGCAAACTGGGCTACACGGGACTACACTCTACCACATGGACTACACTGGCCCAAACTGGACTACACTGGACCACACTGGACCATACTGGACCACACTGGACTATACTAGAATGAACTGGACCACCCTGGACCACACTGGGCTACACAGGACCATACTGGACCACACTGGGCATCACTGTACCACACTGGACCACACTGGACTACACTGGAACACAATGGGCTACACACGACCACACTGGAGTACACTGGACTTCACTGGACTACACTTTACCACACTGGGCTACACTGGACCTCACTGGGCTACACTGGACCACACTAGACCACACTGGACCACCCTGGACCACACTGGGTTAAACAGGACCATACTGGACCACACTGGCTACACTGGACCACACTAGACCACACTGGACTTCACTGGACCACAATGGGCTTAACACGACCACACCGGACTACACTGGACTACACTGGACTACATTCTACCACACTGGGCTACACTGGAGCACACTGGGCTACACGGGACTACACTCTACCACATGGACTACACTGCCCACACTGGACTACACTGGACAACACTGGACCATACTGCACTACACTGAACTACATTGAACCACACTGACATACACTGGACCACACTGGACAACACTGGAACACACTGGACTGCACTGCACCACACTGAACTACACTGGACCACACTAGACAACACTGAACTACACTGGACCACACTGGACAACACTGGGACACACTGGACTGCACTGGATCACATTGGGCCACACTGGACCACACTGGACTACACTTGACGACACTGGACCACACTGGACAACACTGGAACACACTGGACTACACTGGATCACATTGGACCACACTGGACTGCACTTGACTACACTGGACCAAACTGGACTAAACTGGACCACATGGACTACACTTGACTACACTGGACCAAACTGGACTAAACTGGACCAAACTGGACTACACTAGACTACACTGGACCAAACTGGACTACACTGGACCCCACTGATCCACACTGGAACACACTGGACTACACTGGATTACACTAGACTACACTGGACCAAACTGGACCACACTGAACCACACTGGACTGCACTGGACCACACTGAACTACACTGGACCACACTGGTCTACACTGGATCACACTGGACCACACTGGACTACACTGGAACACAATGGGCTACACACGACCACACTGGAATGCACTGGACCACACTAGACCACACTGGACTACACTGGACCAAACTGGGCTACAGTGGACCAAACTAGACAAAACTGGACTTCACTGGACCAAACTAGACCACACTGGACTACACTGGACCAAACTGGAAAACACTGGACAACACTGGACTACACTGGACCACACTGGACCACACTGAACTACACTGGACCACACTGGACTAAACTGGACCACAATGGACTACACTAGACTACACTGGACCACACTGGACTAAACTGGACCACACTGAACTACACTAGAATACACTGGATCACCCTGGACCACACTGGGCTACACAGGTCCATACTGGACCACACTGGCTACACTGGACCACACTAGACTACACTGGACCACACTGGACTACACTGGACCACACTATACCACACTGGGCATCAGTGGAACACACTGTACCACACTGGACAACACTGGACCACAATGGACTACACTGGACCACACTGGGCTACACTGGGCTACACTGGAGTACACTGGGCTACACGGGAATACACTCTACCACATGGACTAAACTGGACCACACTATGCCACACCGGATACACTGGACTACACTGGACTACACCAGACCACACTGGACCTCCCTGGACCACACTGGATTACATTGGAATACACCGGACCAAACTGGACCACACTGGATTGCACTGGACTACACTAGGCTATACAGGCCCACACTGGACCATAGTGGGCCAAACTGGACCACACTTGTCTACACTTGGCTACACTGGACCACACTGGACTATACTGGTCCACACTGGACTACACTGGACTACACTCGACCACACTGGACCACACTGGACTACACTGGACTACACGGGACCACACTGGGCTACAGTGGACCACACTAGACCACGCTGGACTTCACTGGAGCACACTAGACTACACTGGACTACACTGGACTACACTGGACCACACTGGACTACACTGGACCCCACTGATCCACGCTGGACTACACTGGATTACACTAGACTACACTGGACCACACTGGACTACACTGGACTACACTCTACCACACTGGGCTAAACTGGACCTCACTCGGCTACACTGGACCACACTAGACCACACTGGACGACACTGGACCAAACTGGACAACACTGGACCACACTGGAATACACTGGAACACTCTGGACGACACTGGTCTACACTGGACTATGCTGGACCAAACTAGACTAAACTGGACAACACTGGACTACACTGGACCAAACTGGATTGGACTGGAGTACACTGGACCACACTGGAATGAACTGGACCACACTGGACCACACTGGGCATCACTGGAACACACTGTACCACACTGGACAACACTGGACCAAAATGGATTACACTGGACCACACTGGGCTACACTGGACTACACTGGACCACAATGGGCTACAGTGGACCACACTGGACTACACTCTACCACACTGGGCTACACTGGGTACACTGGGCTACACGGGAATACTCTCTACCACACTGGACTACACTGTACCACACTGGACTACACTGGACCACACTGGACCATATGGGACTACACTGGATCACACTGGACTACACTAGACCACACTGGACTACACTGGACTAAAATGGACTAAACTGGAAAACACTGGACTAAACTGGTCTACACAGGACTATACTGGACTACACTGGACAACATGGACTACACTGGACCACACTGGATGACACTGGTCTACACTGGACTATACTGGACCGAACTCGACTATACTGGACAACACTGGACTACACTGGACCACACTGGATTGAACTGGACCACACTGGAACACACTGTACCACACTGGACAACACTGGATCACAATGGGCTACACAAGACCACACTGGACTACACTGGACCACACTGTACCACAATGGACTACACTGGACCACACTGGACTACACTGGACTACAATGGGCTACACACGACCAAACTGGACTACACTGGACTACACTGGACTACACTTGAATACACTGAACTACACTGGAATAAACTGAACCACACTGGACAACACTGGAACACACTGGACTGCACTGGACCAGACTGAACTACACTGGACACACTGGACAACACTGGAATATACTGGACTGCACTGGACATCACTGAACTACACTGGACCACACTGGACTACACTGGATCACATTGGGCCACACTGGACCACACTGGACTACACTTGACTACACTGGACCACACTGGACTAAACTGGACCACACTGGACTACACTAGACTACACTGGACCACACTGGACTAAACTGGACCACACTGAACTACACTGGACCACACTGGACTACACTGGATCACATTGGGCCACACTGGACCACACTGGACTACACTTGACTACACTGGACCACACTGGACTAAACTGGACCACACTGGACTACACTAGACTACACTGGACCACACTGGACTAAACTGGACCACACTGAACTACACTAGACTACACTGGACCATCCTGGACCACACTGGGCAACACAGGATCATACTGGTCCACACTGGCTACACTGGACCACACTGGACTACACTGGAACACACTGGACTACACTGGAGCACACTATACCACACTGGAACACACTATACTGCACTGGACCACACTGGACTACACTGGACCACAATGGGCTACACACGACCACACTGGACTACACTGGACTACACTGGACTACACTCTACCACACTGGGCTACACTTGAGCAAACTGGGCTACACGGGACTACACTCTACCACATGGACTACACTGGCCCAAACTGGACTACACTGGACCACACTGGACCATACTGGACCACACTGGACTATACTAGAATGAACTGGACCACCCTGGACCACACTGGGCTACACAGGACCATACTGGACCACACTGGGCATCACTGTACCACACTGGACCACACTGGACTACACTGGAACACAATGGGCTACACACGACCACACTGGAATACACTGGACTACACTGGACTACACTGGACCACAATGGGCTACAGTGGACCACACTGGACTACACTCTACCACACTGGGCTACACTGGGTACACTGGGCTACACGGGAATACTCTCTACCACACTGGACTACACTGTACCACACTGGACTACACTGGACCACACTGGACCATATGGGACTACACTGGATCACACTGGACTACACTAGACCACACTGGACTACACTGGACTAAAATGGACTAAACTGGAAAACACTGGACTAAACTGGTCTACACAGGACTATACTGGACTACACTGGACAACATGGACTACACTGGACCACACTGGATGACACTGGTCTACACTGGACTATACTGGACCGAACTCGACTATACTGGACAACACTGAACTACACTGGACCACACTGGATTGAACTGGACCACACTGGAACACACTGTACCACACTGGACAACACTGGATCACAATGGGCTACACAAGACCACACTGGACTACACTGGACCACACTGGACCACAATGGACTACACTGGACCACACTGGACTACACTGGACTACAATGGGCTACACACGACCACACTGGACTACACTGGACTACACTTGAATACACTGAACTACACTGGAATAAACTGAACCACACTGGACAACACTGGAACACACTGGACTGCACTGGACCAGACTGAACTACACTGGACACACTGGACAACACTGGAATATACTGGACTGCACTGGACCACACTGAACTACACTGGACCACACTGGACTACACTGGATCACATTGGGCCACACTGGACCACACTGGACTACACTTGACTACACTGGACCACACTGGACTAAACTGGACCACACTGGACTACACTAGACTACACTGGACCACACTGGACTAAACTGGACCACACTGAACTACACTAGACTAAACTGGACCATCCTGGACCACACTGGGCTACACAGGATCATACTGGACCACACTGGCTACACTGGACCACACTGGACTACACTGGAACACACTGGACTACACTGGAGCACACTATACCACACTGGAACACACTATACTACACTGGACCACACTGGACTACACTGGACCACAATGGGCTACACACGACCACACTGGACTACACTGGACTACACTGGACTACACTCTACCACACTGGGCTACACTTGAGCAAACTGGGCTACACGGGACTACACTCTACCACATGGACTACACTGGCCCAAACTGGACTACACTGGACCACACTGGACCATACTGGACCACACTGGACTATACTAGAATGAACTGGACCACCCTGGACCACACTGGGCTACACAGGACCATACTGGACCACACTGGGCATCACTGTACCACACTGGACCACACTGGACTACACTGGAACACAATGGGCTACACACGACCACACTGGAGTACACTGGACTACACTGGACTACACTTTACCACACTGGGCTACACTGGACCTCACTGGGCTACACTGGACCACACTAGACCACACTGGACCACCCTGGACCACACTGGGTTAAACAGGACCATACTGGACCACACTGGCTACACTGGACCACACTAGACCACACTGGACTTCACTGGACCACAATGGGCTTAACACGACCACACCGGACTACACTGGACTACACTGGACTACATTCTACCACACTGGGCTACACTGGAGCACACTGGGCTACACGGGACTACACTCTACCACATGGACTACACTGCCCACACTGGACTACACTGGACAACACTGGACCATACTGCACTACACTGAACTACATTGAACCACACTGACATACACTGGACCACACTGGACAACACTGGAACACACTGGACTGCACTGCACCACACTGAACTACACTGGACCACACTAGACAACACTGAACTACACTGGACCACACTGGACAACACTGGGACACACTGGACTGCACTGGATCACATTGGGCCACACTGGACCACACTGGACTACACTTGACGACACTGGACCACACTGGACAACACTGGAACACACTGGACTACACTGGATCACATTGGACCACACTGGACTGCACTTGACTACACTGGACCAAACTGGACTAAACTGGACCACATGGACTACACTTGACTACACTGGACCAAACTGGACTAAACTGGACCAAACTGGACTACACTAGACTACACTGGACCAAACTGGACTACACTGGACCCCACTGATCCACACTGGAACACACTGGACTACACTGGATTACACTAGACTACACTGGACCAAACTGGACCACACTGAACCACACTGGACTGCACTGGACCACACTGAACTACACTGGACCACACTGGTCTACACTGGATCACACTGGACCACACTGGACTACACTGGAACACAATGGGCTACACACGACCACACTGGAATGCACTGGACCACACTAGACCACACTGGACTACACTGGACCAAACTGGGCTACAGTGGACCAAACTAGACAAAACTGGACTTCACTGGACCAAACTAGACCACACTGGACTACACTGGACCAAACTGGAAAACACTGGACAACACTGGACTACACTGGACCACACTGGACCACACTGAACTACACTGGACCACACTGGACTAAACTGGACCACAATGGACTACACTAGACTACACTGGACCACACTGGACTAAACTGGACCACACTGAACTACACTAGAATACACTGGATCACCCTGGACCACACTGGGCTACACAGGTCCATACTGGACCACACTGGCTACACTGGACCACACTAGACTACACTGGACCACACTGGACTACACTGGACCACACTATACCACACTGGGCATCAGTGGAACACACTGTACCACACTGGACAACACTGGACCACAATGGACTACACTGGACCACACTGGGCTACACTGGGCTACACTGGAGTACACTGGGCTACACGGGAATACACTCTACCACACTGGACTAAACTGTACCACACTGGCCTACACTGGACCACACTGGACCACACTGGACTACACTGGACCACACTGGACTACACTGAACTACACTGCAACGCACTGAACTACACTGGACCACACTGGACAGCACTGGACCACACTGCACTACACTGCACCAAACTGAACTGCACTGGACCACACTGGACTCACTAGACCACACTGGACTACACTGGACCAAACTGGACTACACTGGATAACACTGGACTACACTGGATCACACTGGACCATACTGGACTACACTGGACCACACTGGTCTACACTAGACCACACTGGACTACACTGGACCAAACTGGACTAAACTGTACCACACTGGACTACACTGGACCACACTGGACCATACTGGACTACACTGGACCACACTGGACTACACTGGACCACACTGGACCATACTGGACTACACTGGACCACACTGGACTACACTGGACCACACTGGACTACACTTAAGTACACTGGAACGCACTGAACTACACTGGACACACTGGACAGCACTGGACCACACTGGACTACACTAGACCACACTGGACTTCAGTAGACCACACTGGACTACACTGGACCAAACTGGACTACACTGGACCACACTGGACTACACTGGACCACACTGGACCATACTGGACTACACTGGACCACACTGGACTAAACTAGACCACACTGGACTACACTGGACCAAACTGGACTAAACTGTACCACACTGGACTACACTGGACCACACTGGACCATGCTGGACTACACTGGACTACAGTGGACTACACTGGAGCACACTGGACAACCCTGGAACACACTGGACTGCACTGGACCACACTGAACCACACTGGATCACACTGGACTACACTGGATCTCATTGGGCCACACTGGAACACACTGGACTAAACTAGACTACACTGGACCACACTGGACAAAACTGGACCACCGTGGACCACACTTGGCTACACTGGACAACACTGGACCACAATGGACTACACTGGACCACACTGGTCTACACTGGACTAAGTTGGACCATACTGGACTACACTGGACCACACTAGACTGCACTAGACCACAATGGGCTACACACGACCACACTGTACTACAAAATACTACACTGGACTACACTCTGCCACACTGGGCTACACTGCAACACACTGGACTACACTCTACCACACTGGGCTACACTGGTCTACACTGGACTATACTGGACTACACTGGACTAAACTGGACAACACTGGACTAAACTGGACAACACTGAACTACACTAGACTACACTGGACCAACCTGGACCAGTCTGGGCAACAAAAGACCATAATGGACCACACTGGCTACACTGGGCCACACTAGACTACACTAGACCACACTGGACTACAGTGGACCACACTATACCACACTGGACCACACTAGACTACACTGGACCACACTGGACTACACTGGACCACAATGGGCTACACACGACCACACTGGACTACACTGGACTACACTGGATTACACTCTACCACACTGGGCTACACTGGAGCACACTGGGCTACACGGGACTACACTCCACCACATGGACTACACTGGCCCACACTGGACTACACTGGACCACACTGGACCATACTGGACTACACTGAACTAAACTGAACCACACTGACCGACACTGGACCACGCTGGACAACACTGGACCACACTGGAAAACACTGAACCACACTGGACTGTACTGGACAACACTGGACTAAACTGGACCACACTGGACTATACTAGACTAAACTGGACCACCCTGGACCACACCGGGCTACACAGGACCATACTGGACCACACTGGGCATCACTGTACCACACTGTACCACACTGGACAACACTTGACAACACTGGACCACACTGGCCTACAATGGACCACACTGTACCACACTGGACCACACTGGAGTACACTGGAACACAATGGACTACACACGACCACACTGGACTGCACTGGACTACACTGGACTACACTCTACAACACTGGGCTACACTGGACCACACTGGGCTAAACTGGACCACACTAGACTACACTGGACTACACTGGACCAAACTGGGCTACAGTGGACCACACTAGACAATACTGGACTTCACTGGACCACCCTACACCACACTGGACTACACTGGATCACACTGGACTAAACTGGACAACACTGGACTACACTGGACTACACTGGACCACACTGGACCACACTGAACTACACTGGACAACACTGGACTAAACTGGACAACACTGGACCACACTGGAACACACTACACCACACTGGACTACACTGGACCACACTGGACTACACTGGACAACACTGGACTACACTGGACTACACTAGACTACACTGGACCACACTGGACTAAACTGGACCACACTGAACTACACTAGACTACACTGGACCACCCTGGACCACACTGGGCTACACAGGTCCATACTGGACCACACTGGCTACACAGGACCACACTAGACTACACTGGACCACACTGGACTACACTGGACCACAATGGGCTAAACATGACCACACTGGACTACACTGGGCTACACGGGACTACACTCTTCCACATGGACTACACTGGCCCACACTGGACTACACTGGACCACACTGGACCATACTGAACTACACTTAACCACACTGACCTACACTGGACCACACTGGACAACACTGGCCCACACTGGACAACACTGGACCACACTGGACCACACTGGACCACACTAGACTGCATTGGACCACACTGGACCACACTGGACCACACTTACCAAACTGGACTGCAATGGACCACACTGAACTACACTGGACCACACTGGTCTACACTGGATCACACTGGACCACACTGGACCACACTGGACTACACTTGACTTCACTGGGCAACACTGGGCTAAACTGGACCAAACTGGACTATACTAGACTACACTGGACCACCCTGGACCACACCGGGCTACACAGGACCATACTGGACCACACTGGGCATCACTGGACTACACTGTACCACACTGGACAACACTTGACAACACTGGACTATACTGGACCACACTGGCCTAGACTGGACCACACTGGGCTACACTGGACCACACTAGACCACACTGGAATACACTGGACTACAGTGGACCACACTGGCCTACACTGGACCACACTGTACCACACTGGACCACACTGGACTACACTGGAACACAATGGGCTACACACAACCTCACTGCAGTACACTGGACTACACTGGACTACGCTCTACCACACTGGACAACACTGGACCACAATGGACTACACTGGACCACACTGGGTTACCCTGGACTACAATGGACCACAATGGGCTACACAGGACCACACTGGACGACACTGGTCTACACTGGACTACACTGGACTACACAGGACCAAACTAGACTAAACTGGACAACACTGGACTGTACTGGACTACACTGGACCACACTGGATTGGACTGGACTAAACTGGACCAAACTGGACTGAACTGGACTACACTGCACCACACTGGGCATCAGTGGAACACACTGTACCACACTGGACAACACTGGACCACAATGGACTACACATGACCACACTGGGCTACACTGGAATACACTGGACGACAATGGGCTACACTGGACCACACTGGACTACACTCTACCACACTGGGCTACACTGGAGTACACTGGGCTACATGGGAATACACTCTACCACACTGGACTAAACTGTACCACACTGGCCTACACTGGACCACACTGGACTACACTGGACCACACTGGACTACACAGAACTACACTGGAATGCACTGAACTACACTGGACCACACTGGACAGCACTGGACCACACTGCACTACACTGCACCAAACTGAACTACACTGGACCACATTGGACTTCACTAGACCACACTGGACTACACTGGACCAAACTGGACTACACTGGACCACACTGGACTACACTGGACCACACTGGACCATACTGGACTACACTGGACCACACTGGACTACACTAGACCACACTGGACTACACTGGACCAAACTGGACTAAACTGTACCACACTGGACTACACTGGACCACACTGGACCATACTGGACTACACTGGACCACACTGGAGTACACTGGAGCACACTGGACCATACTGGACTACACTGGACCACACTGGACTACACTGGACCACCCTTAACAAACTGGACTGCAATGGACCACACTGAACTACACTGGACCACACTGGTCTACACTGGATCACACTGGACCACACTGGACCACACTGGACTACACTTGACTACACTGGACAACACTGGGCTAAACTGGACCACACTGGACTATACTAGACTACACTGGACCACCCTGGACCACACCGGGCTACACAGGACCATACTGGACCACACTGGGCATCACTAGACTACACTGGACTACACTGGACAACACTTGACCACTCTGGACTACAGTGGACCACACTGGCTTACACTGGACCACACTGTACCACACTGGACCACACTGGCCTACACTGGAACACAATGGGCTACACACGACCTCACTGCAGTACACTGGACTACACTGGACTATGCTCTACCACACTGGGCTACACTGGACCTCACTGGGCATCACAGGAACACACTGTACCACACTGGACAACACTGGACCACAATGGACTACACTGGACTACACTGGGTTACACTGGACTACACTGGACCACAATGGGCTACACAGGACCACACTGGACGACACTGAACTACACTGGAACGCACTGAACTACACTGGACCACACTGGACAGCACTGGACCACACTGCACTACACTGCACCAAACTGAACTACACTGGACCACACTGGACTTCACTAGACCACACTGGACTACACTGGACCAAACTGGACTACACTGGACCACACTGGACTACACTGGACCACACTGGACCATACTGGACTACACTGGACCACACTGGACTACACTAGACCACACTGGACTACACTGGACCAAACTGGACTAAACTGTACCACACTGGACTACACTGGACCACACTGGACCATACTGGACTACACTGGACCACACTGGAGTACACTGGAGCACACTGGACCATACTGGACTACACTGGACCACACTGGACTACACTGGACCACCCTTACCAAACTGGACTGCAATGGACCACACTGAACTACACTGGACCACACTGGTCTACACTGGATCACACTGGACCACACTGGACCACACTGGAGTACACTTGACTACACTGGACAACACTGGGCTAAACTGGACCACACTGGACTATACTAGACTACACTGGACCACCCTGGACCACACTGGGCTACACAGGACCATACTGGACCACACTGGGCATCACTAGACTACACTGTACCACACTGGACAACACTTGACCACTCTGGACTACAGTGGACCACACTGGCTTACACTGGACCACACTGTACCACACTGGACCACACTGGCCTACACTGGAACACAATGGGCTATACACGACCTCACTGCAGTACACTGGACTACACTGGACTATGCTCTACCACACTGGGCTACACTGGACCTCACTGGGCATCACAGGAACACACTGTACCACACTGGACAACACTGGACCACAATGGACTACACTGGACTACACTGGGTTACACTGGACTACACTGGACCACAATGGGCTACACAGGACCACACTGGACGACACTGGTCTACACTGGACTACACTGGACCACACTGGATTGGACTGGACTACACTGGACCAAACTGGACTGAACTGGACCACACTGCACCACACTGGGCATCAGTGGAACACACTGTACCACACTGGACAACACTGGACCACAATGGACTACACTGGACCACACTGGGCTACACTGGGCTACACTGGAGTACACTGGGCTACACGGGAATACACTCTACCACACTGGACTAAACTGTACCACACTGGCCTACACTGGACCACACTGGACTACACTGGACCACACTGGACTACACTGAACTACACTGGAACGCACTGAACTACACTGGACCACACTGGACAGCACTGGACCACACTGCACTACACTGCACCAAACTGAACTACACTGGACCACACTGGACTTCACTAGACCACACTGGACTACACTGGACCAAACTGGACTACACTGGACCACACTGGACTACACTGGACCACACTGGACCATACTGGACTACACTGGACCACACTGGTCTACACTAGACCACACTGGACTACACTGGACCAAACTGGACTAAACTGTAACACACTGGACTACACTGGACCACACTGGACCATACTGGACTACACTGGACCACACTGGACTACACTGGACCACACTGGACCATACTGGACTACAGTGGACCACACTGGACTACACTGGACCACACTGGACTACACTTAACTACACTGGAACGCACTGAACTACACTGGATCACACTGGACAGCACTGGACCACACTGGACTACACTAGACCACACTGGACTACACTGCACCAAACTGGACTACACTGGACCACACTGGACTTCAGTAGACCACACTGGACTACACTGGACCAAACTGGACTACACTGGACCACACTGGACTACACTGGACCACCCTGGACCATACTGGACTACACTGGACCACACTGGACTAAACTAGACCACACTGGACTACACTGGACCAAACTGGACTAAACTGTACCACACTGGACTAAACTGGACCACACTGGACCATGCTGGACTACACTGGACTACAGTGGACTACACTGGAGCACACTGGACAACCCTGGAACACACTGGACTGCACTGGACCACACTGAACCACACTGGATCACACTGGACTACACTGGATCTCATTGGGCCACACTGGAACACACTGGACTAAACTAGACTACACTGGACCACACTGGACTTCACTGGACCACAATGGGCTTAACACGACCACACCGGACTACACTGGACTACACTGGACTACATTCTACCACACTGGGCTACACTGGAGCACACTGGGCTACACGGGACTACACTCTACCACATGGACTACACTGCCCACACTGGACTACACTGGACAACACTGGACCATACTGCACTACACTGAACTACATTGAACCACACTGACATACACTGGACCACACTGGACAACACTGGAACACACTGGACTGCACTGCACCACACTGAACTACACTGGACCACACTAGACAACACTGAACTACACTGGACCACACTGGACAACACTGGGACACACTGGACTGCACTGGATCACATTGGGCCACACTGGACCACACTGGACTACACTTGACGACACTGGACCACACTGGACAACACTGGAACACACTGGACTACACTGGATCACATTGGACCACACTGGACTGCACTTGACTACACTGGACCAAACTGGACTAAACTGGACCACATGGACTACACTTGACTACACTGGACCAAACTGGACTAAACTGGACCAAACTGGACTACACTAGACTACACTGGACCACACTGGACTACACTGGACCCCACTGATCCACACTGGAACACACTGGACTACACTGGATTACACTAGACTACACTGGACCAAACTGGACCACACTGAACCACACTGGACTGCACTGGACCACACTGAACTACACTGGACCACACTGGTCTACACTGGATCACACTGGACCACACTGGACTACACTGGAACACAATGGGCTACACACGACCACACTGGAATGCACTGGACCACACTAGACCACACTGGACTACACTGGACCAAACTGGGCTACAGTGGACCAAACTAGACAAAACTGGACTTCACTGGACCAAACTAGACCACACTGGACTACACTGGACCAAACTGGAAAACACTGGACAACACTGGACTACACTGGACCACACTGGACCACACTGAACTACACTGGACCACACTGGACTAAACTGGACCACAATGGACTACACTAGACTACACTGGACCACACTGGACTAAACTGGACCACACTGAACTACACTAGAATACACTGGATCACCCTGGACCACACTGGGCTACACAGGTCCATACTGGACCACACTGGCTACACTGGACCACACTAGACTACACTGGACCACACTGGACTACACTGGACCACACTATACCACACTGGGCATCAGTGGAACACACTGTACCACACTGGACAACACTGGACCACAATGGACTACACTGGACCACACTGGGCTACACTGGGCTACACTGGAGTACACTGGGCTACACGGGAATACACTCTACCACACTGGACTAAACTGTACCACACTGGCCTACACTGGACCACACTGGACCACACTGGACTACACTGGACCACACTGGACTACACTGAACTACACTGGAACGCACTGAACTACACTGGACCACACTGGACAGCACTGGACCACACTGCACTACACTGCACCAAACTGAACTGCACTGGACCACACTGGACTCACTAGACCACACTGGACTACACTGGACCAAACTGGACTACACTGGATAACACTGGACTACACTGGATCACACTGGACCATACTGGACTACACTGGACCACACTGGTCTACACTAGACCACACTGGACTACACTGGACCAAACTGGACTAAACTGTACCACACTGGACTACACTGGACCACACTGGACCATACTGGACTACACTGGACCACACTGGACTACACTGGACCACACTGGACCATACTGGACTACACTGGACCACACTGGACTACACTGGACCACACTGGACTACACTTAAGTACACTGGAACGCACTGAACTACACTGGACACACTGGACAGCACTGGACCACACTGGACTACACTAGACCACACTGGACTACACTGCACCAAACTGGACTACACTGGACCACACTGGACTTCAGTAGACCACACTGGACTACACTGGACCAAACTGGACTACACTGGACCACACTGGACTACACTGGACCACACTGGACCATACTGGACTACACTGGACCACACTGGACTAAACTAGACCACACTGGACTACACTGGACCAAACTGGACTAAACTGTACCACACTGGACTACACTGGACCACACTGGACCATGCTGGACTACACTGGACTACAGTGGACTACACTGGAGCACACTGGACAACCCTGGAACACACTGACTGCACTGGACCACACTGAACCACACTGGATCACACTGGACTACACTGGATCTCATTGGGCCACACTGGACCACACTGGAGTACACTTGACTACACTGGACAACACTGGGCTAAACTGGACCACACTGGACTATACTAGACTACACTGGACCACCCTGGACCACACTGGGCTACACAGGACCATACTGGACCACACTGGGCATCACTAGACTACACTGTACCACACTGGACAACACTTGACCACTCTGGACTACAGTGGACCACACTGGCTTACACTGGACCACACTGTACCACACTGGACCACACTGGCCTACACTGGAACACAATGGGCTATACACGACCTCACTGCAGTACACTGGACTACACTGGACTATGCTCTACCACACTGG
The DNA here is from genome assembly GCA_030390025.1 of Squalus acanthias. Taxonomy (NCBI): domain Eukaryota; kingdom Metazoa; phylum Chordata; class Chondrichthyes; order Squaliformes; family Squalidae; genus Squalus; species Squalus acanthias. Next base: position 444,435 of record JASTWF010000305.1, on the reverse strand, counting down.
GCTACACTGGACCTCACTGGGCATCACAGGAACACACTGTACCACACTGGACAACACTGGACCACAATGGACTACACTGGACTACACTGGGTTACACTGGACTACACTGGACCACAATGGGCTACACAGGACCACACTGGACGACACTGGTCTACACTGGACTACACTGGACTACACTGGACCACACTGGATTGGACTGGACTACACTGGACCAAACTGGACTGAACTGGACCACACTGCACCACACTGGGCATCAGTGGAACACACTGTACCACACTGGACAACACTGGACCACAATGGACTACACTGGACCACACTGGGCTACACTGGGCTACACTGGAGTACACTGGGCTACACGGGAATACACTCTACCACACTGGACTAAACTGTACCACACTGGCCTACACTGGACCACACTGGACTACACTGGACCACACTGGACTACACTGAACTACACTGGAACGCACTGAACTACACTGGACCACACTGGACAGCACTGGACCACACTGCACTACACTGCACCAAACTGAACTACACTGGACCACACTGGACTTCACTAGACCACACTGGACTACACTGGACCAAACTGGACTACACTGGACCACACTGGACTACACTGGACCACACTGGACCATACTGGACTACACTGGACCACACTGGTCTACACTAGACCACACTGGACTACACTGGACCAAACTGGACTAAACTGTAACACACTGGACTACACTGGACCACACTGGACCATACTGGACTACACTGGACCACACTGGACTACACTGGACCACACTGGACCATACTGGACTACAGTGGACCACACTGGACTACACTGGACCACACTGGACTACACTTAACTACACTGGAACGCACTGAACTACACTGGATCACACTGGACAGCACTGGACCACACTGGACTACACTAGACCACACTGGACTACACTGCACCAAACTGGACTACACTGGACCACACTGGACTTCAGTAGACCACACTGGACTACACTGGACCAAACTGGACTACACTGGACCACACTGGACTACACTGGACCACCCTGGACCATACTGGACTACACTGGACCACACTGGACTAAACTAGACCACACTGGACTACACTGGACCAAACTGGACTAAACTGTACCACACTGGACTAAAGTGGACCACACTGGACCATGCTGGACTACACTGGACTACAGTGGACTACACTGGAGCACACTGGACAACCCTGGAACACACTGGACTGCACTGGTCCACACTGAACCACACTGGATCACACTGGACTACACTGGATCTCATTGGGCCACACTGGAACACACTGGACTAAACTAGACTACACTGGACCACACTGGACTTCACTGGACCACAATGGGCTTAACACGACCACACCGGACTACACTGGACTACACTGGACTACATTCTACCACACTGGGCTACACTGGAGCACACTGGGCTACACGGGACTACACTCTACCACATGGACTACACTGCCCACACTGGACTACACTGGACAACACTGGACCATACTGCACTACACTGAACTACATTGAACCACACTGACATACACTGGACCACACTGGACAACACTGGAACACACTGGACTGCACTGCACCACACTGAACTACACTGGACCACACTAGACAACACTGAACTACACTGGACCACACTGGACAACACTGGGACACACTGGACTGCACTGGATCACATTGGGCCACACTGGACCACACTGGACTACACTTGACGACACTGGACCACACTGGACAACACTGGAACACACTGGACTACACTGGATCACATTGGACCACACTGGACTGCACTTGACTACACTGGACCAAACTGGACTAAACTGGACCACATGGACTACACTTGACTACACTGGACCAAACTGGACTAAACTGGACCAAACTGGACTACACTAGACTACACTGGACCACACTGGACTACACTGGACCCCACTGATCCACACTGGAACACACTGGACTACACTGGATTACACTAGACTACACTGGACCAAACTGGACCACACTGAACCACACTGGACTGCACTGGACCACACTGAACTACACTGGACCACACTGGTCTACACTGGATCACACTGGACCACACTGGACTACACTGGAACACAATGGGCTACACACGACCACACTGGAATGCACTGGACCACACTAGACCACACTGGACTACACTGGACCAAACTGGGCTACAGTGGACCAAACTAGACAAAACTGGACTTCACTGGACCAAACTAGACCACACTGGACTACACTGGACCAAACTGGAAAACACTGGACAACACTGGACTACACTGGACCACACTGGACCACACTGAACTACACTGGACCACACTGGACTAAACTGGACCACAATGGACTACACTAGACTACACTGGACCACACTGGACTAAACTGGACCACACTGAACTACACTAGAATACACTGGATCACCCTGGACCACACTGGGCTACACAGGTCCATACTGGACCACACTGGCTACACTGGACCACACTAGACTACACTGGACCACACTGGACTACACTGGACCACACTATACCACACTGGGCATCAGTGGAACACACTGTACCACACTGGACAACACTGGACCACAATGGACTACACTGGACCACACTGGGCTACACTGGGCTACACTGGAGTACACTGGGCTACACGGGAATACACTCTACCACACTGGACTAAACTGTACCACACTGGCCTACACTGGACCACACTGGACCACACTGGACTACACTGGACCACACTGGACTACACTGAACTACACTGCAACGCACTGAACTACACTGGACCACACTGGACAGCACTGGACCACACTGCACTACACTGCACCAAACTGAACTGCACTGGACCACACTGGACTCACTAGACCACACTGGACTACACTGGACCAAACTGGACTACACTGGATAACACTGGACTACACTGGATCACACTGGACCATACTGGACTACACTGGACCACACTGGTCTACACTAGACCACACTGGACTACACTGGACCAAACTGGACTAAACTGTACCACACTGGACTACACTGGACCACACTGGACCATACTGGACTACACTGGACCACACTGGACTATACTGGACCACACTGGACCATACTGGACTACACTGGACCACACTGGACTACACTGGACCACACTGGACTACACTTAAGTACACTGGAACGCACTGAACTACACTGGACACACTGGACAGCACTGGACCACACTGGACTACACTAGACCACACTGGACTACACTGCACCAAACTGGACTACACTGGACCACACTGGACTTCAGTAGACCACACTGGACTACACTGGACCAAACTGGACTACACTGGACCACACTGGACTACACTGGACCACACTGGACCATACTGGACTACACTGGACCACACTGGACTAAACTAGACCACACTGGACTACACTGGACCAAACTGGACTAAACTGTACCACACTGGACTACACTGGACCACACTGGACCATGCTGGACTACACTGGACTACAGTGGACTACACTGGAGCACACTGGACAACCCTGGAACACACTGGACTGCACTGGACCACACTGAACCACACTGGATCACACTGGACTACACTGGATCTCATTGGGCCACACTGGAACACACTGGACTAAACTAGACTACACTGGACCACACTGGACAAAACTGGACCACCGTGGACCACACTTGGCTACACTGGACAACACTGGACCACAATGGACTACACTGGGCCACACTGGTCTACACTGGACTAAGTTGGACCATACTGGACTACACTGGACCACACTAGACTACACTAGACCACAATGGGCTACACACGACCACACTGTACTACAAAATACTACACTGGACTACACTCTGCCACACTGGGCTACACTGCAACACACTGGACTGCACTCTACCACACTGGGCTACACTGGTCTACACTGGACTATACTGGACTACACTGGACTAAACTGGACAACACTGGACTAAACTGGACAACACTGAACTACACTAGACTACACTGGACCAACCTGGACCAGTCTGGGCAACAAAAGACCATAATGGACCACACTGGCTACACTGGGCCACACTAGACTACACTAGACCACACTGGACTACAGTGGACCACACTATACCACACTGGACCACACTAGACTACACTGGACCACACTGGACTACACTGGACCACAATGGGCTACACACGACCACACTGGACTACACTGGACTACACTGGATTACACTCTACCACACTGGGCTACACTGGAGCACACTGGGCTACACGGGACTACACTCCACCACATGGACTACACTGGCCCACACTGGACTACACTGGACCACACTGGACCATACTGGACTACACTGAACTAAACTGAACCACACTGACCGACACTGGACCACGCTGGACAACACTGGACCACACTGGAAAACACTGAACCACACTGGACTGTACTGGACAACACTGGACTAAACTGGACCACACTGGACTATACTAGACTAAACTGGACCACCCTGGACCACACCGGGCTACACAGGACCATACTGGACCACACTGGGCATCACTGTACCACACTGTACCACACTGGACAACACTTGACAACACTGGACCACACTGGCCTACAATGGACCACACTGTACCACACTGGACCACACTGGAGTACACTGGAACACAATGGACTACACACGACCACACTGGACTGCACTGGACTACACTGGACTACACTCTACAACACTGGGCTACACTGGACCACACTGGGCTAAACTGGACCACACTAGACTACACTGGACTACACTGGACCAAACTGGGCTACAGTGGACCACACTAGACAATACTGGACTTCACTGGACCACCCTACACCACACTGGACTACACTGGATCACACTGGACTAAACTGGACAACACTGGACTACACTGGACTACACTGGACCACACTGGACCACACTGAACTACACTGGACAACACTGGACTAAACTGGACAACACTGGACCACACTGGAACACACTACACCACACTGGACTACACTGGACCACACTGGACTACACTGGACAACACTGGACTACACTGGACTACACTAGACTACACTGGACCACACTGGACTAAACTGGACCACACTGAACTACACTAGACTACACTGGACCACCCTGGACCACACTGGGCTACACAGGTCCATACTGGACCACACTGGCTACACAGGACCACACTAGACTACACTGGACCACACTGGACTACACTGGACCACAATGGGCTAAACATGACCACACTGGACTACACTGGGCTACACGGGACTACACTCTTCCACATGGACTACACTGGCCCACACTGGACTACACTGGACCACACTGGACCATACTGAACTACACTTAACCACACTGACCTACACTGGACCACACTGGACAACACTGGCCCACACTGGACAACACTGGACCACACTGGACCACACTGGACCACACTAGACTGCATTGGACCACACTGGACCACACTGGACCACACTTACCAAACTGGACTGCAATGGACCACACTGAACTACACTGGACCACACTGGTCTACACTGGATCACACTGGACCACACTGGACCACACTGGACTACACTTGACTTCACTGGGCAACACTGGGCTAAACTGGACCAAACTGGACTATACTAGACTACACTGGACCACCCTGGACCACACCGGGCTACACAGGACCATACTGGACCACACTGGGCATCACTGGACTACACTGTACCACACTGGACAACACTTGACAACACTGGACTATACTGGACCACACTGGCCTAGACTGGACCACACTGGGCTACACTGGACCACACTAGACCACACTGGAATACACTGGACTACAGTGGACCACACTGGCCTACACTGGACCACACTGTACCACACTGGACCACACTGGACTACACTGGAACACAATGGGCTACACACAACCTCACTGCAGTACACTGGACTACACTGGACTACGCTCTACCACACTGGACAACACTGGACCACAATGGACTACACTGGACCACACTGGGTTACCCTGGACTACAATGGACCACAATGGGCTACACAGGACCACACTGGACGACACTGGTCTACACTGGACTACACTGGACTACACAGGACCAAACTAGACTAAACTGGACAACACTGGACTGTACTGGACTACACTGGACCACACTGGATTGGACTGGACTAAACTGGACCAAACTGGACTGAACTGGACTACACTGCACCACACTGGGCATCAGTGGAACACACTGTACCACACTGGACAACACTGGACCACAATGGACTACACATGACCACACTGGGCTACACTGGAATACACTGGACGACAATGGGCTACAATGGACCACACTGGACTACACTCTACCACACTGGGCTACACTGGAGTACACTGGGCTACATGGGAATACACTCTACCACACTGGACTAAACTGTACCACACTGGCCTACACTGGACCACACTGGACTACACTGGACCACACTGGACTACACAGAACTACACTGGAATGCACTGAACTACACTGGACCACACTGGACAGCACTGGACCACACTGCACTACACTGCACCAAACTGAACTACACTGGACCACATTGGACTTCACTAGACCACACTGGACTACACTGGACCAAACTGGACTACACTGGACCACACTGGACTACACTGGACCACACTGGACCATACTGGACTACACTGGACCACACTGGACTACACTAGACCACACTGGACTACACTGGACCAAACTGGACTAAACTGTACCACACTGGACTACACTGGACCACACTGGACCATACTGGACTACACTGGACCACACTGGAGTACACTGGAGCACACTGGACCATACTGGACTACACTGGACCACACTGGACTACACTGGACCACCCTTACCAAACTGGACTGCAATGGACCACACTGAACTACACTGGACCACACTGGTCTACACTGGATCACACTGGACCACACTGGACCACACTGGACTACACTTGACTACACTGGACAACACTGGGCTAAACTGGACCACACTGGACTATACTAGACTACACTGGACCACCCTGGACCACACCGGGCTACACAGGACCATACTGGACCACACTGGGCATCACTAGACTACACTGTACCACACTGGACAACACTTGACCACTCTGGACTACAGTGGACCACACTGGCTTACACTGGACCACACTGTACCACACTGGACCACACTGGCCTACACTGGAACACAATGGGCTACACACGACCTCACTGCAGTACACTGGACTACACTGGACTATGCTCTACCACACTGGGCTACACTGGACCTCACTGGGCATCACAGGAACACACTGTACCACACTGGACAACACTGGACCACAATGGACTACACTGGACTACACTGGGTTACACTGGACTACACTGGACCACAATGGGCTACACAGGACCACACTGGACGACACTGAACTACACTGGAACGCACTGAACTACACTGGACCACACTGGACAGCACTGGACCACACTGCACTACACTGCACCAAACTGAACTACACTGGACCACACTGGACTTCACTAGACCACACTGGACTACACTGGACCAAACTGGACTACACTGGACCACACTGGACTACACTGGACCACACTGGACCATACTGGACTACACTGGACCACACTGGACTACACTAGACCACACTGGACTACACTGGACCAAACTGGACTAAACTGTACCACACTGGACTACACTGGACCACACTGGACCATACTGGACTACACTGGACCACACTGGAGTACACTGGAGCACACTGGACCATACTGGACTACACTGGACCACACTGGACTACACTGGACCACCCTTACCAAACTGGACTGCAATGGACCACACTGAACTACACTGGACCACACTGGTCTACACTGGATCACACTGGACCACACTGGACCACACTGGAGTACACTTGACTACACTGGACAACACTGGGCTAAACTGGACCACACTGGACTATACTAGACTACACTGGACCACCCTGGACCACACTGGGCTACACAGGACCATACTGGACCACACTGGGCATCACTAGACTACACTGTACCACACTGGACAACACTTGACCACTCTGGACTACAGTGGACCACACTGGCTTACACTGGACCACACTGTACCACACTGGACCACACTGGCCTACACTGGAACACAATGGGCTTTACACGACCTCACTGCAGTACACTGGACTACACTGGACTATGCTCTACCACACTGGGCTACACTGGACCTCACTGGGCATCACAGGAACACACTGTACCACACTGGACAACACTGGACCACAATGGACTACACTGGACTACACTGGGTTACACTGGACTACACTGGACCACAATGGGCTACACAGGACCACACTGGACGACACTGGTCTACACTGGACTACACTGGACTACACTGGACCACACTGGATTGGACTGGACTACACTGGACCAAACTGGACTGAACTGGACCACACTGCACCACACTGGGCATCAGTGGAACACACTGTACCACACTGGACAACACTGGACCACAATGGACTACACTGGACCACACTGGGCTACACTGGGCTACACTGGAGTACACTGGGCTACACGGGAATACACTCTACCACACTGGACTAAACTGTACCACACTGGCCTACACTGGACCACACTGGATCACACTGGACCACACTGGACCACACTGGAGTACACTTGACTACACTGGGCTACACGGGAATACACTCTACCACACTGGACTAAACTGTACCACACTGGCCTACACTGGACCACACTGGACTACACTGGACCACACTGGACTAAACTAGACCACACTGGACTACACTGGACCAAACTGGACTAAACTGTACCACACTGGACTAAACTGGACCACACTGGACCATGCTGGACTACACTGGACTACAGTGGACTACACTGGAGCACACTGGACAACCCTGGAACATACTGGACTGCACTGGACCACACTGAACCACACTGGATCACACTGGACTACACTGGATCTCATTGGGCCACACTGGAACACACTGGACTAAACTAGACTACACTGGACCACACTGGACAAAACTGGACCACCGTGGACCACACTGGGCTACACTGGACCACACTGGACAACACTGGACCACAATGGACTACACTGGACCACACTGGTCTACACTGGACTAAGTTGGACCATACTGGACTACACTGGACCACACTAGACTGCACTAGACCACAATGGGCTACACACAACCACACTGTACTTCAATGTACTACACTGGACTACACTCTGCCACACTGGGCTACACTGCAACACACTGGACTACACTCTTCCACACTGGGCTACACTGGTCTACACTGGACTATACTGGACTACACTGGACTAAACTGGACAACACTGGACTAAACTGGACCAAACTGGACGATACTGGTCTACACTGGACTATACTGGACTAAACTAGACGAAACTGGACAACACTGGACTGCACTGGACCACACTGGATTGAACTGGACCACACTGGACTGCACTGGGCATCACTGGATCACACTGTACCACACTGGACAACACTGGACCACAATGGTCTGCACTGGACCACACTGGGCTACACTGGGCTACACTGGAGTACACTGGGCTACACGGGAATACACTCTACCACACTGGACTAAACTGTACCACACTGGCCTACACTGGACCACACTGGACTAAACTGGACCACACTGGACTACACTGAACTACACTGGAACGCACTGAACTACACTGGACCACACTGGACAGCACTGGACCACACTGCACTACACTGCACCAAACTGAACTACACTGGACCACACTGGACTTCACTAGACCACACTGGACTACACTGGACCAAACTGGACTACACTGGACCACACTGGACTACACTGGACCACACTGGACCATACTGGACTACACTGGACCACACTGGTCTACACTAGACCACACTGGACTACACTGGACCAAACTGGACTAAACTGTAACACACTGGACTACACTGGACCACACTGGACCATACTGGACTACACTGGACCACACTGGACTAAACTGGACCACACTGGACCATACTGGACTACACTGGACCACACTGGACTACACTGGACCACACTGGACTACACTTAACTACACTGGAACGCACTGAACTACACTGGACCACACTGGACAGCACTGGACCACACTGGACTACACTAGACCACACTGGACTACACTGCACCAAACTGGACTACACTGGACCACACTGGACTTCAGTAGACCACACTGGACTACACTGGACCAAACTGGACTAACTGGACCACACTGGACTACACTGGACCACCCTGGACCATACTGGACTACACTGGACCACACTGGACTAAACTAGACCACACTGGACTACACTGGACCAAACTGGACTAAACTGTACCACACTGGACTACACTGGACCACACTGGACCATGCTGGACTACACTGGACTACAGTGGACTACACTGGAGCACACTGGACAACCCTGGAACACACTGGACTGCATTGGACCACACTGAACCACACTGGATCACACTGGACTACACTGGATCTCATTGGGCCACACTGGAACACACTGGACTAAACTAGACTACACTGGACCACACTGGACAAAACTGGACCACCGTGGACCACACTGGGCTACACTGGACCACACTGGACAACACTGGACCACAATGGACTACACTGGACCACACTGGTCTACACTGGACTAAGTTGGACCATACTGGACTACACTGGACCACACTAGACTACACTAGACCACAATGGGCTACACACGACCACACTGTACTTCAATGTACTACACTGGACTACACTCTGCCACACTGGGCTACACTGCAACACACTGGACTACACTCTACCACACTGGGCTACACTAGTCTACACTGGACTATACTGGACTACACTGGACTAAACTGGACAAAACTGGACTAAACTGGACCAAACTGGACGATACTGGTCTACACTGGACGATACTGGACTAATTAGACGAAACTGGACAACACTGGACTGCACTGGACCACACTGGATTGAACTGGACCACACTGGACTGCACTGGGCATCACTGGAACACACTGTACCACACTGGACAACACTGGACCACAATGGTCTGCACTGGACCACACTGGGTTACACTGGACTACACTGGACCACAATGGGCGACACAGGACCACACTGGACTACACTCTACCACACTGGGCTACACTGGAGTACACTGGGCTACACGGGAAAACACTTTACCACACTGGACTAAACTGTACCACACTGGACTACACTGGACCACACTGGACCTTGCTGGACTGCACTGGACCACACTGGACTACACTGGACCACACTGAACTACACTGGACCACACTGGACTACACTGGATTTCATTGGTCCACACTGGACCACACTGGACTAAACTTGACTTCACTGGACCACACTGGACTAAACTGGACCACCCTAGACCACATTGGGCTACACTGGACCACACTGGACAACACTGGACAAAACTGGACCACCGTGGACCACACTGGGCTACACTGGACCACACTGGACAACACTGGACCACAATGGACTACACTGGACCACACTGGTCTACACTGGACTAAGTTGGACCATACTGGACTACACTGGACCACACTAGACTACACTAGACCACAATGGGCTACACACGACCACACTGTACTTCAATGTACTACACTGGACTACACTCTGCCACACTGGGCTACACTGCAACACACTGGACTACACTCTACCACACTGGGCTACACTGGTCTACACTGGACTATACTGGACTACACTGGACTAAACTGGACAAAACTGGACTAAACTGGACCAAACTGGACGATACTGGTCTACACTGGACTATACTGGACTAAACTAGACGAAACTGGACAACACTGGACTGCACTGGACCACACTGGATTGAACTGGACCACACTGGACTGCACTGGGCATCACTGGAACACACTGTACCAAACTGGACAACACTGGACCACAATGGTCTGCACTGGACCACACTGGGTTACACAGGACTACACTGGACCACAATGGGCTACACAGGACCACACTGGACTACACTCTACCACACTGGGCTACACTGGAGTACACTGGGCTACACGGGAAAACACTTTACCACACTGGACTAAACTGTACCACACTGGACTACACTGGACCACACTGGACCTTGCTGGACTGCACTGGACCACACTGGACTACACTGGACCACACTGAACTACACTGGACCACACTGGACTACACTGGATCTCATTGGCCCACACTGGACCACACTGGACTAAACTTGACTTCACTGGACCACACTGGACTAAACTGGACCACCCTAGACCACATTGGGCTACACTGGACCACACTGGACAACACTGGACCACAATGGACTACACTAGACCACACTATACCACACAGGACCACACTGGACTACACTGGACCACACTGGACAACACTGGACCACACTATACCACACTGGACCACACTGGGCTACACTCGACCACAGTGTACTACACTGGACTACACTGGACTACACTCTGCCACACTGGGCTAAACTGGACCACACTGGACCACACTGGACCACACTTGACTACACTGGACTAAACTGGACAACACTGGACCACACTAGACTAAACTGGACCACACTGGGCTACACTGGACTATGTTGGACCATACTGGACTACTCTGGACCACACTAGACTTAACTAGACCACACTATGCCACACTGGACTAAACTGGACTACACCAGACCACACTGGACCACGCTGGAACACACTGGATTACACTGCACTACACCGGACCACACTGGACCACAGTGGATTGCACAGGACTACACTGGGCTACACTGGACCACACTGGACTACACTGGACCAAACGGGATTACACTAGACCGCAATGGTTTATACTGGACTACACTGGACCAGACTGGACCACATTGGATTACACTGGACTACACTGGGCTACACTGGACCATACTGGACTACACTAGACCACACTGGACTAAACTGGCCCACACTGGACTACACTCGCCCACACTGGACCACACTGGACTACACTGGACCACACTGGACTACACTGAACTACACTGGACCACACTGGACAACACTGGACCACACTGGACAACACTGGACAATACTAGACAACACTGGACCACGCTGAACTGCACTGGATCACACTGGGCCACACTGGACCACACTGGACTAATCTTGACTACACCGGACCATACTGGACCTCTCTGGGCTACACTGGACTAAGTTGGTCCATACGGGAACAGCCTGGACCACACTGGATTACACTGGACTACACCGGACCACACTGGACAACACTGGAATACACTGGACTATACTGGACCAGACTGGACTGCACTGGGCTACACTGGTCCACACTGGACTACACGGGACCACTCTGGGCTACAGTAGACCACACTAGACCACGCTTGACTACACTGGACCACACTCGACTACACTGGACCACACTGGACCGAACTGGACTACACTGGGCTTCACAGGACTACACTGGGCCACACTGGACCTCTCTGGGCTACACATGACTTAGTTGGACCATACTGGACTACACTGGACCACACTAGACTAAACTAGACCACACTATGCCACACTGGACCACACTGGACTACACTGGACTACACCGGACCACACTGGAACACCCTGGACCACACTGGACTACACTGGACTACATCGGACCACACTGGACCACACTGGATTGCGCTGGATTATACTGGGCTACACAGGCCCACACTGGACCAAACTAGGCCCAACCGGACCACACCTGTCTACACTTGGCTACACTGTACCACACTGGACTATAATGGAGCACACTGGACTACAGTGGACTACACTCGACCACACTGGACCACACTGAACTACACTGGACTACACGGGACCACACTGGACTACACTGGACTACACTGGACCACACTAGACTACACTGTACCCCACTGATCTACACTGGAACACACTGGACTTCTCTGGATTACATTAGACTACACTGGACCACACTAGACTACACTGGACCACACTAGACTACACTGGACCAAACTGGACTACACTAGACAACAGTGGATTATACTGGACTACACTGGACCAGACTGGACTACACTGGACTACACTGGGCTACACTGGACCACACTGGATTACACTGGACCAAACTGGACTACACTAGACCACAATGGATTATACTGGACTACACTGGACCAGACTGGACCACACTGGATTACACTGGACTACACTGGGCTACACTGGACCATTTTGGACTACACTGGACCACACTGGACTACACTGGCCCACACTGGACTACACTGGCCCACACTGGACTACACTGAACTACACTGGACCACACTGGACAATACTGGACCACACTGGACAACACTGGACAACACTGGACTACACTGGATCGCACTGGGCCACACTGGACCACACTGGACTAAACTAGACTACACTGGACCACACTGGACAAAACTGGACCACCGTGGACCACACTGGGCTACACTGGACCACACTGGACAACACTGGACCACAATGGACTACACTGGACCACACTGGTCTACACTGGACTAAGTTGGACCATACTGGACTACACTGGACCAAACTAGACTGCACTAGACAACAATGGGCTACACACGACCACACTGTACTACAATGTACTACACTGGACTACACTCTGCCAAACTGGGCTACACTGCAACACACTGGACTACACTCTACCACACTGGGCTACACTGGTCTACACTGGACTATACTGGACTACACTGGACTAAACTGGACAACACTGGACTAAACTGGACCACACTGGACGACCCTGGTCTACACTGGACTATACTGGACCAAACTAGACTAAACTGGACAACACTGGAATGCACTGGACCACACTGGATTGAACTGGACCACACTGGACCGCACTGGACATCACTGGAACACACTGTACCACACTGGACAACACTGGACCACAATGGACTACACTGGACCACACTGGGTTACACTGGACTACACTGGACCACAGTGTACTACACTGGACTACACTGGACTACACTCTACCACACTGGGCTACACAGGACCACACTGTACCACCATGGACCACACTTGACTACACTGGACTAAACTGGACAACACTGGACCACACTAGACTAAACTGGACCACACTGGGCTACACTGGACTAAGTTGGAATATCCTGGACTACACTGGACCACACTAGACTAAACTAGACCACATTATGCCACACTGGACTAAACTGGACTACACCAGACCACACTGGACCACCCTGGAACACACTGGATTACACTGGACTACACCGGACCACACTGGACCACAGTGGATTGCACAGGACTACACTGGGCTACACTGGACCACACTGGACTACACTGGACCAAACGGGACTACACTAGACTGCAATGGTTTAGACTGGACTACACTGGACCAGACTGGACCACATTGGATTACACTGGACTAAACTGGGCTACACTGGACCACACTGGACTACACTGGACCACACTGGACTACACTGGCCCACACTGGACTACACTCGCCCACACTGGACCACACTGGACTACACTGGACCACACTGGACTACACTGAACTACACTGGACCACACTGGACAACACTGGACCACACTGGACAACACTGGACAATACTGGACAACACTGGACCATGCTGAACTGCACTGGATCACACTGGGCCACACTGGACCACACTGGACTAATCTTGACTACACCGGACCATACTGGACCTCTCTGGGCTACACTGGACTAAGTTGGTCCATACTGAACCACCCTGGACCACACTGGATTACACTGGACTACACCGGACCACACTGGACAACACTGGATTACACTGGACTATACTGGACCACACTGGACTGCACTGGGCTACACTGGGCCACACTGGACTACACGGGACCACTCTGGGCTACAGTAGACCACACTAGACCACACTTGACTACACTGGACCACACTGGACTACACTGGACCACACTGGAGCGAACTGGACTACACTGGGCTACACAGGACTACACTGGGCCACACTGGACCTCTCTGGGCTACACATGACTTAGTTGGACCATACTGGACTACACTGGACCACACTAGACTAAACTAGACCACACTATGCCACACTGGACCACACTGGACTACACTGGACTACACCGGACCACACTGGACCACCCTGGACCACACTGGATTACACTGGACTACATTGGACCACACTGGACCACACTGGATTGTGCTGGACTATACTGGGCTACACAGGCCCACACTGGACCATACTAGGCCAAACTGGACCACACTTGTCTACACTTGGCTACACTGTACCACACTGGACTATACTGGACCACACTGGACTACACTGGACTAAACTCGACCACACTGGACCACACTGAACTACACTGGACTACATGGGACCACACTGGACTGCACTGGACCACACTGGACCACACTAGACTACACTGGACCCCACTGATCTACACTGGAACACACTGGACTTCTCTGGATTACACTAGACTACACTGGACCCCGCTAGACTACACTGGACCATACTAGACTACACTGGACCAAACTGGACTACACTAGACCACAGTGGATTATACTGGACTAAACTGGACCAGACTGGACCACACTGGACTACACTGGGCTACACTGGACCACACTGGATTACACTGGACCAAACTGGACTACACTAGACCACAATGGATTATACTGGACTGCACTGGACCAGACTGGTCCACACTGGATTACACTGGACTACACTGGGCTACACTGGACCATTTTGGACTACACTGGACTACACTGGCCCACACTGGACTACACTGGCCCACACTGGACTACACTGGACCACACTGGATTGCGCTGGACTATACTGGGCTACACAGGCCCACACTGGACCATACTAGGCCAAACTGGACCACACTTGTCTACACTTGGCTACACTGTACCACACTGGACTATACTGGACCACACTGGACTACACTGGACTGCACTCCACCACACTGGACCACACTGGACTACACTGGACTACACGGGACCACACTGGGCTACAGTGGACCACACTAGATCACACTGGACTACACTGGACCACGCTGGACCACACTGGACTACACTGGACTACACTGGACCACACTAGACTACGCTGGATTACACTGGACTACATCGGACCACACTGGAACATACTGGATTGCGCTGGACTATACTGGGCTACACAGCCCACACTGGACCATACTAGGCCAAACTGGACCACACTTGTCTACACTTGGCTACACTGTACCACACTGGACTATACTGGACCACACTGGACTACACTGGACTGCACTCGACCACACTGGACCACACTGGACTACACTGGACTACACGGGACCACACTGGGCTACAGTGGACCACACTAGACCACACTGGACTACACTGGACCACACTGGACCACACTGGACTACACTGGACTACACTGGACCACACTAGACTACACTGGATTACACTGGACTACATCGGACCACACTGGACCACACTGGATTGCGCAGGACTATACTGGGCTACACAGGCCCACACTGGACCATACTAGGCCAAACTGGACCACACTTGTCTACACTTGGCTACACTGTACCACACTGTACTATACTGGACCACACTGGACTACACTGGACTGCACTCCACCACACTGGACCACAATGGACTACACTGGACTACACGGGACCACACTGGGCTACAGTGGACCACACTAGACCACACTGGACTACACTGGACCACACTGGACCACACTGGACTACACTGTACCCCACTGATCTACACTGGAACACACTGGACTTCTCTGGATCACACTAGACTACACTGGACCACACTAGACTACACTGGACCACACTAGACTACACTGGACCAAACTGGACTACACTAGACCACAGTGGATTATACTGGACTACAGTGGACCATACTGGACCACACTGGACTACACTGGACCACACTGGACCACACTGGACTAAGCTGGACCACACTGGACCACACTAGACTACACTGGACCCCACTGATCTACACTGGAACACACTGGACTTCTCTGGATTACACTAGACTACACTGGACCACACTAGACTACACTGGACCACACTAGACTACACTGGACCAAACTGGACTACACTAGACCACAGTGGATTATACTGGACTACACTGGACCAGACTGGACCACACTGGACTACACTGGGCTACACTGGACCAAACTGGACTACACTGGACCACACTGGACTACACTGGCCCACACTGGACTACACTGGCCCACACTGGACTACACTGAACTACACTGGACCACACTGGACAATACTGGACCACACTGGACAACACTGGACAACACTGGACCATGCTGAACTGCACTGGACCACACTGAACTACACTGGATCACACTGGGCCACACTGGACCACACTGGACTAAACTTGACTACACTGGACCACGCTGGACCACACTGGATTACGGTGAACTACACTGGGCTACACTGGAAAAAAACTGGATTAAACTGGACCAAACTGGTCTACACTAGACCACAATGGATTATACTGGACTACACTGGACCAGACTGGACCACACTGGATTACACTGGACTACACTGGGCTACACTGGACCGCACTGGGCTACAGTGGACCACACTGGACTACACTGGCCCACACTGGACTACACTGGCCCACACTGGACCACACTGGACTACACTGGACTACACTGAACTACACTGGACCACACTGGACAACACTGGACCACACTGGACAACACTGGACCATGCTGAACTGCACTGGACCACACTGAACTACACTGGACCACACTGGACTACACTGGATCGCACTGGGCCACACAGGACCACACTGGACTAAACTAGACTACACTGGACCACGCTGGACCACACTGGATTACACTGGACTACACTGGGCTACACTGGACCATACTGGATTACACTGGACCAACCTGGACTACACTAGACCACAATGGATTATACTGGACTACACGGGACCAGACTGGACCACGCTGGATTACACTGGGCTACACTGGACCACACTGGACTACAGTGGACCACACTGGACTACACTGGCCCACACTGGACTACACTGGCCCACACTGGACCACACTGGACTACACTGGACTACACTGAACTACACTGGACCACACTGGACAACACTGTACCACACTGGACCACACTGGACCGAACTGGACTACACTGGGCTACACAGGACTACGCTGGGCCACACTGGACCTCTCTGGGCTACACATGACTTAGTTGGACCATACTGGACTACACTGGACCACACTAGACTAAACTAGACCACACTATGCCACACTGGACCACACTGGACTACACTGGACTACACCGGACCACACTGGACCACCCTGGACCACACTGGATTACACTGGACTACATCGGACCACACTGGACCACACTGGATTGCGCTGGACTATACTGGGCTACACAGGCCCACACTGGACCATACTAGGCCAAACTGGAACACACTTGTCTACACTTGGCTACACTGTACCACACTGGACTATACTGGACCACACTGGACTACACTGGACTGCACTCCACCACACTGGACCACACTGGACTACACTGGACTACACGGGACCACACTGGGCTACAGTGGACCACACTAGATCACACTGGACTACACTGGACCACACTGGACCACACTGGACTACACTGGACTACACTGGACCACACTAGACTACGCTGGATTACACTGGACTACATCGGACCACACTGGACCATACTGGATTGCGCTGGACTATACTGGGCTACACAGCCCACACTGGACCATACTAGGCCAAACTGGACCACACTTGTCTACACTTGGCTACACTGTACCACACTGGACTATACTGGACCACACTGGACTACACTGGACTGCACTCGACCACACTGGACCACACTGGACTGCACTGGACTACACGGGACCACACTGGGCTACAGTGGACCACACTAGACCACACTGGACTACACTGGACCACACTGGACCACACTGGACTACACTGGACTACACTGGACCACACTAGACTACACTGGATTACACTGGACTACATCGGACCACACTGGACCACACTGGATTGCGCTGGACTATACTGGGCTACACAGGCCCACACTGGACCATACTAGGCCAAACTGGACCACACTTGTCTACACTTGGCTACACTGTACCACACTGGACTATACTGGACCACACTGGACTACACTGGACTGCACTCCACAACACTGGACCACAATGGACTACACTGGACTACACGGGACCACACTGGGCTACAGTGGACCACACTAGACCACACTGGACTACACTGGACCACACTGGACCACACTGGACTACACTGGACTACACTGGACCACACTAGACTACACTGTACCCCACTGATCTACACTGGAACACACTGGACTTCTCTGGATTAGACTAGACTACAATGGACCACACTAGCCTACACTGGACCACACTGGACTACACTGGACCACACTGGACCACACTGGACTACACTGGACTACACTGGACCACACTAGACTACACTGGATTACACTGGACTACATCGGACCACACTGGACCACACTGGATTGCGCTGGACTATACTGGGCTACACAGGCCCACACTGGACCATACTAGGCCAAACTGGACCACACTTGTCTACACTTGGCTACACTGTACCACACTGGACTATACTGGACCACACTGGACTACACTGGACTGCACTCCACAACACTGGACCACAATGGACTACACTGGACTACACGGGACCACACTGGACCACACTGAACCACACTGGATCACACTGGACTACACTGGATCTCATTGGGCCACACTGGAACACACTGGACTAAACTAGACTACACTGGACCACACTGGACAAAACTGGACCACCGTGGACCACACTGGGCTACACTGGACCACACTGGACAACACTGGACCACAATGGACTACACTGGACCACACTGGTCTACACTGGACTAAGTTGGACCATACTGGACTACACTGGACCACACTAGACTGCACTAGACCACAATGGGCTACACACAACCACACTGTACTTCAATGTACTACACTGGACTACACTCTGCCACACTGGGCTACACTGCAACACACTGGACTACACTCTTCCACACTGGGCTACACTGGTCTACACTGGACTATACTGGACTACACTGGACTAAACTGGACAACACTGGACTAAACTGGACCAAACTGGACGATACTGGTCTACACTGGACTATACTGGACTAAACTAGACGAAACTGGACAACACTGGACTGCACTGGACCACACTGGATTGAACTGGACCACACTGGACTGCACTGGGCATCACTGGATCACACTGTACCACACTGGACAACACTGGACCACAATGGTCTGCACTGGACCACACTGGGCTACACTGGGCTACACTGGAGTACACTGGGCTACACGGGAATACACTCTACCACACTGGACTAAACTGTACCACACTGGCCTACACTGGACCACACTGGACTAAACTGGACCACACTGGACTACACTGAACTACACTGGAACGCACTGAACTACACTGGACCACACTGGACAGCACTGGACCACACTGCACTACACTGCACCAAACTGAACTACACTGGACCACACTGGACTTCACTAGACCACACTGGACTACACTGGACCAAACTGGACTACACTGGACCACACTGGACTACACTGGACCACACTGGACCATACTGGACTACACTGGACCACACTGGTCTACACTAGACCACACTGGACTACACTGGACCAAACTGGACTAAACTGTAACACACTGGACTACACTGGACCACACTGGACCATACTGGACTACACTGGACCACACTGGACTAAACTGGACCACACTGGACCATACTGGACTACACTGGACCACACTGGACTACACTGGACCACACTGGACTACACTTAACTACACTGGAACGCACTGAACTACACTGGACCACACTGGACAGCACTGGACCACACTGGACTACACTAGACCACACTGGACTACACTGCACCAAACTGGACTACACTGGACCACACTGGACTTCAGTAGACCACACTGGACTACACTGGACCAAACTGGACTAACTGGACCACACTGGACTACACTGGACCACCCTGGACCATACTGGACTACACTGGACCACACTGGACTAAACTAGACCACACTGGACTACACTGGACCAAACTGGACTAAACTGTACCACACTGGACTACACTGGACCACACTGGACCATGCTGGACTACACTGGACTACAGTGGACTACACTGGAGCACACTGGACAACCCTGGAACACACTGGACTGCATTGGACCACACTGAACCACACTGGATCACACTGGACTACACTGGATCTCATTGGGCCACACTGGAACACACTGGACTAAACTAGACTACACTGGACCACACTGGACAAAACTGGACCACCGTGGACCACACTGGGCTACACTGGACCACACTGGACAACACTGGACCACAATGGACTACACTGGACCACACTGGTCTACACTGGACTAAGTTGGACCATACTGGACTACACTGGACCACACTAGACTACACTAGACCACAATGGGCTACACACGACCACACTGTACTTCAATGTACTACACTGGACTACACTCTGCCACACTGGGCTACACTGCAACACACTGGACTACACTCTACCACACTGGGCTACACTAGTCTACACTGGACTATACTGGACTACACTGGACTAAACTGGACAAAACTGGACTAAACTGGACCAAACTGGACGATACTGGTCTACACTGGACGATACTGGACTAATTAGACGAAACTGGACAACACTGGACTGCACTGGACCACACTGGATTGAACTGGACCACACTGGACTGCACTGGGCATCACTGGAACACACTGTACCACACTGGACAACACTGGACCACAATGGTCTGCACTGGACCACACTGGGTTACACTGGACTACACTGGACCACAATGGGCGACACAGGACCACACTGGACTACACTCTACCACACTGGGCTACACTGGAGTACACTGGGCTACACGGGAAAACACTTTACCACACTGGACTAAACTGTACCACACTGGACTACACTGGACCACACTGGACCTTGCTGGACTGCACTGGACCACACTGGACTACACTGGACCACACTGAACTACACTGGACCACACTGGACTACACTGGATTTCATTGGTCCACACTGGACCACACTGGACTAAACTTGACTTCACTGGACCACACTGGACTAAACTGGACCACCCTAGACCACATTGGGCTACACTGGACCACACTGGACAACACTGGACAAAACTGGACCACCGTGGACCACACTGGGCTACACTGGACCACACTGGACAACACTGGACCACAATGGACTACACTGGACCACACTGGTCTACACTGGACTAAGTTGGACCATACTGGACTACACTGGACCACACTAGACTACACTAGACCACAATGGGCTACACACGACCACACTGTACTTCAATGTACTACACTGGACTACACTCTGCCACACTGGGCTACACTGCAACACACTGGACTACACTCTACCACACTGGGCTACACTGGTCTACACTGGACTATACTGGACTACACTGGACTAAACTGGACAAAACTGGACTAAACTGGACCAAACTGGACGATACTGGTCTACACTGGACTATACTGGACTAAACTAGACGAAACTGGACAACACTGGACTGCACTGGACCACACTGGATTGAACTGGACCACACTGGACTGCACTGGGCA
Source organism: Squalus acanthias (assembly GCA_030390025.1). Taxonomy (NCBI): domain Eukaryota; kingdom Metazoa; phylum Chordata; class Chondrichthyes; order Squaliformes; family Squalidae; genus Squalus; species Squalus acanthias. Next base: position 420,800 of record JASTWF010000305.1, on the reverse strand, counting down.
TCACTGGAACACACTGTACCAAACTGGACAACACTGGACCACAATGGTCTGCACTGGACCACACTGGGTTACACAGGACTACACTGGACCACAATGGGCTACACAGGACCACACTGGACTACACTCTACCACACTGGGCTACACTGGAGTACACTGGGCTACACGGGAAAACACTTTACCACACTGGACTAAACTGTACCACACTGGACTACACTGGACCACACTGGACCTTGCTGGACTGCACTGGACCACACTGGACTACACTGGACCACACTGAACTACACTGGACCACACTGGACTACACTGGATCTCATTGGTCCACACTGGACCACACTGGACTAAACTTGACTTCACTGGACCACACTGGACTAAACTGGACCACCCTAGACCACATTGGGCTACACTGGACCACACTGGACAACACTGGACCACAATGGACTACACTAGACCACACTATACCACACAGGACCACACTGGACTACACTGGACCACACTGGACAACACTGGACCACACTATACCACACTGGACCACACTGGGCTACACTCGACCACAGTGTACTACACTGGACTACACTGGACTACACTCTGCCACACTGGGCTAAACTGGACCACACTGGACCACACTGGACCACACTTGACTACACTGGACTAAACTGGACAACACTGGACCACACTAGACTAAACTGGACCACACTGGGCTACACTGGACTATGTTGGACCATACTGGACTACTCTGGACCACACTAGACTTAACTAGACCACACTATGCCACACTGGACTAAACTGGACTACACCAGACCACACTGGACCACGCTGGAACACACTGGATTACACTGCACTACACCGGACCACACTGGACCACAGTGGATTGCACAGGACTACACTGGGCTACACTGGACCACACTGGACTACACTGGACCAAACGGGATTACACTAGACCGCAATGGTTTATACTGGACTACACTGGACCAGACTGGACCACATTGGATTACACTGGACTACACTGGGCTACACTGGACCATACTGGACTACACTAGACCACACTGGACTAAACTGGCCCACACTGGACTACACTCGCCCACACTGGACCACACTGGACTACACTGGACCACACTGGACTACACTGAACTACACTGGACCACACTGGACAACACTGGACCACACTGGACAACACTGGACAATACTAGACAACACTGGACCACGCTGAACTGCACTGGATCACACTGGGCCACACTGGACCACACTGGACTAATCTTGACTACACCGGACCATACTGGACCTCTCTGGGCTACACTGGACTAAGTTGGTCCATACGGGAACAGCCTGGACCACACTGGATTACACTGGACTACACCGGACCACACTGGACAACACTGGAATACACTGGACTATACTGGACCAGACTGGACTGCACTGGGCTACACTGGTCCACACTGGACTACACGGGACCACTCTGGGCTACAGTAGACCACACTAGACCACGCTTGACTACACTGGACCACACTCGACTACACTGGACCACACTGGACCGAACTGGACTACACTGGGCTTCACAGGACTACACTGGGCCACACTGGACCTCTCTGGGCTACACATGACTTAGTTGGACCATACTGGACTACACTGGACCACACTAGACTAAACTAGACCACACTATGCCACACTGGACCACACTGGACTACACTGGACTACACCGGACCACACTGGAACACCCTGGACCACACTGGACTACACTGGACTACATCGGACCACACTGGACCACACTGGATTGCGCTGGATTATACTGGGCTACACAGGCCCACACTGGACCAAACTAGGCCCAACCGGACCACACCTGTCTACACTTGGCTACACTGTACCACACTGGACTATAATGGAGCACACTGGACTACAGTGGACTACACTCGACCACACTGGACCACACTGAACTACACTGGACTACACGGGACCACACTGGACTACACTGGACTACACTGGACCACACTAGACTACACTGTACCCCACTGATCTACACTGGAACACACTGGACTTCTCTGGATTACATTAGACTACACTGGACCACACTAGACTACACTGGACCACACTAGACTACACTGGACCAAACTGGACTACACTAGACAACAGTGGATTATACTGGACTACACTGGACCAGACTGGACTACACTGGACTACACTGGGCTACACTGGACCACACTGGATTACACTGGACCAAACTGGACTACACTAGACCACAATGGATTATACTGGACTACACTGGACCAGACTGGACCACACTGGATTACACTGGACTACACTGGGCTACACTGGACCATTTTGGACTACACTGGACCACACTGGACTACACTGGCCCACACTGGACTACACTGGCCCACACTGGACTACACTGAACTACACTGGACCACACTGGACAATACTGGACCACACTGGACAACACTGGACAACACTGGACTACACTGGATCGCACTGGGCCACACTGGACCACACTGGACTAAACTAGACTACACTGGACCACACTGGACAAAACTGGACCACCGTGGACCACACTGGGCTACACTGGACCACACTGGACAACACTGGACCACAATGGACTACACTGGACCACACTGGTCTACACTGGACTAAGTTGGACCATACTGGACTACACTGGACCAAACTAGACTACACTAGACAACAATGGGCTACACACGACCACACTGTACTACAATGTACTACACTGGACTACACTCTGCCAAACTGGGCTACACTGCAACACACTGGACTACACTCTACCACACTGGGCTACACTGGTCTACACTGGACTATACTGGACTACACTGGACTAAACTGGACAACACTGGACTAAACTGGACCACACTGGACGACCCTGGTCTACACTGGACTATACTGGACCAAACTAGACTAAACTGGACAACACTGGAATGCACTGGACCACACTGGATTGAACTGGACCACACTGGACCGCACTGGACATCACTGGAACACACTGTACCACACTGGACAACACTGGACCACAATGGACTACACTGGACCACACTGGGTTACACTGGACTACACTGGACCACAGTGTACTACACTGGACTACACTGGACTACACTCTACCACACTGGGCTACACAGGACCACACTGTACCACCATGGACCACACTTGACTACACTGGACTAAACTGGACAACACTGGACCACACTAGACTAAACTGGACCACACTGGGCTACACTGGACTAAGTTGGAATATCCTGGACTACACTGGACCACACTAGACTAAACTAGACCACATTATGCCACACTGGACTAAACTGGACTACACCAGACCACACTGGACCACCCTGGAACACACTGGATTACACTGGACTACACCGGACCACACTGGACCACAGTGGATTGCACAGGACTACACTGGGCTACACTGGACCACACTGGACTACACTGGACCAAACGGGACTACACTAGACTGCAATGGTTTAGACTGGACTACACTGGACCAGACTGGACCACATTGGATTACACTGGACTAAACTGGGCTACACTGGACCACACTGGACTACACTGGACCACACTGGACTACACTGGCCCACACTGGACTACACTCGCCCACACTGGACCACACTGGACTACACTGGACCACACTGGACTACACTGAACTACACTGGACCACACTGGACAACACTGGACCACACTGGACAACACTGGACAATACTGGACAACACTGGACCATGCTGAACTGCACTGGATCACACTGGGCCACACTGGACCACACTGGACTAATCTTGACTACACCGGACCATACTGGACCTCTCTGGGCTACACTGGACTAAGTTGGTCCATACTGGACCACCCTGGACCACACTGGATTACACTGGACTACACCGGACCACACTGGACAACACTGGATTACACTGGACTATACTGGACCACACTGGACTGCACTGGGCTACACTGGGCCACACTGGACTACACGGGACCACTCTGGGCTACAGTAGACCACACTAGACCACACTTGACTACACTGGACCACACTGGACTACACTGGACCACACTGGAGCGAACTGGACTACACTGGGCTACACAGGACTACACTGGGCCACACTGGACCTCTCTGGGCTACACATGACTTAGTTGGACCATACTGGACTACACTGGACCACACTAGACTAAACTAGACCACACTATGCCACACTGGACCACACTGGACTACACTGGACTACACCGGACCACACTGGACCACCCTGGACCACACTGGATTACACTGGACTACATTGGACCACACTGGACCACACTGGATTGTGCTGGACTATACTGGGCTACACAGGCCCACACTGGACCATACTAGGCCAAACTGGACCACACTTGTCTACACTTGGCTACACTGTACCACACTGGACTATACTGGACCACACTGGACTACACTGGACTACACTCGACCACACTGGACCACACTGAACTACACTGGACTACATGGGACCACACTGGACTGCACTGGACCACACTGGACCACACTAGACTACACTGGACCCCACTGATCTACACTGGAACACACTGGACTTCTCTGGATTACACTAGACTACACTGGACCACACTAGACTACACTGGACCATACTAGACTACACTGGACCAAACTGGACTACACTAGACCACAGTGGATTATACTGGACTAAACTGGACCAGACTGGACCACACTGGACTACACTGGGCTACACTGGACCACACTGGATTACACTGGACCAAACTGGACTACACTAGACCACAATGGATTATACTGGACTGCACTGGACCAGACTGGTCCACACTGGATTACACTGGACTACACTGGGCTACACTGGACCATTTTGGACTACACTGGACCACACTGGACTACACTGGCCCACACTGGACTACACTGGCCCACACTGGACTACACTGGACCACACTGGATTGCGCTGGACTATACTGGGCTACACAGGCCCACACTGGACCATACTAGGCCAAACTGGACCACACTTGTCTACACTTGGCTACACTGTACCACACTGGACTATACTGGACCACACTGGACTACACTGGACTGCACTCCACCACACTGGACCACACTGGACTACACTGGACTACACGGGACCACACTGGGCTACAGTGGACCACACTAGATCACACTGGACTACACTGGACCACGCTGGACCACACTGGACTACACTGGACTACACTGGACCACACTAGACTACGCTGGATTACACTGGACTACATCGGACCACACTGGAACATACTGGATTGCGCTGGACTATACTGGGCTACACAGCCCACACTGGACCATACTAGGCCAAACTGGACCACACTTGTCTACACTTGGCTACACTGTACCACACTGGACTATACTGGACCACACTGGACTACACTGGACTGCACTCGACCACACTGGACCACACTGGACTACACTGGACTACACGGGACCACACTGGGCTACAGTGGACCACACTAGACCACACTGGACTACACTGGACCACACTGGACCACACTGGACTACACTGGACTACACTGGACCACACTAGACTACACTGGATTACACTGGACTACATCGGACCACACTGGACCACACTGGATTGCGCTGGACTATACTGGGCTACACAGGCCCACACTGGACCATACTAGGCCAAACTGGACCACACTTGTCTACACTTGGCTACACTGTACCACACTGTACTATACTGGACCACACTGGACTACACTGGACTGCACTCCACCACACTGGACCACAATGGACTACACTGGACTACACGGGACCACACTGGGCTACAGTGGACCACACTAGACCACACTGGACTACACTGGACCACACTGGACCACACTGGACTACACTGGACTACACTGGACCACACTAGACTACACTGTACCCCACTGATCTACACTGGAACACACTGGACTTCTCTGGATCACACTAGACTACACTGGACCACACTAGACTACACTGGACCACACTAGACTACACTGGACCAAACTGGACTACACTAGACCACAGTGGATTATACTGGACTACAGTGGACCATACTGGACCACACTGGACTACACTGGACCACACTGGACCACACTGGACTAAGCTGGACCACACTGGACCACACTAGACTACACTGGACCCCACTGATCTACACTGGAACACACTGGACTTCTCTGGATTACACTAGACTACACTGGACCACACTAGACTACACTGGACCACACTAGACTACACTGGACCAAACTGGACTACACTAGACCACAGTGGATTATACTGGACTACACTGGACCAGACTGGACCACACTGGACTACACTGGGCTACACTGGACCAAACTGGACTACACTGGACCACACTGGACTACACTGGCCCACACTGGACTACACTGGCCCACACTGGACTACACTGAACTACACTGGACCACACTGGACAATACTGGACCACACTGGACAACACTGGACAACACTGGACCATGCTGAACTGCACTGGACCACACTGAACTACACTGGATCACACTGGGCCACACTGGACCACACTGGACTAAACTTGACTACACTGGACCACGCTGGACCACACTGGATTACGGTGACTACACTGGGCTACACTGGAAAAAAACTGGATTAAACTGGACCAAACTGGTCTACACTAGACCACAATGGATTATACTGGACTACACTGGACCAGACTGGACCACACTGGATTACACTGGACTACACTGGGCTACACTGGACCGCACTGGGCTACAGTGGACCACACTGGACTACACTGGCCCACACTGGACTACACTGGCCCACACTGGACCACACTGGACTACACTGGACTACACTGAACTACACTGGACCACACTGGACAACACTGGACCACACTGGACAACACTGGACCATGCTGAACTGCACTGGACCACACTGAACTACACTGGACCACACTGGACTACACTGGATCGCACTGGGCCACACAGGACCACACTGGACTAAACTAGACTACACTGGACCACGCTGGACCACACTGGATTACACTGGACTACACTGGGCTACACTGGACCATACTGGATTACACTGGACCAACCTGGACTACACTAGACCACAATGGATTATACTGGACTACACGGGACCAGACTGGACCACGCTGGATTACACTGGGCTACACTGGACCACACTGGACTACAGTGGACCACACTGGACTACACTGGCCCACACTGGACTACACTGGCCCACACTGGACCACACTGGACTACACTGGACTACACTGAACTACACTGGACCACACTGGACAACACTGTACCACACTGGACCACACTGGACCGAACTGGACTACACTGGGCTACACAGGACTACGCTGGGCCACACTGGACCTCTCTGGGCTACACATGACTTAGTTGGACCATACTGGACTACACTGGACCACACTAGACTAAACTAGACCACACTATGCCACACTGGACCACACTGGACTACACTGGACTACACCGGACCACACTGGACCACCCTGGACCACACTGGATTACACTGGACTACATCGGACCACACTGGACCACACTGGATTGCGCTGGACTATACTGGGCTACACAGGCCCACACTGGACCATACTAGGCCAAACTGGAACACACTTGTCTACACTTGGCTACACTGTACCACACTGGACTATACTGGACCACACTGGACTACACTGGACTGCACTCCACCACACTGGACCACACTGGACTACACTGGACTACACGGGACCACACTGGGCTACAGTGGACCACACTAGATCACACTGGACTACACTGGACCACACTGGACCACACTGGACTACACTGGACTACACTGGACCACACTAGACTACGCTGGATTACACTGGACTACATCGGACCACACTGGACCATACTGGATTGCGCTGGACTATACTGGGCTACACAGCCCACACTGGACCATACTAGGCCAAACTGGACCACACTTGTCTACACTTGGCTACACTGTACCACACTGGACTATACTGGACCACACTGGACTACACTGGACTGCACTCGACCACACTGGACCACACTGGACTGCACTGGACTACACGGGACCACACTGGGCTACAGTGGACCACACTAGACCACACTGGACTACACTGGACCACACTGGACCACACTGGACTACACTGGACTACACTGGACCACACTAGACTACACTGGATTACACTGGACTACATCGGACCACACTGGACCACACTGGATTGCGCTGGACTATACTGGGCTACACAGGCCCACACTGGACCATACTAGGCCAAACTGGACCACACTTGTCTACACTTGGCTACACTGTACCACACTGGACTATACTGGACCACACTGGACTACACTGGACTGCACTCCACAACACTGGACCACAATGGACTACACTGGACTACACGGGACCACACTGGGCTACAGTGGACCACACTAGACCACACTGGACTACACTGGACCACACTGGACCACACTGGACTACACTGGACTACACTGGACCACACTAGACTACACTGTACCCCACTGATCTACACTGGAACACACTGGACTTCTCTGGATTAGACTAGACTACAATGGACCACACTAGACTACACTGGACCACACTAGACTACACTGGACCAAACTGGACTACACTAGACCACAGTGGATTATACTGGACTACAGTGGACCATACTGGACCACACTGGACTACACTGGACCACACTGGACCACACTGGACTAAGCTGGACCACACTGGACCACACTAGACTACACTGGACCCCACTGATCTACACTGGAACACACTGGACTTCTCTGGATTACACTAGACTACACTGGACCACACTAGACTACACTGGACCACACTAGACTACACTGGACCAAACTGGACTACACTAGACCACAGTGGATTATACTGGACTACACTGGACCAGACTGGACCACACTGGACTACACTGGGCTACACTGGACCAAACTGGACTACACTGGACCACACTGGACTACACTGGCCCACACTGGACTACACTGGCCCACACTGGACTACACTGAACTACACTGGACCACACTGGACAATACTGGACCACACTGGACAACACTGGACAACACTGGACCATGCTGAACTGCACTGGACCACACTGAACTACACTGGATCACACTGGGCCACACTGGACCACACTGGACTAAACTTGACTACACTGGACCACGCTGGACCACACTGGATTACACTGGACTACACTGGGCTACACTGGAAAAACACTGGATTAAACTGGACCAAACTGGTCTACACTAGACCACAATGGATTATACTGGACTACACTGGACCAGACTGGACCACACTGGATTACACTGGACTACACTGGGCTACACTGGACCGCACTGGACTACAGTGGACCACACTGGACTACACTGGCCCACACTGGACTACACTGGCCCACACTGGACCACACTGGACTACACTGGACTACACTGAACTACACTGGACCACACTGGACAACACTGGACCACACTGGACAACACTGGATAACACTGGACCATGCTGAACTGCACTGGACCACACTGAACTACACTGGACCACACTGGACTACACTGGATCACACTGGGCCACACTGGACCACACTGGACTACACTTGACTACACTGGCACACGCTGGACTTCCCTGGACCACACTGGGCTACACAGGACCATACTGCACCTCTCTGGGCTACACTGGACTAAGTTGGACCATACTGGACCACCCTGGACCACACTGGATTACACTGGACTACAGCGGACCACACTGGACCACAGTGGATTACACTGGACCACACTGGACTATATTGGATCACACTGGACTGCACTGGGCTACACTGGGCCACACTGGACTACACGGGACCACTCTGGGCTACAGTAGACCACACTAGACCACACTGGACTACATTGGACTACACTCGACCACACTGGACTATATTGGACCACACTGGACTCCACTGGGTGACACTGGACCACACTGGATTACACTGGACCACACTGGGCTACTCTGGACCACACTAGACCACACTGGACTACACTGGACCACACTGGACTACACCGGACCACACTGGACCACACTGGATTACACTGGACTACACTGGTCTACACAGGCCCACAGTGGACCACACTGGATTACACTGTACCACACTTGACTACACTCGACCACACTGGACCACACTTGGCTACACTGGACCACACTGGACTATACTGGACCACACTGGACTGCACTGGGCTACATTGGGCCTCACTGGACTACACGGGACCACTCTGGGCTACAGTGGACCACACTAGACCACACTGGACTACACTGGACTACACTCGACCGCACTGGACTATACTGGACCACACTGGACTCCACTGGGTGACACTGGACCACACTGGGCTACACTGGACCACACTGGGCTACACTGGACCACACTAGACTGCACTGGACCACACTGGACTACACTGGATCACACTGGACCTCACTGGACCACACTGGACTACACTGGACCACACTAGACTACACTGGACCCCACTGATCTACACTGGAACACCCTGGATTACACTGGATTACAGTGGATTATACTGGACCACACTGGACTACACGTAACTGCACTGGACTACACTGTACCACACTGGACTACACTGGATTACACCATAATACTCATTTGCTGTGTCAAAAATTTGCTGCTAAATATTTGTCTTCCCCACTGTGGCTGTTTCTCTGATGAGCTGGGTTACTCGTTTTACTGGTTTCTCTGCTTTGTTGTTCGCTGGTTTGTGGTTTTACATTTGCTCTTCTGCTTCTGATCTACGGTGACCTCCAATTTTGCGTCAACTCCGCCATCATCTTCCCGCACTGCAACTGATTCTCATTACCATGGCCAGAACCTCCATCCTTCAATTCTGAACCTTCAAATAGCTTCTTGATTTCACTCATCTGCTACACCTGTCTCCGAACTTGAACAACAGTTTGTCGATGCTCCACGCTAACTCCATCTTACCTATCTCAACATTTTCCCTCCACAAGACCTCCGACTTTAACTCTGCACTCCATCCTATTATCTCCAACCTATTCCCTGCTACTACCAGGAAATATGCATCCCTGTGTCCTTTCACATGCGCATTCTGACTGCTGATTCGGACCCGAGCCGTTCACTTCTATTTCTACCTTTTTCTCCCCCTTTTCCTTTTCTCTCTATCCCTCCCTGACTTGTCTCTGCTGTCATCATGCCACCCTTCATCTCTCCTCTCTCGTATACTCTGCCCTCCCAAATCCCTACCCCAACCCTTCATTACTCTTCGACCTTCCTACTCACTTGCTGCTATTCCAAGCTTGACTCCCTCTGAGATAAGCCTACAGCTCCCCTCTGTGCCTCTCTACACATCCTCTGAAGGGCCCACCGAGGCACTCGTCGCTGTCTCCTCACGAGTAGCAACCCCAACTGTCCCATCCTACTCTCTCACCAACTTTCCCATCCAGCATGCCCACAGGAGGCTAATCTTGCCAATCTGCTCCCCGTCCAACTCACCCTTCCAAGCGCTGACCCTGTGGATGCTGGCAGTGGATCAGCTATCAGCTCACCTCTTCGCATCTCCCTCCAGAATGTCCATTCACTTGCGAACAAGGCCCTTGCCATCCATGAACTTATTGTGGATGATTGCAGCGACATCATGGCTCTGACAGAAACTTGGTTGAGGGGTGATGACACCTTACCCTTAAATGTAGCCTCCCCACCTGGCTATACCTTCCACCACTTGCCCTGCGCAGACCGCCGTGGTGGTGGTGTGGCTCTCATCACCAAATCACCTTGGTCTGTCCCCCTATTTCTGCAGCAGTTTCTCCTCCTTTGAGCATCTCACCTTATTCCATCCCTCTCACCTCTCATTTAAAATCCTCGTTCTCTACCGCCCACCCAAGTGCCACGCCAAGTTTCTCACCGAGATATCTTCACTGCTTTCCTCCTTCAGCCTCTGCACCGAGCGACTTCTCATCCTCGGTGATTTCAGCCTCCATCTCAACTCATCATGCTCTCTCTCCTCTGAGTTCACTAGCCTCCTAGCCTCCCTTAATCTCTCCCTCCATGTGAACTCCCCAACCCATATTCACAGCCACCCCCTCGACCTTGCCATCTCTCGTGGCCTCGCTACTCCCACCGTATCAATTGAAGATGAGGCCATCTCTGACCACTTCCTTGTATCGCTTTCCACCCACATCCCCCTTCCCCCACCCAACCCTACTTCCTTCTGTGTCCAATTCTGGAAAAAACTCTCTACCAACTCACTTACAACTGCACTTACAAAATCCCAACTGTCCAGCCTTTGGCCCTCCATTCACCATGACATTTCTGCAGCTACCGATCTGCTCAACCACACCTTCACCACCACCTTTGATGCCCTAGTCCCGATTAAAACAATTCCTCTCTCACCCTTGCCGTTTCCCCTGGTACGGTTCTCACCTTCGCTCCCTTAAGTCCAAGGGACACAGACTTGAACGGATATGGCCGACAACTGGTTTAGCCATTCACCGCCAGATCTGGCTGGACGACATAAAGCACTATCGGGTCCTGCTCTTGTCTTCCAAAACTACTCACTATTCCAGGATCATTCTGGAATGCAAAATAACCCCCAGCTACTTTTCTCCACTGCTAACCATCTTCTTAAACCCCTCTCTCCCGTCTCCTCCACTCTCACCCCCAACAACAACTGCGAGGAGCTCATGGACTTCTTTGTCTCTAAGGTTGAGACATCCGATCAGCTGCCTCTGCCACTTCCCTTCCTTCCCCGCCCACCAGGCCAAACTTCCTCTGAGCTTCCCCCCTGCTCTAGCCCTGAACTCACATCTTTCTCCAGTTTCTCTCCAATCTCCCCTCTTGACCTCTTCATGCTCATCTTGTCCATGCGACCCACTTCCTGCTTCCTCGACCCTATTCCCACCAAACTGCTGACCACCCAACTTCCTTTTCTGGCTTCCATGTTCGCTGACATTGTTAATAGTTCTCTCTCCTCAGGTACTGTCCCCCTCTCCCTCAAATCTGCCACCATCACCCCTCTCCTCAAAAAACAACCTTTGACCCCTCCGTCCTTGCAAACTACCGCCCCATCTCCAACCTCCCTTTCCTCGCCAAAGTCCTTGAATGTGTTGTCGCCTCCCAAATCCATGCCCATCGTTCCCGCAACTCCATGTTTGAATCTCTCCAATCCTGTCTCCGCCCTTGCCACTGTACCGAAACAGCTCTCATCAAAGTCACAAATGACATCCTTTGTGACTGTGACAAAGGTAAACTATCCCTCCTCGTCCTTCTCGACCTGTCTGCAGCCTTTGACATGGTTGACCACTCCATCCTTCTCCAACGTCTCTCCACCTTTGTTCAGCTGTGTGGGATTATCTATCTAATCATAGCCATAAAATCATCTGCAACGGCGTCTCTTCCCATTCCCGCATGATTACCTCTGGGGTCCCCCAAGGATCTATCCTTGCCCCCCTCCTATTTCTCATCTACATGCTGCCCCTTTGCGACATCATCCGAAAACAAGGAGTCAGTTTCCACATATATGCTGACGACACCCAGCTCTACCTCACTACCACTTCTCTGGACCCTTCCACTGTCTTTAATTTGACACACTGCTTGTCTGATGTCCAGTTCTGGATGAGCAGAAATTTTCTCCAATTAAATATTGGGAAGACCGAAGCCATTGTCTTCAGGCCCTGCCACAAACTCCATTCCCTAGCCACTGACTCTGTCCCTCTCACTAGCATCTGCCTGAGGCTGAACGAGACTGTTCGCAACCTTGGTGTCATATTTGACCCTGAAATGAGCTTCCGACCACATATCCGTAGCATAACTAAGACCGCCTACTTCCACCTCCGTAACATCGCCCGTCTCCGCCCCTGCCTCAGCTCATCCACTGCTGAAACCCTCATCCATTCCTTAGTTATCTCTAGACTTGACTATTCCAACGCACTCCTGGCTGTCCTCCCACATTCCACCCCTACGTAAACTTGAGGTCATCCAAAACTCGGCTGCCCGTGTCCTAACTCGCACCAAGTCCCGTTCACCCATCACCCCTGTGCTCGCTGATCTACATTGGCTCCCGGTTAAGCAACGCCTCGATTTCAAAATTCTCATCCGTGTTTTCAAATCCCTCCATGGCCTCGCTCCTCCCCATCTCTGTAATCTCTTCCAGCCCCACAGCACCTAGAGATATCTGCGCTCCTCTAATTCTGCCCTCTTGAGCATCCCTGATTATAATCGCTCAACCATTGGTGGCCGTGCCTTCTGTTGCCTGGGCCCTAAGCTCTGGAATTCCCTGCCTAAACCTCTCCGCCTCGCTACCTCTCTTTCCTCCTTGAAGACGCTCCTTAAAACCTACATCTTTGACCAAGCTTTTGGTCACCTGCCCTAATTTCTTATGTGGCTCGGTGTCAATTTTTTGTCTTATAATACTCCTGTGCAGCGCCTTGGGACGTTTTATTACGTTAAAGGTGCTATATAAATACAAGTTGTTGTTGTGTAAAATGTCTAATGCTGAAACTCAACAACAGTTCTCATGACTCAAACTGTGATCGTACTATGCAGCTGTTCCAAACCACACTGCAGACTTTCAGTCATCAAAGGCTTAATCCTTGAATTCTGCAAAGCTCAGATTTAGACAAAGGACTTGTATATTCCTGGTATTGTGAGGGTTTCCAATGCAGAACTGTTTGTTTTCCTTGTAACAGGGAACTGATTAATGTGCTGTGGCATTTGCGAATAAGACTCACTGGCAAGGAAATCTTGGAAAGTGATTGAAATGATGGCCTGCTCCCCAGTCATGACTTGGACATGAGCAAAAAGGAGTCATGTCCTTCATCAAACTAATTGACATCTGGCAATGATGGCTTGTGGCACATGCCTGTCCTGGTGAATAACGCCCTGGGTCCATGTGACAGAACTGATTGGTCATTATTGGTCGGATCCCCCTTTGTGGGATTTGCTTGTAGAATTCGCAATTATCGCGATTTCATTTTTAATAAGGAGAAAACACAAAGTTTCGTTCAAAACAGCTTTTATTTCAGCGGAATGCTGTCAGGTTTAAATTGGACACAAGCAGCCTGTAAAATGGCCGCCGCACCGCGTGACAGAACATTCTAGACTTTTCAGCAGGCAGACAAGATGGCGTTCCAATAAACATTCTTGCAAGATCGATAACGATTCAGCACAGTGAAGACAATACACAGGACATTATGGGTTTACAGTATAAACATCGATACTGGAATCGGTCTCCCAGGTACAAAGGAAAGCCATCAAGGGCCCATCCAAAGGACATTAATATGTAAACTCCCAACGGCTCTACGATGAGAGAGCCGTTAGCAGGTAGTTATACAGGACACTTGGAAGCCCCAAACCCCTCCAGGGGGAACACCGACCGATTTAACAATGGGAGAAATATTAACAGGTACTCAAACATTCAGGAGTAGCCCCGAAACCCATACAGGACATTTTGGGCGCCAAACCTTAAACAAAAGAATGGACATTATAGTTGGGCGGGAAACGGAAGAACTGTGCACTATAATTGCAGGCCCCAAACCGTCCATTCGCTCTCTTGTCGCTTGCTCTGGCCTCTTGCTCTTGCTCTTGCCTCGTGTTCTTGACTCTTGCCGCTTGTTGCTGTTATCATCGTGGCTGCTCCTGTGTAAAAGACTGTTGCAAAGACCTATGTTGGTAGCTGGCAGCGGAACCGAAGGCCCGGGATGAGATGAGATGAGATGAGATGAGAGGAGAAGAGAAGAAGACCTTATCCATCGCCACGGTCAGTAAATCCCGACCGCGCCTGTAGGTCGATCAGCCAAGTCTTCTCGACAGGAAGTTTTCTTCTTTAACAAGACATATTGCATCGACGATAACTGGACTGTGCAAACACATCGTATCAGCGATATTGACAACGGTGCTCCACCATACCTTGTATCCAACCAACAGAGGTCTTCACTACAGCGGACGGTCCAGCCGACTGACCGAGCAGCAGAAGCAGTAAACAAGTGGGACCAGGAGATCTCCTGACCAACACGTGGGTGCTGCGGTGAAAAACATCCGATCAGCTATTCGGAATTTCTCCGAGTTATTACGAGTGGTGAGCATGAGTCTCGAGATCCTACGAAGCTAGTTTAGGATAGATATTGATAGGGGAGGGTTTAAAGATTAAGGATATTTGTAATGTGTGCCCTATTTACGTTGTGCCGTTCGTTCCTCGTTTCCCTAAGATTGATTATAACCGTTTGTAAGATTGTACTGTCATTAATCTGTGCGTATGACATGTATTTCATAATTTTAAGTATCATGCAATAAAGTTTTCCATTTCGTACCGTTCAAACCAAGTCTACATGAGTTTTATCTCCATTACTGCTCTCGCATCTAAGTCCAGTGTCTAGAACCGTAAGGGAGAGTGATTCGAACCACTCACAGGGGTGTCTAGTGTTCCCAGACTGGCTGGAGACCAGGCCTAGACCCGCACTGACATACAGGCTGCACAGAGCCGCGTGAATCTCACAGGCTACGAGACACGCAGGGTCAGGAGAGAATCCCTTACAGAAAATGGCGACCGCGGCAGGACACTGGCAGCGAGAGGGTAGTGTGTTAGATTTTGGAATGACTGTACGAAATGTGATGCAGGAAAAGATAGCGGATTACGTATTTGGAAAGGTTAATCTAACGAAAAAGTGGATAAGCGAATTGTTAGCGGATAAGAGCCCACTAGAGGCAGCTGAAAGGTGGACGGATAGTAAGGAGCATAAAAAGGCAGTTGAGAAAGCAGTCTGGCTTATGTGCTACAAAAGGCAGGTTCAGATTTCAAACCAGACCAATACAGCGCTAACCGCTCGAATCAAGCATCTAGAGGAGGAAATGGAGGAGAAGGTTTCTGGAGGGGAGGCGCTCATTAAGAGTTTAAATGAGTTACGCCAGGAAAGCCAGGAAGTCTCCAGTTACCTTAAAACAAGGGTAGAGTATCTCGAGTGCCAGATCACTGAAGCAAAATTAAACGAGAGTAGGATGAAGGAAAGATGTAACCGTCAAGCTGCCCAGATAAGAACTCAAGAAGAGAGCTTAATGGGGGTTAGGTCGGCGTATAAGTTGGCCCTTGAGGATAAGTTTCAGGGAGCCGACCATAGCGCCTGCGAAAAAGAGATAGAGAGCCTCAAAAGGGCCGTGAATAATGCGAACGGCATGGTGTGCCTTATTAATCCGTCGGCACGCCAGCCGCTAGTAAATGAGAGATTTAGAAATTCCCCACCAAGTAAAGCAGAAGAAGTAGTAGCCACTGCGCCCTCCGCGCCACCCAGCTATTCAGAAACCTGGGTTAGGGAGGAAGCAACGGAAGAAGCAAAAGAGCCCGTTGAAAAGGAGGTAGAAAAGGGATCGTTGTATCCAGTAACGGGGATTAAAAGGGGCCCAAGCAGAAACGGTGGGGAAGAACCGGGGGATCTCCTCGGACAGCTGGTGTTGCCTCACAGTTCACATCAGCTGAGGGCCATGATAAACCACGTAAGGAAGCTGACCGAGATAGACGACCCTTCCGTACATTTCAGGGAAGTTGAGCAAGCCGCAGCCATCAACGGCTGCGATGATGGGGAGACAGCAAAAATGCTGCTGTTCTCATTAGATAGCTCGGTCCTTCAGTGTCTCTCAGGCGATAGCAAGAGGGGTAATAAAAGTTATGAGGAATTGAAAAATGAGGTCCTAGAAGTAGTGGGAGCGAACGACGGAGGTCCGTTTGCTAGAGTGGGACAGACAGTGCAGATGGAGGGAGAACCCCCGAAGGTTTTTGCCGACAGGCTGTGGCCAGTATATGAGCGCAGCTGTCTAGGTGCGCCCGAGCGCGAAGATGTGGAAGGCGCCGCTTTAATTCATTGGCTTAGGTGCATAATAGCCAACAGTTTACCAGCCGTTAGAGAGCAGGCAAAAGCCTGGTTCGATCCCAATGACCTCAACCTTACGGAAGAGTCGGTCTTGAATCGACTCACGTTAGGTTACCGTAACATAAGGGGTATGACGACACGTCCCTTTAAGGGAAGAGTACATGAGGTACGACCCGCAGCCCCGACTCAAAGAGAGTGGCATCAGGAGGGTAATCGCGCCCCACAGGCAAGTAATGCCTGTTACGGGTGTGGGAAGACAGGGCACTGGCGCAAGCACTGCAGGAACCCTTGGAAGGATTCCAAGGATAAAAATCCCGCGGTCCGAACCCAGGCGCCTGTCCCGGCTAAGGAAGCAAAGGCACCCACCTCTCCCGAAGACCTCGAAGCAGTGTTAGGAGTCATGCGCAAGATGGTTTTGAATGCGCGTGGACAGGTGGCGGTCGCAACCGGCCCCGTAGGTGCCGCAGGACCGTCTAATAGTGCCCCATGACTAGAACCAGCACAGCCCGTCTACCTGTGTCCGCTCAGCTATGATGCGTGGAGGCGACCTGTGGTGGAGATGGAGGTAGAGAAACAAAAGGGCAGTTATTTGTTGGACACGGGAGCTTCTTGCACCATAATCCATACAGATGACCCTTTTGACTCGCCGCTATCTACCAAGGTCCCATTCACGCTAGCAGGGTTCACAGGGAAAGAACAGGCTGGCACGTTTTCCCTCCCGCTATCCATTCGTTTAGGGACACTTCGCCTTAAGTGGAAGTGTATACTGATGGCATGGCAAAAGGGGGGTGGAAGAGGTATTCTCGGGTCCGATCTGCTAGCGGGACACGGGATCCTCGTGGACCTCAGAAATCACTGTCTCTGGGGGGCTAAAGGTGAAAAAGGCGAGGTAATGGTAATTCAAGGGGAGGAAGAAACAGGGGTCCTGTGTACCGTACAGCCATCCGGAGGCTACGACCTCAGGCTTATGGTCGCAGATGTCCCAACGGACATGCAAACGTACGTGACAGATAATATGCACGCGTTTGCAACCCACAAGCACGATTGTGGGAGGGTGGTCGGGTTTGAGGTCAGCGTAGATGGGGACCCCATGACCCGACCCCAAAAGCAGTATAACTTCCCCAAAGAAGCAGAACCCGATATGGAGGCAGCAATGTCTTCCTTGGTGCAGCAGGGCGTGTTGAGGCCGATAGCCACACACGTGAACTCCCCATTATGGCCGGTTAGGAAGCCGGATAATTCGTGGAGAGCCACGGTGGACTACAGAGTCCTTAACAGTAACATCCCCGCCTGCGCGCCCACAGTAGCAGCAGTTGCTGACCTAATAGGGAGCATCCCAGCGTCCGCGACCACGTTCACGGTGCTGGATATCTCGAACGGTTTTTGGTCCATCCCGCTGCGGCGAGAGGACCAGTACAAGTTTGCCTTTACGTTTAAAGGGCAACAGTACACGTGGAACTGCTTGCCACAAGGTTTCCACAATAGCCCCAGTATTTTTCACCAGTGTATGGCAGGAAGTTTAAAGGAGTTTAGTCAGCCCAATCAGATAGTACAGTATGTGGATGATTTGCTCCTATTTACGGACTCAAGGGAGGAGCACGGACCACTACTGGACGAGTTATTGGAGCTGTTAGCGAGAAAGGGTTTTAAAGTAAACCCAAAGAAAGCACGTATCGGTCAGCAGGAAGTAAAATTCCTGGGACTGACCCTACGCGCTGGGGAAAGAGCCATAGACAAAGCAAGGAGGGAGTCGGTGCAAGAATTACCGATTCCCAACAACGTAAGGGGTGTGAGGTCCTTCTTGGGACTGACCGGTTACTGCAGGGATTTTATCGAGGATTATGCGGCCACAGCGGCGCCGCTCCTCCGACTCCTCCATAAG
This sequence comes from Squalus acanthias, assembly GCA_030390025.1. NCBI lineage: Eukaryota > Metazoa > Chordata > Chondrichthyes > Squaliformes > Squalidae > Squalus > Squalus acanthias. Next base: position 401,127 of record JASTWF010000305.1, on the reverse strand, counting down.
GGAGTAGAGTGGCTTTGGGACGAGGGCTGCCAAGCAGCCTTCGAGAAGTTAAAAAGGGATCTGCAGACCGCGCCAGCCTTAGGGGCCATAGATGGGGGGAAGGAGTTTTTCCTGGAGGTAGCTGCCAGCGGAGACAGCTTAAGCGCCGTGCTGCTCCAAGAGCGTCACGGCAAGCTGAGGCCGGTTGTCTATTCATCCAGGGTATTAACGGATGTGGAGAGAAGTTTTTCCAATTGCGAAAGGCACCTTTTAGCCACGCATTGGGCTGTGAAAAGATCAGCGATCTTCACAGGGCTCTCTCCCATCACTCTCCTCACACATCACACACCAACTAAGATGCTTCTGGATGGGAGGATTAAAGACGGGACCGTAAGCAGCGCACGCATTGCGCGTTGGACCCTTCTTCTCTCCCAGTTGGACATCAGAGTAAAAGGTCTTTGCGAGCCCAGGCTTGCGGCCAATTTGGTATACCCCGGTACAGCCCACCGGTGTTCGGTGGAAGGGGTGTGGGACGTCAACATAGGTTTACGGGCCGGGATACATCCCACTGGGCGCGAGATTTATGTTGATGGGTCTAGCACAGTATCTGCTGGCGAGCGACTCACAGGGTGTGGAGTTTATGACCCTGCGGCAGACCTTGCCCTGGCGATCAAGCTCCCTAGCACCATGAGCGCGCAGCAGGCTGAGCTGTCTGCCGTGGTGTACGTGGTAACCCACCCAGACATTTTCCCAACCCCATACACGATTTGTTCGGACAGTATGTTCACCTGCAATTCGTGTACGGAATACCTGGCCATTTGGTCCCGCCGCGGATACACCTCCGCGGACGGGCGACCTTTAACGGTGAAGCCCTTGCTGGAAAAGATCTTAGCAGCAGCAGTAGGGGAGGAAGGGGAGATTTTCATCCATAAGGTGAAAGCTCACTCCTCCACAGAGCCCCGTGGGGAGGGCAACCGGCAGGCGGATGCGCTAGCCAGGGAGGGTGCCCGCGACGGTACTTTCTGGAACCCCTATAGAACCGGACCCATAGCAGCGGTCCGAGGTGGGGACGGGAATACCGGGAACACCAGGGTAGCATTGCCCCTAGACCTTAAGACCGTCCAAGCCCAGGATCCCGCCCTAAAAGCAGTCCTAAAAACGATTGCTGAGGGGAGGCAGGTAGAAGGTCCGTACAGTACGGCAACCCTCTCAGTTAAGGAAGGCATGCTGTTCCGCGAGGAGCAGTGGGTTGTGCCGCAGCAGCACAGGAGGGAATTCCTCCAGTTGGCTCACGAGGGACCAGGGGCAGGGCACCCCGGGCCCGAGGTTACCTGGCAACGGGTAGAGCAAGCGGGATGGTGGCCAGGGCTCAGGGAACAAGTCCGCGAGTTCTGTGCAAACTGTCTTGTGTGCGCTGCAAACAACCCAGACCCCCAGAAAAGGAAGGTGCCCATGGGACACGTAAGAAGGGTAGAGGGACCATGGCAGTCGATACAGATCGACTATATAGGACCCCTGCCCACCACCCAGGGAGGTTATAAGTACTGCCTCGTCCTGGTGGATGTGTTTTCCAAGTGGGTGGAAGCCTTCCCTTGTCGAACAGCTACGGCACTGGGTACAGCAAAAATCTTGGTCCGGGAAGTGTTCTCGCGGTGGGGACTCCCCCGTTTCGTGGAGTCAGACCAAGGGAGTCATTTCACCGGCCAGGTGATGCAGAACACCCTCATGCTTTTGGGCATTGAAGGGAAGTGGCACGTAGCACACAATCCCCAGTCATCCGGGATTGTTGAACGTATGAACCGGACCCTGAAGGAGAAATTGAGGAAAGAGACTAGGAACTCGCCCCAAAAATGGGCGGAAGTTCTGCCTTTAGTCCTCATGGGGGTCCGGGCCAGTCAGTCAAAAAGTACGGGGTACTCCCCGCACGAGGTAATGACCGGCAGGCTCATGCGAACCCCCACCCATGTGCTAGCCCCGGTGCTCACTGAGGGTCAGCTTCAAGAGATCAGCAGGGACAAGTTCGCCCAAACTCTCTTGGAGCGCCTGAAGCAAGTTTATGAGCAGGCGGCTGGGAACATGGGAAGGCAGCACCAGGGCAATCGCTTGTTGCTGGAACCCCGCAAAACGCGGGAGTGGGAAGTAGGAGACCAGGTCATGGTCAGAAACTACGCCAGAGTAGGGAGTCTGGAACCACTGTATATGGGACCCTACAACATTGTAGACAAGGCAAGTCCCATGGTTTACGCCGTAAAAGTACCTCGGCGCACTAAGTGGTTCCACATAAACCAATGTAAACTGTACCAGCCGGGTGCGCAAGGGAAAACTACAGGGGTAAATCCCGCCAATGGGAAAACACAGCCCCAGGTAGGACCACAAGGCACACAGGCAGGCGTAGCAGCTTGCATCAGGGGAAGGGACATCCCGGACGATCATGCAGCGTTTTTCTGGAGTTGGGGGTTAGATGACGAGGACCCCAGGGTACCCTGGTCAGATGAGGATAGTGCAGATGAGCATAGTGATGATGACGGGTGGTTTCTGAGGAACGGTCTGGGAGGATTGGGGCCGCTAGGTAGAGATCCATACGGGGTGGACACACAAGCTGCAGGTCCCGACAGCAGGAGGAAGGAGCTAGAGGAGGCCGGGCCAGCCGCTATGTGGTTCCCAGAGGTGTGGCCGCCCGCTTTGAACGTCCAGTCCTCAGGGGAGGCAGAGTTCACGAGTGAAGGGCCGCCTGCTGGGCCGAGCAGGGCGGGGCCCCGAACTGCCAGCCCCGAGGTTAGGGAGGCGGAGTCAGCGGAGGCGGAGCTGGCGCCTGTGATGGAACCCCAGGTCATCCCGTTGAAGGTCTCGGGACCCGGTCCGTCCGTCACGGAGCCCCCGCCCATAGCAATTCCCCGTAGGTCAAGCAGAGTACCCCAGCCCAGGAAGATGTGGTCAGGTCCACAGGCTGCCCCAGGGCGTAAGTTTCAGGTTAAGATAACCCGGGTAGAGACAGGCCACATCGAAGCAGTAACAGGCTGCGGCAGATCAGAGGAAAGGGTCAGCGCAGCAACAGGCTGCGGCAGATCAGAGGGAAGGGTCAGTGCCCTCCCACCGTCGGGAAGAGCTCGCAGCAGCCTTCTCAGGATTTAAAGGGGCCGCCCTGAGAACGGGCGGCATTGTAAAGTTATTAGTTTAAGGTTTTAAGTTTTAGTTTAAAGTTTTAAGTAGTTTTAATAAGGTTAAGTTTGTAGTGTTTTTAACAGATAACGACAAAATGATGGGAGTTTTAAGGCTAGGTTTAGAGGAAGTCTATTTAGCAAACGTTGAAGTTTACGTGAGGCGAGATCAGGGGACCCGCTCACCCTTCACAAAAGCCAGAGACTTTTTGCGAGGCTGGCTACCTCATTCTATCTGATCACAGGAACCAAGGAAGGATGGAACGACTTCTAGTTTTGCTCGTGGCAATCGGATGTGGATTGGCCTATCGGGGCCTCACCAAGGATGTCGTGGTGTTTGGATGTTCCGGGGACACGGCCCCCATCGCGGTGGATGGGACCGGGAGACGGAAGGCAGAAGGGACCAGCACCTATTTCCACAAGGGAAGGTGGCCAGGATGGCTGGGAACGAACTCAACGGAGTATTCCAGCACATCGGGGTTCGCCTACAAAGAGACTTCTTTAATGTGCCCCAAAGTACGGATCATCGCACCCAGGATCAGCGTCACCGTCGGCAAACGGATTTGTTTGACCTGCAGTGGGAATGTCCCATTGAGCCGATGGTGGTGGCTGCGAAAGCTGAGCAAAACTATGAGGAACTCTTCGGTTGAGTGGGAGCGACTGGGTAATAATACCCATCGGACAATTACGGGGACAGATGGACAAGTGAAAGTCTGTTGGGACAAATGGTGGGAACCGGATGAGGGGATTTATTAACCAGTGGCAGGATCCCAGTAAATGCCACTGAGCTCATTACGCGCCCACGCAAAGCCCCGCCCACGATTCCGGTAGTTCTAACTGAGGAAGAGGGGTGCCCTAAAACTAGTAAGGGACCCGGGAACGGTTTGGTACTGGTCCCCACAGACCAGATACTATTTCAGGGGGTACATTACGCGGTGGCCTCGGTGATTTTAAATCTCACTGAGGTACGGTTACCAGAGTGGTGCCCCAAAAAGACGGAACAGTTGTACCAGGTCCTGTTGACCAAGATGTTCAGGCAATTTTACGAGTTTGATTTTGCAGAAATTGATAAGACAAGTTTATACACCGCACCGCAGGAAGTTTTGGACCAAGTAGGGAGGCAAAGAAGGGGTTTGGTGAACGATGCGTTCACTGCTTTTAACACAGGGACATCTGTGGTCAACGCTCTAGACAGTGTGGAGCTGCAGACCCAGATTAATGGTTTAAAAACACAGTTAAAGGATATTCTTACAGATGAGAATAAAGTGGTAGGGTCGGGTCTGCACGAGGACCAAGCCATGACACTACACTTAAAGGAAATCATAGCAGAGCTGGAGAAACATGCGCGTACGGTAAATGCCCTGATTAGGGAAGATCGGAATGCATCCGATCAAGCTGCGCAGAACGAGGTGTGCGTGCTTTACGGGGCGTGGTTACTGGGCGAGGGCCGCAGTAATTTGGAGGATTTAAAACAAGGTTTGGTCCCGTCCTGGATAAGTAACAAACACCTGCGGGCGCTCCACCCTTTTCAGAACGCATTAAGTCCGTGCCAGCTCAGGCTAGCTTCAGAAGCTTACCCAGTCCCCGTGGACTGCGGACGTTCAAACCATACTATTATGGGAATAGTATTACGCATGCCGGTTTTGGGCAACACAGCAAAGCCCGCCCCGGTATATCGGGTAGAGAACATTGGTGTCATTCAGGGGGGAGCCCACATTCGTTATGCAGCGGTTCCACCTTACGTCATCCGCTGGGAGCAAACGATGACAGGTACAGATCTCTCTGGTTGTCGTGGCAGGGGAGCACACATAATACTGTGCCCCCAGCACTTGAATGCCTTTTTAACACCACAGTGCGGGTTCAGAACGGCTGGCGCCAAGTCCATGAATTGCACCATGGAGGCAATGGCACAAGATCATGTGCCTCCGCAGGTAGCATACATCGGGGGTGGAACATACTGTGTTACCACTGCAGCGCAACACTACCAGCATGGAAACCGTAGCCGGTGTCCGGTGAGTGACAGCAGTTTCTGTTTTAAACCCAGGGCTGAAGTTCAAGTAGCACAACAGCGAATTATCCCAATCCCTGAACCATCCACTGTTCATCTCACAGTAAAAGAGAATTTTACCGACTTGCAGCGATTTGTCGCACATTTTGGGTACCTCATTCCCCCTCTCCCCGAGCATTTAACCAAACTTCTGAAAGCCGTCGCGGTGTCACAAAAGCATTTCTATACATTAGAACAGAAAACCGTCGAGATAGGTACAGACATTTTGGACATAGTGGTTCCACCGTGGTGGAATCTGTTCACGAATATTGAAGTGCCCTCATGGGTCAGAATAGCCTCCCACATTTTAGTCGTCTGTCAAGTGTTTATTGTAGTATACCTTTTGTTCATACATTGTAAAAGAGACAAGCGCCTCACCAAGCATGAGAACACGGGAGAGTGGCGAGAACGTTACGTGCGCGTGCACGATGAGAGCGCAGTGTAATGGGAAAATGGCGTCACTCCCGCTCGCCACGTGCGCCGCGGAAGTTTGTACTCATTGTAAATACGTTGGAAACTCGACATGTTTAAGAGTCGGGATTTGTTTATTTTGGTGATGGTGTTGATTGTTTGGTTTTTGGGTTTTGTTTTTCCTTCCCTTGAATAAAAGACAAATATACAGGTGATGCGTGAGGTATCGGCCTGGTTACGCCGGGAAGGAAAACAAGTGGTGTAAGTTTAAGGGCAAATGATGCCTACGGTGATATAAAATGTGATTTTTCTTGGGAAATAAGGACGACACAGAGACCCTAGTTAAGTTAAAATTTATGGGATTAATTTACTGGATTCGGAGTGAAATCGAGATAAGATTGCTCACCACTGAGATTTTTGATACGATAAGCGGAGTTATTCGCATCAACAGGAGGGACTGTAGAATTCGCAATTATCGCGATTTCATTTTTAATAAGGAGAAAACACAAAGTTTCGTTCAAAACAGCTTTTATTTCAGCGGAATGCTGTCAGGTTTAAATTGGACACAAGCAGCCTGTAAAATGGCCGCCGCACCGCGTGACAGAACATTCTAGACTTTTCAGCAGGCAGACAAGATGGCGTTCCAATAAACATTCTTGCAAGATCGATAACGATTCAGCACAGTGAAGACAATACACAGGACATTATGGGTTTACAGTATAAACATCGATACTGGAATCGGTCTCCCAGGTACAAAGGAAAGCCATCAAGGGCCCATCCAAAGGACATTAATATGTAAACTCCCAACGGCTCTACGATGAGAGAGCCGTTAGCAGGTAGTTATACAGGACACTTGGAAGCCCCAAACCCCTCCAGGGGGAACACCGACCGATTTAACAATGGGAGAAATATTAACAGGTACTCAAACATTCAGGAGTAGCCCCGAAACCCATACAGGACATTTTGGGCGCCAAACCTTAAACAAAAGAATGGACATTATAGTTGGGCGGGAAACGGAAGAACTGTGCACTATAATTGCAGGCCCCAAACCGTCCATTCGCTCTCTTGTCGCTTGCTCTGGCCTCTTGCTCTTGCTCTTGCCTCGTGTTCTTGACTCTTGCCGCTTGTTGCTGTTATCATCGTGGCTGCTCCTGTGTAAAAGACTGTTGCAAAGACCTATGTTGGTAGCTGGCAGCGGAACCGAAGGCCCGGGATGAGATGAGATGAGATGAGATGAGAGGAGAAGAGAAGAAGACCTTATCCATCGCCACGGTCAGTAAATCCCGACCGCGCCTGTAGGTCGATCAGCCAAGTCTTCTCGACAGGAAGTTTTCTTCTTTAACAAGACATATTGCATCGACGATAACTGGACTGTGCAAACACATCGTATCAGCGATATTGACAACGGTGCTCCACCATACCTTGTATCCAACCAACAGAGGTCTTCACTACAGCGGACGGTCCAGCCGACTGACCGAGCAGCAGAAGCAGTAAACAAGTGGGACCAGGAGATCTCCTGACCAACACGTGGGTGCTGCGGTGAAAAACATCCGATCAGCTATTCGGAATTTCTCCGAGTTATTACGAGTGGTGAGCATGAGTCTCGAGATCCTACGAAGCTAGTTTAGGATAGATATTGATAGGGGAGGGTTTAAAGATTAAGGATATTTGTAATGTGTGCCCTATTTACGTTGTGCCGTTCGTTCCTCGTTTCCCTAAGATTGATTATAACCGTTTGTAAGATTGTACTGTCATTAATCTGTGCGTATGACATGTATTTCATAATTTTAAGTATCATGCAATAAAGTTTTCCATTTCGTACCGTTCAAACCAAGTCTACATGAGTTTTATCTCCATTACTGCTCTCGCATCTAAGTCCAGTGTCTAGAACCGTAAGGGAGAGTGATTCGAACCACTCACAGGGGTGTCTAGTGTTCCCAGACTGGCTGGAGACCAGGCCTAGACCCGCACTGACATACAGGCTGCACAGAGCCGCGTGAATCTCACAGGCTACGAGACACGCAGGGTCAGGAGAGAATCCCTTACATGCTGGGTCAAATAAAGACTTATAAGGTCATGCTGTGCCCTGCCCGAGTATCTACAGATTAGAATACTAATCTGTGGAAACAATATTTCAGTGAGTGAGCGGTCAATCTGTGGAACAGGCTCCCCAGGGAGACGGTGGCAGTAGTTAGTGTTGATTCATTCAAATGCAAATTAAACTGATTTCTTTCAGTAGATAATATTTTGAGATAATATATGAGTAATTTGAGACATGACGTGTGGTGAGTGCAGCAGGCTCGGGAGGAGCGGGGGACTGTGGACCTCTGGTTCCCCAAGCTCTCCACCACTGGGGGTTTACCTCACCTCATGTCTGGGTCTGTTGTAGACTCATTGGAGTAGATCTTGACTTTGTGCGATAGTGTACAATGGGTGAGAGTGAGTCGGCTCCACATTCTCCCCATTTTTATTTCCATTCACTTCAATGTAATATGAGCTGCCGACTCGCTATCACTCGTTTTACACTATCACACAAAGTCAAAATTACCCCCATTGATAGAGATTGATTGCTATTATCTGGTCATTATCATATTGCTGTTTGTGGGAGCTTGCTGTGCACATATTGGCTGCCACATTTCCTACATTACAACAGAGACTACACTTCAAAAAGTACTTCATTGACTTTGAGCGCTTTGGGACGTCATGCGGTTGTGAAAGATGTTGTATAAATGCAAGACTTTCTTTTTTTCTATAATCAGTCAACAACTCCATTACTGTTGTCTCGTGCGACGAGCGGGATGGTAGAAGAAGAACTAGATGGAAATTGGTCTTTCCTCATCTAGCAATTTGGCAGACGTGCCCTCAGTCACCTCGGCCCCACATTCTGGAAGTCCTTCCTTAAACTTCTCTGCCTTTCCACCTCTCTGTCCTCCTTTAAAACCATCCTTAAAACACACCTCTTTCAACAGCCTTTGGTCGCCCTTCCTATTATCTCCTCGATTGGCTGGAAGTCCATTTTTTCATTACACCCCTGCGAAGTACCTTGGGATAATTTCTACGTTAAGTGTGTTGTATACGTGCAAGCTGTCCTGCAACTGCTCCCATATAACTTTATAAATGGGTAAACTGTTTTATTAACAGAATGACATGGAATCTACAGCATAGAAACAGGCCATTCGGCCCAACTGGTCCATGCCCGTGTTTATACTCAACAGCCTCTTCTTCAGGAGAACTTTTTCAGCAAACAGCTACTTGAAGGTAAATCAGTGTCAGAGCAGTGGGAGGCATTCAAGGAGGAGATCCGAATGGTTCAGACCAAACATGTGCCCTTAAAGAAAAAAGGTGGGACTAACAAATCTAGAGCCCCCTGGATGTCTAGGGACATACAGAGTAGGATAAAGAAAAAAAGGGAGGCGTATGACAGATACCGAGGGCTAAATACTCCAGAATCTTTCAAGGAGTACAGAAAGTGCAAGGGTGCAATTAAAAAGGATATTAGGAAAGCAAAGAGAGAGCATGAAAAATTATTGGCAAGTAAAATCAAGGAAAACCCAAAGATGTTTTATAAATATATTAAGAGTAAGAGGATAACTAAAGAAAGGGTAGGGCCTATTAGAGATCATGAGGGTAATCTGTGTGTGGAGGCGGGAGACATCGGTAGGGTTCTTAATGAATACTTTGCGTCTGTTTTCACAAAGGAGAGGGGCGAAGCAGACATTGCTATCAGGGAGGAGGAGTGTAAAATATCAGATGAAATAAACATAGTGAGAGAGGAAGTATTAAGGGGTTTAGCAGCTTTAAAAGTGGATAAATCCCCAGGCCCGGATGAAATGTATCCCAGGCTGTTAAGCGAAGCAAAAGAGGAAATAGCAGAGGCCCTGACCATCATTTTTCAATCCTCTCTGGCTTCAGGTGTGGTGCCGGAGGACTGGAGGACTGCTAATGTGGTACCCTTGTTTAAAAAGGGAGAAAAGGATAGACCGAGTAATTACAGGCCAGTCAGCCTAACCTCAGTGGTGGGAAAATTATTGGAAAGAATTCTGAAGGACAGGATAAATCTTCATTTAGAAAGACACGGATTAATCAAGGATAGTCTGCACGGATTTGTTAAGGGAAGGTCGTGTCTGACAAACTTGATTGAATTTTTTGAGGAGGTAACAAGGAGGGTAGATGAGAATAGTACGTTTGATGTAGTGTATATGGACTTTAGCAAGGCTTTTGATAAGGTTCCACATGGCAGACTGTAAGGGTTTGGGAGCGTGTCTCTCCGCCTGTGGGATTCGCGTGGCTCTGTGCAGCCTGTATGTCAGTGCGGGTTTAGGCCTTGTTGCCTGTTCTGGTCTCCAGCCAGTCTGGGAACACTAGACACACCTGTGAGTGGTTCGAATCACTCGCCCTTACGGTTCTAGACACTGGACTTAGATGCGAGAGCAGTAATGGAGATGAAACTCATGTAGACTCGGTTGAATGGTACGAAATGGAAAATCTTTATTGCATGATATTTAAGATTACGAAATACATGTCATAAGCACAGATTAATGACAGTACAATCTTACACGCCGTTATGTAACTAATTCTAGGGAAACGAGGAACGAATGACACACCGTAAATGGGGGCACACATTACAATTATCCTTAGTACTTAAACCCTCCCCTATTAATATCTGTCCTAGCTAGATTCGTAGGATTCGAGACTCATGCTCACCACTCGTGATAACTCGGAGAAATTCCGAATAGCTGATCGGATGTTTTCACCGCAGCACCCACGTGTCGATCAGGGGGTCTCCTGGCCCCACTTGTTTACTTGCTTCTGCTCCGGCTAGCAGGCTGGAACGTCTGTTGTTATGAAGATCTGTGTTTGTGGGTTTCACGTACCAGTCAACACTTAAGAGAATAATCTCTCGGTGTCCGTCATGAGGATCTGCCCTGATGGGTTTCACAGACCAGTCAATACCTCAAAGAAGAATCTTCCGGGGTCCGTTCTTTAAAGTTCAAAGAAGTCTTCCTGGCAAGGAAAAATGTCTATTCGACCTACAGGCGCGGTCGGGGCTTACTGACCGTGGCGATAAGTATGGTCTTCGTCTCTTCTCATCTCATCTCATCTCTTCTCGGGCCTTTGGTTCCGATGCCGGTTACCAACACAGGTCTTCGTGACACGACACGAGGTAGATCCGAACGGATCACAAAGTTCAACAGTCTTTTAAAAGAGACACCAGGCAAACAGGAACAAGACGGCGAGTCAAGAACACAGGAGCAGCCACGAGGATGAACACCAGCAAGATAAGAGAAAGATGGACGGTTGGAGTTTGTAATTATAGTACAAAATCTTCCGTTTCCCGCCCAACCTTAATGTCTTTTCCTTTTGTTAGGGTTTGGCGCTCAAATGTCTTGTATAGGTGATCTCCGGTTTTAATGGGTTTCGGGGCTACTCGTAAATGTCTGAGTACCTGTTAATATTTCTCCCATTGTTTAATCGGTCGGTAGTCTCCCTGGAGGGGTTTTTGGGGCCTCCAAGTGTTTTCTGTAACTACCCGCTAACGGCTCTCTCATCGTAGAGTCGTTGGGATTTTACATATTAATGTCTTTGGATGGGTTCTTGATTACTGGGTACAATAGCCTTTATTCGTACCTGGGAGACCGATTCCAGTATCTATGTGTATACTGCAAACCCAAGATGTCTCGTGTATTATCTTCGATGTGCTGAATCTTAATCGATCTTGCACAAATGTTTATTGGAACGCCATCTTGTCTGCCTGTCGAAAAGTCTAGAATGTTCCGCCACGAGGTGCGGCGGCCATTTTACAAGCTGCTTGTGTCCACTTTGAAACCTGACAGCATTCTGCTGAAATAAAAGCTGTTTGAACGAAACTATGTGTTTTCTCCTTATTTAATAAAATCGCGATATATTGCGAATTCTACAAGACTGGTCACGAAGTTAAAAGCCCATGGGATCCAGGGCAAAGTGTCAAGTTGGATTCAAAACTGGCTCGGAGACAGGAAGCAGAGGGTAATGGTTGATGGGTGTTTTTGTGACTGGAAGGCTGTTTCCAGTGGGGTTCCGCAGGGCTCAGTACTAGGCCCCTTGCTTTTTGTGGTATATATCAATGATCTAGACTTGAATATAGGGGGTATGATTAAGAAGTTTGCAGATGATACTAAAATCGGCTGTGTGGTTGATACTGAAGAAGGAAGCTGTAGACTGCAAAAAATATCAATAAATTGGGCAGAACAGTGGCAAATGGAATTTAATCCGGAGAAGTGTGAGATAATGCATTTGGGGAGGGCTAACAAGGAAAGGGAATACACATTAAATGGTAGGACACTGAGTAGTGTAGAGGAACAAAGGGATCTTGGAGTACATGTCCACAGACCCCTGAAGGTAGCAGGCCAGGTAGATAAGGTGGTTAAGAAGGCATACGGAATGCTTGCCTTTATTAGCCGTGGCATAGAATACAAGAGCAGGGGGTTTATGCTTCAACTGTATAAAACACTAGTTAGGCCTCACCTAGAGTACTGCGTGCAGTTCTGGTCACCACATTACAGGAAAGATGTGATTGCACTAGAGAGAGTACAGAGGAGGTTTACAAGGATGTTGCCGGGAGTAGAGAATCTTAGCTATGAGGAAAGACTGGATAGGCTGGGTCTGTTTTCCTTGGAACAGAGGAGGCTGAGAGGAGACCTTATTGAGGTGTATAAAATGATGAGGGGCATAGATAAAGTAGATAGAAAGGACCTATTTCCCTTAGCAGAGGGGTCAAAAACCAGGGGGCACAGATTTAAAGTAATTGGTGGAAGGTTTAGAGGAGATTTGAGGGGAAATTTCTTCACCCAGAGGGTTGTGGGGTTCTGGAACTCACTGCCTGAAAGGGTGGTAGAGGCAGAAACCCTAACCACATTTAAAAAGTACTTGGATGTGCACTTGGGATGCTCTAACCTGCATGGCTACGGACCAAGAGCTGGGAAGTGGGATTAGGCTGGATAGCTCTTTGTTGCCCGGCGCGGACACAATGGGCCGAAATGGCCTCCTTCCGTGCTGTAACTTTCTATGATTCTATGATTTTCATTCTAAGCCCCGTATCCCTCGATTCCCATCTTCCTTATGGATGCATCAATGCTCTCTGCTTCAACCACTCCATGTGGCCACAGGTTCCACATTCTCACCGCTCTCTGTGTGAAGAAAGCCCTCCTACATTCTTTATTTGATCTGTCAGTGGCTATCTTATATTTATGCCCCTTGTTCTGGACTCGCCCACAAGAGGAAACAGTTTCTCCACATTCACCCTTTCGATCCCCTTATTAATTTTAAATCAGGTCTCCTCTTAGTCTTCTTTTTTCCAGAGAAAAGAGTCCCAGCCTGCTCAATCTTTACTGATGGTTGCAGCCAGTCAATTCTGGTAACATCTTAGTGAATTTTTTCTGCACTTTCTCCAGTGTTTTGATATCTTTTTTATAGTGTGGCGACCAGAAGTGCACACAGTGCAGTGTGAATTTAACATTACCTCCTTCATTTTGTATTCTATTCCTCTAGAAATGAGCCCCAGTACATTGTTTCCACTCTTTATGGCCTTATCAACCTGCATTGCTATTTTTAAAAATCAGAGTGGCATTAAATTCAGTTAAGAACATTGGATTTAAAGGTGGGAGTTTGTTCAAAGTGGTTGTAGTGAGTCAGACCTCTGATCCAAAGCATCGCTTGGCATCTTGATCTCTGAGTTCTGCTGTGGATCAGAATTGCGTTATTGGTGGTGAGGGGGCAGGGTAGTAGTCGGGGAATGGTAGCATAGTGGTTATGTTACTGGGCTAGTAATCCCTGGGACCTTGAACTAATGATCCATCAGGAGCCATGAGTTCAAATCCCATCAAAGCAGTTGTGGAATTTAAATGCAGTTACTTAAATCTTAACTTAATCTGGAATAAAAAGCTAGTAATAGTTACCATGTAACTACTGGATTGTCATAAAAGCCCATCTGGTTCACTAATATCCTTGAAGGAAATCCACTGTCCTTACCCAGTCTGGCCTATATGTGACTCCAGACCCACAGCAATGTGGTTGACTCTTAACTGCCCTCTGAAATGGCCAAGCGAGACACTCGGTTGTAAAAAACCACGACAAAAAACTAGACTGCAGCAGTTCAAGAAGGTGGCTCAAGGGCAGCTAGGAATGGGCAATAAATGCTGGCCTTGCTTGTGATGCCCACATCCAATAAATTAAAAAAAATTATACGGGTGAGAATTGGCCCTCGTGGACATTTTTGGCAACAAACATAAGTGATGAAACATGGTTGTGCAACTATGAATCCTTTCACAGAAACAACATTGGGTGCAACACATACACATTCCATCTGTGCCTCTGACATATTCCTGGCCTATCGAAGGCATTGGGTTTGGTGAGTTCAACTCAAGGTGAGTTCAGCTTGAACGGTTCGTGATGAGACGCATAATACGATAAGTCCAAGTGAATCCCCGGCACAAAACTTGTTTAAGCTTCTTCTCTCTCCAGTTGATTGCTGCTGGACCCGTCCCAGAGACAGCGCTGTTCAAAGCGAACTCAGTGGAGCATCTCATTTATAATTCCCTGTGAACCAGGTAATTTATTCTGTAGTTAAAGATATTACATTGAGCCACTGGGATGGTACATTACCCCTGCTGGCCTGTACTGCACAAGCTGCTTATATCTCATTTTGTAATTGCATGTTGTCCAATCTGTATTTTAATTGCTGTCCTTATTACTTTCTAATCTGTGGCATAGGAGAAGATAAGATAGCATGTGCCTGAGGAAGATTACACCTTATAGGTCTGCTAATCTCTCTTCAGTCGTTCTAGGGCATGATTAATACACGAGACTCGAGGGGAATCAAGGGATATGGGGATCGGGCAGGAAAGTGGAGTTGAGGTCGAAGATCAGCCATGATCATATTGAATGGTAGAGCAGACTCGAGGGGCTGTATGGCCGACTCCCGCTCCTATTTTCTATGTTCTTGTGTTCTTATGAATGTGAGAGAGAGACGAGACCAACAATAGGAGGATCAGCATTGTCCTTGAGAGAGTACGAGGGGGTAATATTCACGGGTACGGTAGCATATGTTACTGAACTAGTAATCCAGAGGCCTGGACTAATGATCCACAGACGTGAGTTCAAATCCCACCATGGCAGCTGGGGAATTTAAATTCAGTTAATTAAATAAATCTGGAATAAAAAGCTAATATCAGTAATGGTGACCATGAAACTATCGGATTGTCGTAAAAACCCATCTGGTTCACTAATGTCCTTTAGGGAAGGAAATCTGCCGTCCTTACCTATATGTGACACCAGATCGCTTGGGCTGATAAGTGGCAGGTGACATTCGAGCCACAGAAATGCCAGGCAATGACTATCTCCAACAAGCGAGAGTCTAAACACTGCCCCTTGACATTCAATGGCATTACCATCACCGAATCCCCCAGCATCAACATCCTGGGGGTCACCATTGACCAGAAACTTAACTGGACCAGCCACATAAATACTGTGGCAACAAGAGCACGTCAGAGGCTAGGTATTCTGCAGTGAGTGTCTCACCTCCTGACTCCCCAAAGCCTTTCCACCATCTACAAGGCACAAGTAAGGAGTGTGATGGAATACTCTCCACTTGCCTGGATGAGTGCAGCTGCAGCAACACTCAAGAAGCTTGACACCATCCAGGACAAAGCAGCCTACTTGATTGGCACCCCATCCACCACCTTAAACATTCACTCCCTCCACCACTGGTGTACCGTGGTTGCAGTGTATGCCATCTACAAGATGCACTGCAGCAACTCACCAAGGCTTCTTCGGCAGCACCTCCCAAACCCGCGACCTCTTCCACCTAGAAGGACAAGGACAGCAGATGCATGGGAACACCACCACCTCCAAGTTCCCTTCCAAGTCACACATCATCCTGACTTAGAAGTATATTGCCGATCCTTCATCGTCGCTGGGTCAAGATCCAGGAACTCCCTCCCTAACAGCACTGTGGGAGTACCTTCACCACACGGACTGCAGCGGTTCAAGAAGGCGGCTCACCACCACCTTCTCTAGGGCAATTAGGGATGGGCAATAAATGCTGACATTGCCAGCGACGCCCACATCCCATAAAAACAAATTTTAAAAAAGACCCACAGCAATGTGGTTGACTCTTAACTGCCCTCTGAAATGGCATAACAAGCCACTCAGTTGTAAAATACCGCTACGAAAAACAATAACAATAAAACCGGAAGTGCCTCCCAGCAGTGACCTCGGCACCGGTTACGGACACAGCAACGGCACACACAGCCCAGTCGACCCTGCAAAGTCCTCCTCACCAATATCTGGGGACTTGTGCCAAAATTAAGAAAGCTGTCCCACAGACTAGTCAAGCAACAGCCTGACATAGTCATACTCACAGAATCATACCTTTCAGCCAATGTCCCAAACTCCTCCATCACCATCCCTGGGTATGTCCTGTCCCACCGGCAGGACAGACACACCAGGGGTGGCAGCACAGTGGTGTACAGTCGGGAAGGAGTGGCCCTGGGAGTCCTCAATATTGACTCGGGACCCCATGAAGTCTCATGGCTTCAGGTCAAGCATGGGCAAGGAAACCTCCTGCTGATTACCACCTACCGCTCTACCTCAGCTGATAAATCAGTGCTCCTCCATGTTGAACACCACTTGGAAGGAGCACTGAATGTAGCAAGGGCACAGAATGTACTCTGGGTGGGGGACTTCAACGTCCATCACCAAGAGTGGCTCAGTAGCAGCACTACTGACCAAGCTGGCTGAGTCCTGATGGACATAACTGCCAGTCTGGGCTTGCGACAGCTGGTGAGAGAACCAACACAAGGGAAACACGTACATGACCTCGTCCTCACCAATCGACCTGTTGCTGATGCATCTGTCCATGACAGCATTGGTAGCAGTGAACACCGCACAAGTTGAAGTCCTGTCTTCACACTGAGGACACCCTCCATCGTGTTGTGTGGCACTACCACCGTGCTAAATGGGATAGATTCAGAACAGATCTAGCAGCTCAAAACTGGGCATCCATGAGGCGCTGTGGGCCATCAGCAGCAGCAGAATTGTATTCCACCACAATCTGTAACCTCATGGCCCGGCATATCCCTCACTCTTCCATTACCATCAAGCCAGATGATGGGATGACTCTGGGTTTCAGGAGTTAGTTATGAGGCAAGTTTAAGGAATTTTTGATTGTTTTGCTGTGGACAAGAGGAAGAATAAGAGTTTTCAAGATTATGAAGTGAATGGACAAAGGCAATAGGTGGAGATTGTTTGTTGTGGGGATGGGTTCAAGTACTATGAGGTAGCTGCGAGTGAGACAGGAAGTCAGGCAGAACCTTTTTCGAGTGAAGTGTGACAGGGTTGTGGGTCGGGTTACCATGGAGGACTCTTGCAGTATAATCGGGCTCAAGAGACAATTAGAAGCTTCATTTCTTCTGGTTGCTCCTTAGTTAAAATGTTTGAGTAAAATTGTAATGTGCACTGTTTTAACATGATTTTTCTATCCAATTCCAAATGAATAGGTTAGTGACGAATGCAGACAAAGGAACTTTGTGCAATCACTTTAAGCAATGCACAAAAGGAGGAAATGAGCCATGTCTCCCTCGGTATTACTGGAGAGAAAAGGTACCGAGGGACATGATGGAACGAGTGGGTTCTGATCGGACTCAAATGCCAGGATTTGTTGACCTTTTTCCTGTCCTTAAAAGTCCAGGTTTGTAATTTTCTGCTTTTTCAGAATCTCAGTTCAGCGGGAATTTCACCCATTGCCAGGATATGCCAGAACCCCAGCCTGGAGTCGGTCTGGAGAGAGGGCTGTCTCTGGCCCAGCGCAGTGAGAGCTCTCTGGCGGGGAGTCGGTCTGGACAGGGGGCTGTCTCTGGCCCAGCGCAGTGAGAGCTCTCTGGCGGGGAGTCGGTCTGGAGAGAGGGCTGTCTCTGGCCCAGCGCAGTGAGAGCTCTCTGGCGGGGAGTCGGTCTGGAGAGAGGGCTGTCTCTGGCCCAGCGCAGTGAGAGCTCTCTGGCGGGGAGTCGGTCTGGAGAGGGGGCTGTCTCTGGCCCAGCGCAGTGAGAGCTCTCTGGCGGGGAGTCGGTCTGGAGAGAGGGCTGTCTCTGGCCCAGCGCAGTAAGAGCTCTCTGGCGGGGAGTCGGTCTGGAGAGGGGGCTGTCTCTGGCCCAGCGCAGTGAGAGCTCTCTGGCGGGGAGTCGGTCTGGAGAGAGGGCTGTCTCTGGCCCAGCGCAGTGAGAGCTCTCTGGCGGGGAGTCGGTCTGGACAGGGGGCTGTCTCTGGCCCAGCGCAGTGAGAGCTCTCTGGCGGGGAGTCGGTCTGGAGAGAGGGCTGTCTCTGGCCCAGCGCAGTAAGAGCTCTCTGGCGGGGAGTCGGTCTGGAGAGAGGGCTGTCTCTGGCCCAGCGCAGTGAGAGCTCTCTGGCGGGGAGTCGGTCTGGAGAGGGGGCTGTCTCTGGCCCAGCACGGTGAGTGACCACTGGCGGAGAGTCGGTCTGGAGAGGGGGCTGTCTCTGGCCCAGCACGGTGAGTGACCTCTCTGCTGCCTTGTAAATTGGCAAAAAACGTCTGAACATTTTTAAAACCAATGATTGCACAGGTTTAAGCAATCACTCTTGCATAGCACAGTTGGAGTTTAAACTTTTTATTGTCAATTAAAATCCCATTTTCAGTATTTTATATTTAATGATTAAGATTAATATCTCACCAGTAAAGCTTGTGATGAAATATAATTGATATTATTAATGTCACAGGGAGCCAGTCATTCCCCGGTGCTAACAGCAGTGTAAGGGGTGATTCCCATTCAAAGCCCACAGTATCTGACTCGTACTGGGGCTGATTCAGGAGCGTGCTGTTCTGACTGCGAAAAAAAACAATGGGAAAAAGTTTTATGCTGAAGTGCTGAGGTTTCCTCCTTGATAAGTAAATTCTAATTCTGTATTCACCACGAATGCCTCTCTAATATATGGGAAATGGGTGAAAGCTCAAGACACAACACATAAAGAGTTGGGAAGGATACAGAAGATTATTCCAGGGTTTGGAAGCGGATCTAGAGGCGCAGATAACACATGTCAAAAAAATTTGAGGGGGGGTGTAAGGAAATCTCTTAAACTCAATTAAATGATTCCTCGTGATTCAGGCTCGAGTGTATTGTCAAAATGCAAGTTTATTACTCAGACACTAATAGTATCATAACTATTACGGTTATTCAATAGACTCAAACAACCTGGTTTGCTGCAGACCCGAGGTGATCAGGCTTGGCCTCCGTAGGCGTTGGACCTCCGACCGTCCCGTGAGCTCGAACCACAAGAAGCTGATACCTGTTCTTTTGTTCCCTCTTTTGTCATCTGTCACATGTTCAATAACCTTCCAGGCATCCTTAAAGTACCCTCCCCCTTTAATGTGAGGCCTATCACCTGATGCCCAGAATGTATATTGAAGCGAGATTCCTTCTCGCCAAACCTCCAGACTTGACACAATAGCCATCTTGATGGCTTAACTGTTAATCAGTTCAACCTGACATCTGGCCTTAACATTACAAAAGGAACGGGATGACCGAGACAATCCCAGATAGTTAATGTGACACTGCTTGGGTGCTTCCATCGTTCTGGCCAATACCTGATACTCGCACCTCACATGGGATGTAGCCAACATGTCTGCTAGTTGCTACTTCCATTGTCCCAACTAATCTCCAATATTAGCATATCCTAATCGGACAATGGCCTAGAGATATGATGAGACACAGAAGCAAGTTCTAACAGGGGGGGAGGAAACCTTTTATTTCCTTTATCTTTCTCCCCTCTCCCCCACCCCGTCAGCCACAAGTTTTGCCTATGGTTTTTTCAAACCTGATGTACCTCTTTGAGGTGGTCACCATCCATCAGCGATATTGTGAACTGCAGTGCTTGTAGTTTAAGATGAGCTGTTGGTGCCTTGACCACACTTGACCACAGCAAAGCAGTGACACGCTGCTGGAGAACAGAACGATTTTTCTCTGCAAGGTTCGCTTTGTTCTGCAGCAGAGTTTCTGGTTATTATCCTATTTCCAATTTCTTCCAATTCTATCAAAGAGTTGGTGAGTATTTAACCCCAGTAATAGAATGTTTAAGCAGCAGTCAGGAGGACTTTAATCTGAGCCAGCAGTAGTGAGCGAGTTCTGCTGTTCCCGTTGTCCCTGGTCCGTGCAGGAGATGGCAGTGTGACACCTTCCAGAGAGCTTTGAGGTGGGCAGTGCAAGAATATGTATGTTACAGCAAAAGGAAAGGTTTCTCCACACAGTCCTCCTTCAGCCAGGAGTGCAGGGACATGGGGCATTTAGCTCTCCATAGACCCCATCAGATAGCAAGGAATACAGATTCACAATGTAAGACGGGCATTAGCTCTGCTCACACCCTCACCAGTAATCAGTTGATGATGGACATTTGAACACACGTATACTCATCAGTGCACTGGAGTGTCAGCCTCCACGGTCACTTCAATCCCATACCCACAGAGCTGTGTAGTGCTTTAAGGACTGGATTTGGAGGGTACTCTGAACAGCAACATTTAAATAAATGTTTAAGTCAGTATCTGGGTCTAAAGCCTACCTTCATTTTGTTTCAACCTGCATTAAACCAATCTCATGGTCAATACTATACCTTGTTCATCTGTTTATAGCTGATTCTGTCTTATGCTGAAGAAAGAACAAATTCACTATTTTAATGTTCTTCGGGATGTGTGCCAAGCCAACATTTATTGCCGATCCCTAATTGCCCTTGAGAAGGAGCTGGTGAGCCACCTTCTTGAACCGCTGCAGTCCGTGTGGTTTTCATTTCATTTTGACCCAGCGACGATGAAGGATCGGCGATATATTTCCAAGTCACCGTGTTGTGTGACTCAGAGTGGAACTTGGAGGTGGTGGAGTTCCCATGCGCCTGCTGCCCTTGTCCTTCTAGGTGGAAGAGGTCGTGGGTTTGGGAGGTGCTGCCGAAGAAGCCTTGGCGAGTTGCTGCAGCGCATCTTGTAGATAACACACACTGCAGCCACGGTGCAATGGTGCTGGAGGGAGTGGATGCTTAAAGTGGTGTTTGAGGTGCCAATTAAGCGGGCTGCTGTCCTGGATAGAAACATAGAAACATAGAAACATAGAAAATAGGTACAGGAGTAGACCATTCGGTCCTTCGAGCCTGCACCGCCATTCAATGCGTTCATGGCTGAACATGCTAACTCAGTACCCCATTCCTGCTTTCTCGCCATACCCCTTGATCCCCCTAGATGTGAGTGTTATATCTAACTCCCTTTTGAATATATTTAGCGAACTGGCCTCAACAACCTTCTGTGGAAGAGAATTCCATAGATTGACCACTCTCTGGGTGAAGAAGTTCCTCCTCAGCTCAGTCTTAAATGGCTTCCCCTTAATCCTTAGACTGTGACCCCTGGTTCTAGTTTTCCCTAACATTGGGAACATTCTGCCCGCATCTAATTTGTCTAAACCAGTCAGGATTTTAAATGTCTCTATAAGATCCTCCCTCATTCTTCTGAACTCCAGAGGATACAAGTTCAGTTGACCCAATCTTTCTTGATATGTCAGTCTGGCCATCCCAGGAATCAATCTAGTGAACCTTCGCTGCACTCCCTCAATAGCAAGAATGTCCTTCCTTAAGTTAGGAGACCAAAACTGCGCACAATACTCCAGGTGTGGCCTCACCAAGGCCCTGTACAACTGCAGCATCACCTCCCTACTCCTGTACTCAAATCCCCTTGCTATGAAGGCCATCATTCCGTTTGCTTTCTTGACTGCCTGCTGCACTTGCATTCCCACCTTCAGTGACTGATGTACCATGACGCCCAGGTCTCGTTGCACCTCCCCTTTCCCTAATCTGCCACCATTCAGGTAATAGTCCGCCTCTCTATTTTTACCACCAAAGTGGATAACCTCACATTTATCCACATTGTACTTCATCTGCCATACATTTGCCCATTCACCCAACCTGTCCAAGTCACTCTGTAGCCTCCTAGCATTGTTCACACTGCCTCCCAATTTAGTGTCATCCGCAAATTTGGAGATATTACATTTAATCCCTTCGTCCAAATCATTAATATATAATGTAAACAGCTGGGGTCCCAGCACCGAACCCTGCGGTACCCCGCTGGTCACTGCCTGCCATTCTGAAAAGTACCCATTTACTCCTACTCTTTGTTTCCTGTGTGCCAACCAGTTCTCAATCCACGTCAACACATTACCCCCAATCCCATGTGCTTTAACTTTGCTCACCAATCTCTTGTGTGGAACCTTGTCGAAGGCCTTCTGAAAGTCCAAATACACCACATCTACTGGTTCCCCCCTGTCCACCCTATTGGAAACATCCTCAAAAAATTCCAGAAGATTTGTCAAGCATGATTTCCCTTTCACAAATCCATGCTGACTTGGACCTATCATGTCGCCACTTTCCAAATGGTCTGTTATGACATCTTTAATAATTGCTTCCATCATTTTACCCACGACCGATGTCAGGCTGACCGGTCTATAATTCCCTGCTTTCTCCCTCCCTCCTTTTTTAAAAAGAGGGGTTACATTGGCCACCCTCCACTCCATCGGAACTGATCCAGAGTCTAAGGAATGTTGGAAAATGATCGTCAATGCATCCACTATTTCCAAGGCCACCTCCTTAAGTACTCTGGGATGCAGACCATCAGGCCCCGGGGATTTTTCAGCCTTCAGTCCCATCAATTTCCCCAATAACTTTTCCCGACTAATAAGGATTTCCCTCAGCTCCTCCCTCTTACCAGATCCTCTGACCCCTTTTATTTCCGGCAGGTTGTGTGTGTCCTCCCCAGTAAACACCGAACCAAAGTACTTGTTCAATTGATCTGCCATTTCCTTGTTCCCCATTACGACTTCCCCTGTTTCCGACTGCAGGGGACCTACGTTTGTTTTTACTAACCTCTTTCTTTTTACATATTTATAGAAGCTTTTGCAGTCCATTTTAATGTTCTCTGCAAGCTTCCTTTCATATTTTATTTTCCCTGCCCTAATCAAACCCTTGATCCTCCTCTGCTGAGTTTTGAAGTTCTCCCAGTCCCCGGGTTTGCTGCTACTTCTGGCCAATTTGTATGCAACTTCCTTGGTTTTAATACTATCCCTGATTTCCCTTGTTAGCCATGGTTGAGCCTTCCCTTTTTTATTTTTACGCCAGACAGGGATGTACAATTGCTGTAGTTCATCCATGCGATCTCTAAATGTCCGCCATTGCCCTTCCACTGATAGCCCCTTAAATATCGCTTGCCAATTTAACCTCGCCAATTCACGCCTCATACCCTCAAAGTTGCCCTTATTTAAGTTCTGCACCATGGTCTCTGACTTAACTGTTTCCTTCTCCATCCTAATGTAGAACTCCACCATACTATGGTCACTCTTCCCCAGGGGGCTTCGTACCACAAGATTGCCGATTAGTCCTTCCTCATTACACAACACCCAGTCCAGGATGGCCTCCCCTCGAGTTGGTTCCTCAACATATTGGTTTAGGAAACCATCCCTTAAACACTCCAGGAAATCCTCCTCCACCGTATTGCTTCCAGTTTGAGTAGCCCAATCTATATGCATATTAAAGACACCCATGATAACTGCCGTGCCTTTTTTGCACGCACCTCTGATTTCCTGTTTCATACCCTCCCCCACTTCACTACTGCTGTTTGGAGGTCTGTACACAACTCCCACTAACGTTTTCTGCCCTTTGGTGTTCTGCAGCTCAACCCATATTGATTCCACATCCTCCA
The DNA here is from genome assembly GCA_030390025.1 of Squalus acanthias. Classification (NCBI taxonomy): domain Eukaryota; kingdom Metazoa; phylum Chordata; class Chondrichthyes; order Squaliformes; family Squalidae; genus Squalus; species Squalus acanthias. Next base: position 377,762 of record JASTWF010000305.1, on the reverse strand, counting down.
AGCTGATGTCCTTCCTAGCTATTGCATTAATCTCCTCTTTAACCAGCAATGCTACCCCACCCCCTTTTCCTTTTATTCTATCGATGGTGTCGAGCTTCTTGAGTGTTGGAGCTGCACACATCCAGGCAAGTGGAGAGTATTCCATCACACTCCTGACTTGTGCCTTGTAGGTGGTGGAAAGGCTTTGGGGAGTCAGGAGGTGAGACACTCGCCGCAGAATACCCAGCGTCTGATCTGCCCTTGTAGCCACAGTATTTATGTGGCTGGTCCAGTTGAGTTTCTGGTCAATGGTGACCCTCAGGATGTTGATATTGGGAGATTCGGTGATGGTGATGCCGTTGAATGTCAAGGGGCGGTGTTTAGACACTCTCTTGTTGGAGATAGTCATTGCCTGGTACTGTGTGGCATAAATGATACTTGACACTTGTCAGCCCAAGCCTGGAGGTCGTCCAGATCTTGTTGCATGCGAGCATAGACTGCTTCGTTATCTGAGGCGTTGCGAATGGAACTGAACACTGCAATCATCAGCGAACATCCCCATTTCTGACCTTATGATGGAGGGAAGGTCATTGATGAAGCAGCTGAAGATGGTTGGGCCTAGGGCACTGCCCTGAGGAGCTCCTGCAGCGATGTCCTGGGGTTGAGATGATTGACCTTCAACAACCACAATCATCTTCCTTTGTGCTAGGTATAACTCCAGCCAGTCGAGAGTTTTTCCCCCTGATTCCCATTGACTTCAGTTTTACTAGGGCTCCTTGATGCCACACTCGTTCAAATGTTGCCTTGCTATCAAGGGCAGTCACTCTCACCTCACCTCTGGAGTTCAGCTCTTTTGTCCATGTTTGGACCAAGGCTGTAATGAGGTCAGGAGCCGAGTGGTCCTGGCGGAACCCAAACTGGGTATCAGTGAGCAGGTTATTGGTGAGTAAGTGTCGCTTGATAGCACTGTTGATGACACCTTCCATCATTTGGCTGATGATTGAGAGTAGACTGATGGGCTGGTATTTGGCCGTTTGGATTTGTCCTGCTTTTTGTGGACAGGACATACCTGGGCAGTTTTCCACATTGTCGGGTAGATGGCAGTGTTGTAGCTGTACTGGAACAGCTTGGCTAGAGGCGCGGCTAGTTCTGGTGTAGAGGTCTGAGCTTTATTGGATTTATCTACGACCTTCTCATGCCCCTCAAACATCCCAAGTTGCTTCACATACAATGAATTCAGTATATTCACTGTTGCTCTGCAAGTGAATGTGTCAAACATTTTGTTCATGGCTTGCTTCAGTAAACAGCACTGAATAACCAGTTAATTGGTTTTGCTGGAATTGCTCCGAACACCAGGAGGGGCCCCTCCTATGAAAGAGCTGGCACTGGCACGATCGGACAAATGGCCTCTTTCTGTGCTGTATGTTTCTATGATCCTGACTTGCGGAATCTGTTCTGATGCCCAGGCGTAGGTCCTTGTCTCTCAGCAACACATCAGTTGTTTTAAAATCGTCTTTCTCCGAGGCAGAGAGCAGAGCTGCTGCAAGAACCTCTCTCAGAACAAACCAATTAAAATGCCAGCTAAAAACAGACCATTACCTGGGCCTTGAATTAATCATAGGATTACTTATCTTTAGACCTGACTTTGGAGCAGTGGTGATTAATCATTTAAAGAAAGAACAAAGTTGGAAAGATATTCACGATTTTAGATCTGAATTTTGGCAACTTTTATACACAGAAAGAAAGTCGCCCAAAGGTACCATCAAGATGAAAGTCTGTTCTGCAGGTCTTTGAAGCCTGCTGCCCATTTCAAGTGGCTTCTGGTCCCACACAGTAGCCTAGTGGCTCTGGGGCTGGATGAGTAACTCCGATGGTTGTGAGTTCAAATCCCAACAGGAAAAATTGTGAAATTTATTTTGATCAACCTGATAATTTGTGGGCCAGCACCAGGAAAATGGAAGCTGCCGGATTGTTGTAAAAGCCCAACTGCTCATCAATGTCCTTCATGAAAGAGAACCTGCCGTCCCTACCCGGTCTGGGCCTACATGTGACTCCAGACCCGCACTATGCCGTTAGGCCGAGAAGATCGATGGCGCCCGGCCATTCCAGGCTCCGCCCGACACATCGGTAAAGGCAGAGAAAGAGGCGTCCAGGACCCGTGCCTGACACAGGCATTAGGCCCGTTGCATAAGCCCAACACCTGTTTGTGGGCCCCCTGTGTAAAATTGGGCTGCCCTGAGGCAGCTGGTGCCGGGCCGGCTGTGTTCAGGAAAACCAGGTCGACATGCAGCCTAACCAGGGGTCCTTAAAGGGACCGCTGCAGCCCGCCACCAGAAAGATAAGTTTACAATAAAATCCTTCCCTGATTGTGGAGCCTGGAGGTGTAGGAGAGGGGGGAGGTGATCGGGGGTGGGGGGGGACCGAGCTCTACGTGGCTCTACTGTAGAGCCGAAGGCTGTTGCTGGTCTATGCTCAGCTCCTCCTGATCGCCTCCCTCCTCTCCCAGGACATACCTGAAAGCCCCTACAGATAATGCAGCAGCCCGAAACTGGAATCCTCTCCGCAAGCGAGCTGCTTGGAGATACCCAGCAGATGACATGTATCTCTCGCCTGGCCAGAATGGCATGGATGGGGTGTAGTTAAGACGGTGAGGGTCTGTGCCGTGTTCCCAAACTGTTCCTGCACCCGCTACCCACCCCCCCCCCCCCCGCCCGTCATAGTAACTTACCTCAGACAGGCCTGGGAGGGCCGCTTGGCCTAGATAGGTGGGGGTCTACTTTACATGGACAAGGCCCAGCCCGATGACATCATTGGTGCTGTGACGCTGTCTTCACTCATGGGTTCGGGAGTCCCACAAGAGGCCAAACCTGACAGCTCGACCATGGTGGGAGTTCATGGAGTGGCCAGAAGAAGCCAGGCTAAGTTTCTGTGGAATTCTTGTGGGCCGTGTAGGGGAGGGTGAGCTTCCTCCCCAGTCCCTGCAGTGAGTCCCAGGGCCTCACCATTCCCGGCCTTGCCTCTCCCTCCTAGCCCCACGATCTTCACTCAAACCCCCCCATCCCCAGCACTAACTTCACACCAGGCATTCCCTTGTGTCCTCGGCATGCACCACCTCCTGAATAACCCGGGACACTGTCCTGCATTATTTGAATAAAGCCCAGGAGTTAAAATGGGCCAATCCTCAGGCTGAGCTCCCAGAGAGGATTTCCCTCCTGCCCTGCAACCTTGCCTGCCCCGAACACACCATGAACACACCCAGAACATGCCCCAAACATGCCCCGAACACATCCGGAACACGCCCCAAACATGCCCTGAACACGCCCTAAACACACCCAGAACGCGCCCCGAACACATCCGGAACACGCCCCAAACATGCCCTGAACATGCTCAAAGCACATCCAGAACACGCCCCAAAACATGCCCTGAATACGCCCTAAACACACCCAGAACACGCCCCGAACACGCCCCGAACACGCCCCAAAAATACCCCAAACATGCCCTAACACACGTCCAGAACACACCCCGAATACACCCAGAACACATCCCGAGCATGCCCCCAACACGGCCCCAACACGCCTTGAACACACCCCAGATACATCCGGTACACGCCCGAACACACCTCGATTATCCCCGAACAAAGCCCAAATACGCCCCGAACACGCGCCGAATTAAAGGGGACACACGATGAATGTAGATCACAAACCCTCTGAGATATCTGCGCTCCTCCAATTCTAACCTCTTGCGCACCTCTGATTATAATCGCTCCACCATTGGTGGCCATGCTTTCTGTTGCCGAGGCCCTAAGCTCTGGAATTCCCTCCCTAAACCTCTCTGCCTCGCTACCTCTCTCTCCTCCTTTAAGTTGCTCCTTAAAACCTATCTCTTTGACCAAGCTTTCGGTCACCTGTCCTCGTAGCTCCTTCTTTGGCTCAGTAACGCCCCTGTGAAGCACCTTGGGATGTTTTACTACGTTAAAGGTGCTATATGAATACAAGTTGTTTTTGGTTTAGATCCACATTCTAGCCATTTTCAAAAGCACAGCTCATTGCTTCCAATACTGGGAAGTTTGAACTGAACCTCAGCTCACCTGAACAGAATAAAGCTTTGTAGAGGTCCCCAGAGATTGAGTGGTGTATTGGATATTGCGACCCAGTGAAAGCAACATTTTAAATTGCATTTAAATCAATCAACGCAGTAAGGATGTGGGGACCTAAAGAAAACGGGCCCAAATTCTCGCGGTCATTCTGGCACACTCGTACGGAAACTGCAATGCAAGGGCTGGAGAACAGGCCAGGACCTGGATGCACTGGAGCCCAGCATGAGCTGGGAGTTCCTGCAGGGCCTTGTGCAGAGAGAGAGAGCCTCCAGCCGCTCCTTAACAGGCCATCCTGGGAGTCCTTGCAACCACAGCTGAGGAGGAGGATTTGGGCACACTTTCAGAGGCCCAGTGGAGAGAGGTGTATCGGCCCTCCCAATGGCACGTATGGGGCCCACCTTGGATGTTCAGGCCTTGCCAGCCGTGACTCCGTTGGTAGCGTCTCACCTGTAAGTCAGCAGGTTGTGGGTTCAATTCCCACTCCAGGGACTTGAGCACATAATCCAGGCTGACAAACCAGTGCAAGACTGAGGGAGTGCTGCATTGTCAGAGGTGCTGTCTTTTGGGTGAGACATTAAACCGAGGCCTTGTCTGCCCTCTCAGGTGAATGTAAAAAATCACATGGCACTATTTTGAAGAAGAGCAGGGGAGTTGTCCTTGGTGTCCTGGCCAATATTTATCCCACAACCAACATCACAAAGGGGCCCACTGCGGAGGTATTTCTCCAGTGCCTCTGTCTCTTTTTTTATAATATGGAGACGAGAACTATGCACAGTACTCTAAACTTATGTGCTTAATTATTTTAAAAATCATTTTAAAGTTAACAATGTGAACTGGAGTTGTCAAAAATATTGGGGCCGTTGATAATCAGAGCAGCTTCACCACAACACCTGTTCCTGTGATAGACACTTGTTCAAGTTAAAGTGAAAAAGTGCGAGTTCACACTTCTCGATAAAATTCATTCTGCTCCATTGTTTTTGTTAATGTACCCAATCTCGTTGCTTTGTTCATTCTAAGGAGAGAATAAGACAAGCTGAGCGTACCTAAATTAAACTGTCTTTATCATAAAAGTTTGTGTACAAGGTTCGCTGAACAAAGGTGGGCATCGGGTACAGGGAGCTCTCAGAGATGCTGGGGAGGAATTCAAAGGCGCGGATGTGTTCTGAGTAAAAGAGTGGAGAAGTATACAGAATGAAATCAGATGGGAAGGTGATTCCCGATCGGGGCTCTGAACAGGCAAATGTCTCGCAGGATACTGAGAAGGAAAGAGAAAAAGATTGAAGCTCTATTAACTTCAATCCTTCAATTACATCAGAGAGTAATTACTCACCAATAACCTGCTCACTGATGCACAGTTTGGGTTCCGCCAAGACCACTCGGCTCCCGACCTCATTACAGCCTTGGTCCAAACATGGACAAAGGCGCTGAATTGCAGAGGTGAGGTGAGAGTGACTGCCCTTGACAACAAGGCAGCATTTGACCGAGTGTGGCATCAAGGAGCTCTAGTAAAATTGAAGTCAATGGGAATCAGGGGGAAAACGCTCCACTGGCTGGAGTCATACCTAGCACAAAGGTAGTGGTGGTTGAAGGTCAATCATCACAGCCCCAGGACATCGCTTCAGGAGTTCCTCAGGGCAGTGTCCTAGGCCCAACCATCTTCAGCTGCTTCATCAATGACCTTCCTTCCAACATAAGGTCAGAAATGGGGATGTTCGCTGATGACTGCACAGTGTTCAGCACCATTCACAACTCCTCAGATAATAAAGCCCATGCCCGCATGCAACAAGACCTAGATGATGTTCAGGCTTGGGCTGATAAGTGGCAGGTAACATTCGCACCACAGAAGTGCCAGGCAATGACTATCTCCAACAAGCGAGAGTCTAACCACTTCCCCTTGACATTAAACCGCATTACCATCACCGAATCCCCCACCATCAGCATCCTGGGGATCACCATTGACCAGAAACTTAATTGGACCAGCCACATAAACACTGTGGCAACAAGAGCAGGTCAGAGGCTAGGTATTCTGTGGCGAGTGTCTCACCTCCTGACTCCCCAAAGCCTTTCCACCATCTACAAGGCACAAGTAAGGAGTGTGATGGAATACTCTCCACTTGCCTGGATGAGTGTAGCTCCAACAACAGTCAAGAAGCTCGACACCATCCAGGACAAAGCAGCCCGTTTGATTGGTACCCCCTCTACCACCTTAAACATTCACTCCCTCCACCACCGGCGTACCGTGGCTGCAGTGTGTACCATCTACAAGATGCACTGCAGCAACTCGCCAAGGTTTCTTCGGCAGCACCTCCCAAACCCATGACCTCTTCCACCTAGAAGGACAAGGGCAGCAGGCGCATGGGAACACCACCACCTCCAAATTCCCCTCCAAGTCACACACCATCCTGACTTAGAAGTATATCGCCGATCCTTCATCGTCGCTGGATCAAAATCCTGGAACACACTCCCTAACAGCACTGTGGGAGTACCTTCACCACACGACTGCAGCGGTTCAAGAAGGCAGCTCACCACCACCTTCTCAAGGGCAATTAGGGATGGGCAATAAATGCTGGCCTTGCGTGTGACACCCACATCCCATAAGCGAATAAAAAAAAAGAGAATTTCAATCGTAGTCAGAGAATCACCTGCAATGGCTTCTCTTCCTGCACCCGCATCGTTACCTCTGGTGTCCCCCAAGGATCTATCCTTGGCTGATTCCTATTTCTCATCTACATGCTGCCCCTTGGTGACATCATCCGAAAACACAGCGTCAGTTTCCACATGTACGCTGACGACACCCAGCTGTACCTCACCACCACTTCTCTCGGCCCATCTACCGCCTCTGATTTGTCACGCTGCTTGTCTGACACCCAGTTCTGGAAGAGCAGAAATTTCCTCCAGTAACATATTGGGAAGCCCGAAGCTATAAGTGCCCATTCATGCTGCCTGCAGTATAACTCTATCTATTACAAATGGGACTGCTGACCCTTCTGCCAGGAATTTCCTCTCTGCTCTCACCGTAACAACAGAGAAAGATTGGCCTGCAAATGGCTGAAGTTAAAGCTGCTGATCGGCAGAACCGCTGAAGGAATACCAGCCGCTTGTTTCTAACCGCTGATTGCAAGATGTGAATGGCCATTTGAACCTTTTCTAATTGATCACCCAGACAGTTCCGACCACACTCCACTCCTCCTTATTGAAGCATCTACTGTCTTTCTGAAATGATACCACCTCCACTTTTCTATTTGGGAGCTGTAGGGGGTGGTAGTGGGGTCAGGCTTCACCTCTGACTGAGTGAGCGGTTCGAATCGCTCCCACGCCCCTGGTTCCTAGACTTTGGACTTATTTAGGGGTTGTGAACAAAAAATGCAGTAGACAACAGGTTCTGATGAAAGAATTTTTGACTTTATTAAAAGAAAAAGGTAACAAACTTAAAACACACTTAATACTTAAACACAGGTTGGGTAACACACAGTACAGGTGAGGGAGAATGACATTATACCAAACAAAAACCTTATCCCTCCTAAAGATCCCACTATCTAGCTAGGTTTTTAGTTTCAGGAGATCAGGGATAATGCTCACCAACGAATCCTTGACAGGATTTTAGAGTCTTTTGATTAAAAGATTTCATAAAGCCCTTGTTGCTGCGAGGTGTCCGATGGTCACTGAGGCAGTCGCTCTGGTTTCTTCTTATGTGATGGTCTGTTTGTTGGCCTTCCTCCTTCCTCCTCGTGGCTTGTGGTGTTTTTGCTGGAGCAGGGCTGAGAGAGAGAGCTGTTCCAGCGTTGTCAGCGAGTCCAAAAAGAGAGAGAGAGTCTTGGGACAGGCTCCAATTATACTGTCCTTTTCGCGCACAAAACCCCTTACTAAAACAATTCCTTTAGGTTTCAAATGAGCCCTGTTTAGTCCATTGTCTAGTTTTGGTGGGCTTGCCAGTTCCGATGGCTTTAGCTCAGTGTTAAACATGTCCTGATCGTGTTCCGATTTAGGCAAAGCCTTATCTATGCGCCAAATCTCATCCCTATTGTCCTCGGTCTATTGGCGGGCTTTTAAATCTGTCCTGTGGATACCTGGTGGATTGGTTCTTGATGAAGTGAATCGGGTTGCTTAATGTTTTATTGATTTCAAAAGAGGTCTTGGATTATTCATATTTCGATGTGTTGTGAGTCTTTTGGGTTTTGTCTTTTCCTCCTTGATAGGAAGGCAGTGTAAACACACTGCCAGACAGCTTAATACACTGCCTGGCCACGCTCCTCTGCAGCCTGTGTGTCTGTGAAAGGTGTCTTTCCCAACAGTAAGATTCGAAAAGTCATTTTCCTCAGGGTTTTCTTCCCTGATCTTTAAAAATGTCCAAAACTAAGGGTTTTACCTCAAATAACTTCACTTAGTATGTACTGTGTAATATTGTAGATATACTGTGTAATATTGTAGATTCCTTCATTGCACCTTTACCTGACGAAAGGGGCGACAGCTCCGAAAGCTTGTAATTTTAAATAAATCTGTTGGACTATAACCTGGTGTTGTGCGACTTCTCATTTTTGTCCACCCCAGTCCAACACTGGCATCTCCGCATCACTTCACTTAGGGTTCTGTTTGAGTTTCTGGGGGATTTTGCGAAGCCTACAGAGCTCATTCCAAGTGTAGATCCCTTTCCGACAGCAGTCCTATGGTTACCTTTTATTAGTTTAAACCTGTGTCCTCTTTTTCTACTCTTCCAATTAAAATTGAAGTAATTTTCCAATTAACCTTTTCCGTATCATTTACTGTCTTACATACCTCTATAAGATCACCTCTCACATGTTGAATAGCCCGAAGCTGCGAAATTGGAGCCTTTAGCGCTGACCGATAAGGCTGGCTTGGAAGCAAAAATGGCGGCCGCCTTGCTTCTGCTTGCATTCGCTGGGTCCCGCGGCGGCCACCATTTTGGGCAGGTCGGCAGTGCTACCGTTGCCTGCGCTCACTGCAGATATTTAGATGAGACAGATCGTGACATCAATGAATATGCAATGCTGATTTGACGCACGATCTGCCATTTTTGAAGTTGCTGCTCCATTTAACACCCTCTTCTGATCACGACCGGCTGACCAAGTATTCAGCAGCTGGAAGGAGCCCCCACCATCGCAATTTAAAGGGATCATCAACAACTTGCAGCTGACTTGCTTTTTAATTTCTACTGGCTCTGTGTAAGTTTGTGCAACTGTTTGGAGCTTTCTAGAGTTGTTTAACGTTGCTGAGGTGACAGGGAGTGTTGCTGCAAGTGCAGAACACATTGCTTCGAATTTAAAGGCTTCTGCTCACACTGCTTGCTCCCAGCCATGGGGGCTGTACCTGCATTCCCCTCGTGCTCGAGTATCATAGGGAGAGGGAGCGGAGGCAGCGAAGAAGAGGACTATTTGCTCACAGAGGGAGGAAGAGGAGGGCTGTCAGGGAGCACTTCTCCTACCTCCACTTAAGCGAGGAGCAGTGTGTTAGGAGGCTCCGCCTCACCAAGGAGGTGGTCACAGAACTCTGCCACCTCCTGCAACCAGACCTGCAGCCTGAGAGCAGGGTGACCACGGCGCTGCCCGTGGTCCTCAAGGTCACCGTGGCCTTCAATTTTTTCAGCACCAGATTCTTCCAGCCTGGAGCAGGAGACATAGCTAACATCTCCCAGTTCGCCATCCATCGCTGCATCTGGGAGGTCATAGAGGCTCTGTACATCAGGAGAAGGGACTCCATTGTCTTCTCGCTGAACAGAGAGAAGCAGGAGGAGCGTACATGAGGCTTTCCCAGGATATCTGGCTTCCCCATGGTGCAGGGCAACATCGACTGCACACACGTGGCTTTCCGGGCATTGTGTAACAATCCTGAGTTGTACCATAACCGCAAAGGCTACCATTCACTTAATGTGCAGTTGGTGTGTGACCATGCCCGGCACATCATGACGGTGAATGCCTGGTATCCTGGCAGCAGTCATGATGCCCTCATCGTGCGCCAGTCTGCTGTGCCAGCAATCTTCCAGCCACCACGTTGAACCCGAGGATGGCTGCTCAGAGACAAGGGCTATCCGCTCTGCACCTGACTGATGACTCCCCTCCGCAACCCCACCACTCATATAATGAGAGCCATGATGCCACTAGGAACCTCATCGAACAGATCATTGGGATACTAAATCAAGAGTTCCACTGCCGTGACCGCTCGGGAGGAACCCTCCAGTGCGTGTCCCATTTCGTGGTGGTCTGCTGCCTGCTCCACAACTTGGCCATCATGAGGGCGCAGCCCTTGCCACCATGGGTTCCGGGACCTCCTCAGGAGGAGGAGGAGGATGAGGAAGAGGAAGAGGAACAGGAGGAGGAAGGAATGAGGCAGGCAGCCGATCCCCGTTCCAGACGGGCTGTCCGTGAGCGCCTCATCAGATTCCGGTTCCAGTGAATGAAACCCAGATCCCCGTTGCTCACCACTTCCCCATCTCACCATCCCTCTGTCACAGAAACATTACAGCGTCCTCCTGGGCACAAAGCTGAAATGAGAACCACCACAAAACAAACATTTCAAATATAATTTATAAATTTATCAAATGCAAATCAAAAGAACAAAGTCAACTAATCGCCCTTGTGCATTCCCTTAGTGCCTGTCTTCCGTGTGCCTTTGCCTGTCCTAGTGCTCCTACGCAGTGCTACCCCAGTGGCTGCAGCATGGCTGGTGGAAGGCTGCTGACTCTCAGTGGGGGAGACTGCAGACGGCCTTGCAGGATGACCTCGAGCAGCTCTGGGCCTAGAAGGCCCGGCTGCAGACTGCACCATCTCGGCCTGGGTGGCAGCAGTCTGGGCTGGCTGGCTGACAGGCAACAGCCATGGCACTGACGGAGTGGCAGTGGTGGGAGTAGGAATACTGTTATCCTGAGAGAGGACAGCAGGTTCCTGCTCCAAGGAGCCACTGGCACTCCCCTGGGGCGGTGCCTCAGCATTCCTAGCCATCTGTTGGAGGACAGATTGCTGGAGTGCTGTGAGACCCTGCAAGCCCCTTTCCACACCCATAAACCCAGCCACAATGATTGCATCGGATTACATCGGATATACAGCACAGAAACAGGATATTTGGCCCAACCAGTCCATGCTGGCGTTTATGCTCCACTCGAGCCTCTTCCTGTCTTTCCTCATCTAACTCTATCAGCATTACCTTCTATTCCCTTCTCCCTCATATGTTAGTCCAGCCTCCCCTTAAATGCATGGATACTATTCACTTCAACCACTGTCTGTGGTAGCGAGTTCCACATTCTCACCACTCTCTGAGTAAAGAAGTTTCTTCTGAATTCCCTATTGGATTTCTTGGTGATTATTTTATATTGATGGCCTTTAGTTTTGCTCTTCCCCACAAGTGGAAACACTCTCTCTGAATCCACTCTATCAAAACATTTCATAATTTTAAAGACCTCTATTAGGTCACCCCTCAGCCCTTTCTTTTCAAGAGAAAAGAGACCCAGCCTGTTCATCCTTTCCTGATAGGTGTATCCTCGCATTTCTGGTATCATCCTTGTAAATCTTCTCTGTACCCTCTCCAGTGCCTCTATATCCTTTTTATAATATGGCGACCAGAACTGCACACAGTACTCTAAGTGTGGTCTAACCAAGGTTCGATACAGGTTTAGCATAACTTTCCTACTTTTCAATTCTAGCCCTCTAGAAATAAACCCTAGTGCTTGGTTTGCTTGTTAACATGTGTCGATACTTTTAGTGATTTGTGTATTTGTACTCCGAGATCCCTTTGTTCCTCTACCCCATTTAGAGTCATATTTTCCAAGTAATAAGTGACCTCCCTATTTTTCTTACCAAAATGCAATACCTCACATTTATCTGTGTTGAATTTCATTTGCCAATTATATGCCATTCTGCAAATGTATTAATGTCTTCTTGTAATTTGTTGCAGTCCTCCTCAGTATTGGTTATTCCCCCAATCCGGTGTCGTCCACAAATTTAGAAATTGTGTTTTTGATTCCAAAGTCTAAATCGTTAATATAAATTGTGAACAGCAGTGGTCCCAGCACTGATCCTTGTGGAACACCACTACCCACCTTCTGCCACTGTGAATAGCTACCCTTTACCCCTCCTCTCTGCTTTCTGCCTTGAAGCCAGCTAACTATCCATTCTGCTACTTGTCCCCTGACTCCGCATTCCCTGATGTTATTCATTAGTCTATTATGGGGTACCTGTTTGAAGGCCTTTTGAAAATCTAGATGGTAGCAGTCTGATAGAATCATAGAATCATAGAATGATTACAGCATGGAAGAAGGCCATTCAGCCCATTGAGCCCGTGCCGGCTCTCTGCAAGAGCACTTCAGCTGGTCCTACTCCCTCGCCCTTTCCCAGTAGCCCTGCAAATTTCTTTCCTTCAGATACTTATCCAAATCACTTTTGAAAGCCGTGATTGAATCTGCCTCCACCACCCTTTCAGGCAGTGCATTCCCGATCCTAACCACTCGCTGCGTAAAAAAGTTTTTTCTTACGTTGCCTTTGGTTCTTTTGCCAATCACCTGAAATCTGTGTCCTTTGGTTCTCGACCCTTCTGCCAATGGGAACAGTTTCCCTCTATCTACTCTGTCTAGACCCCTCATGATTTTGAACACCTCTATCTAATCTCCTCTCAATCTTCTCAGCTCTAAGGAGAACAACCCCAGCTTCTCCAGTCTATCCACGTAACTGAAGTCCCTCATCCCTGGAATCATTCTCGTAAATCTTTTTTGCACCTTCTCTAAGGCCTTCACATCTTTCCTAAAGTGTGGTGCCCAGAATTGGACACAGTACTCCAGTTGGGGCCAAACCAGTGTTTTATACAGGTTCATTGTAATTTCCACACTTTTGTACTCTATGCCTCTATCCATGAAGCCCAGGATCCCGTAAGCCTTTTTAGCTGCTTTCTCAACCTGCCCTGCCAACTTCAACGATTTGTGCACACATACCCCCAGGTCTCTCTGCTCGTGCACCCACTTCAGGATTGTACCATTTAGTTTACATGTCCTCTCCTCATTCTTTCTACCAAAATGTATCACTTCACACTTTTCTGCACTAAATTTAATCTGCCACGTGTCCGCCCATTTCACCAGCCTGTTTATGTCTTCCTCCTCACAGTTCAGTATACTTCAAAGTTTTGTGGCATCTGCAAATTTTGAAATTGTGCCCTGTACACCCAAGTCTAAGTCATTAATATATATCAAGAAAAGCAGTGGTCCTAGAACTGACCCCTGGAGAACACCACTGTATATCTTCCTCCAGTCCGAAAAACAACCATTCAGCACTACTCTCTGTTTCCTATCACTTAGCCGATTCCGTATCCATGCTGCCACTGTCCCTTTTATTCCATGGGCTTCAACTTTCCTGGCAAGCCTATTATGTGTCACTTTGTCGAACGTCTTTTGGAAATCCATGTACACCACATCAACCACATTGCCCTCATCAACCCTCTCTGTTACCTCATCAAAGAACTCAATCAAGTTGGTTAAACACGATTTGCCTTTAACAAATCCGTGCTGGCTTTCCTTAATTAATCCACACTTGTCCAAGTGACTGTTAATTTTGTCCCTGATTACTGTTTCTAAAAGCTTCCCCACTACCGAGGTTAAACTGACTGGCCTGTAGTTGCTGGGTTTATCTTTACACTCTTTTTTGAACAATGGTGTAACATTTGCAATTCTCCAGTCCTCTGGCACTAACCCCGTATCTAAGGATTTTGGAATATTATGGCCAATACCTCCACATTTCCTCCCTCAATTCCCTCAGCATCCTAGGATGCATCCCATTCTCTCCTGGTAACTTAACTAATTTAAGTACAGCCAGCCTTTCTAATACCTCCTCTTTATCAATTTTTATACTATCAGCATCTCCACTACCTCCTCCTTTACTATGTCTATGGCAGCATCCTCTACCTTAGTGAAGACAGATGCAAAATACTCATTTCGTACCTCAGCCATACACTCTGCCCCCATGCGTAGGTCTCCTTTTAGGTCCCTAATCAGCCCCACCCCTCCTCTTACTACCCGTTTACTATTTATATGCCTATGGAAGACTTTTGGATTACCTTTTATGTTGGCTGCCATTCTATTCTCATACCCTCTCTTAGCCCCTCTTATTTTCATTTTCACTTCTCCTCTGACCTTTCTATATATAGCCTGATTCTCAGATGTATTTGCAACCTGACATCTGTCATACGCGCTCTTTTTCTGCTTCATCATATTCACTATCTCTTTCATCATCCAGGGAGCCCTGACTTTAGTTGCTCTGCCTTTCTCCCTAATGGTAATGTACCTCGACTGTACCTGAACTATTTCCTCTTTAAAGGCAGCCCATTGTTCCATTATAGTGTTGCCTGCAAAACTTTGATACCAGTTTACCCGAGCCAGATCCGTTCTCATCCCACTGAAATTGGCCTTCCCCCAGTTAAACATTTTGAAGGTAAATTGGCTCGCGCCCCCTTTGGGGCCATTCAGCCAATCGTGTCTGTGCCCACTGAAAAAGAGCTGTCCAGCCTGATCCAACTTTCCCGCTCTTGGTCCGTAGCCCTGTAGGTTACGGCACTTCAAGTGTATATCCAAGTACTTTTTAAATGTGATGAGGGTTTCTGCCTCTACCACCCTTTCAGGCAGTGAGTTCCAGACCCCCCACCACCCTCTGGGTGAAAAAAGTTCTCCTCAAATCCCCTCCAATCCTTCTACCAATTACATTAAATCTATGCCCGCTGGTTATTGACCTCTTTGCTAGGGGAAACAGGTCCTTCCTATCCACTCTATCTAGGTCCCTCATAATTTTATACACCTCAATCAACCTCCCCTCAGCCTCCTCTGTTCCTGGAAAACAACCCCAGCCTATCCAATCTTTCCTCATTACTAAAATTCTCCAGTCCTGGCAACATCTTCATAAATCTCCTCAGTACGCTCTTTAGTGCAATCACATCCTTCCTGCAATGTGGTGACCAGAACTGTACGCAATACTCTAGCTGTGGCCTAACTCATGTTTTATACACCTCAGCTAATAAAGGAAAGTATCCCGTATGCCTTATTAACCACCTGGCCTGCTACCTTCAGGGATCTGTGGACATGCACTCCAAGGTCCCTTTGTTCCTCTACACTACTCAGTGTCCTACCATTTATTGTGTATTCCCTTGCCTTGTTTCTCCCTACCCAAATGCATTACCTCACACTTCTCCGGATTGAACTCATTTTGCCACTTTGCTGCCCACCTGACCAGTCCGTTGATATCTTCCTGCAGTCTACAGCTTCCTTCCTCACTATCAAATACATGGCCAATTTTTGTATCATCTGCAAACTTCTTAATTATTGAAGTCTAAATCATTGATATATACCACAAAAAGCAAGGGACCGAGTACTGAGCCCTGCGGAACCCCACTGGAAACAGCCTTCCAGTCCCAGTTCACCATTAATACTGTCCCGCAAAATTTTTCCAATAATTTTCCCACCACCGAGGTTAGGCTGACTGGCCTATAATTACTTGGTCTATCACTTTCTCCCTTTTTAAACAACGGTACCACGTTAGCTGTCCTCCAGTCCTCCGGCACCACACCTGTAGCCTGAGAGGATTGAAAAATGATGGTCAGAGCCTCTGCTATTTCCTCCATTGCTTCTCTTAACAGCCTTGGCTACATTTCATCTGGGCCTGGTAATTTATCTACTTTCAAAGATGCTAAACCCCTTAATATTTCCTCTCTCACTATGTTTATCTCATCTAATATATCACACTCCTCCTCCTTAACTACAATGTCTGCATCAACCCTCTCTTTCATGAGGATAGATGCAAAGGGCTGGATTTTCCAAGCTCCAAGGAGGAGGGTATGGAGGCAGGATTGCCAGTAAAGTAGCCCTTTTGTCAGGAGGCGGGAAGATGTGCTGCTTCAGGTCCCGTCTCCTGGAGGCGGGAAAGGCATTTAATCCTTTTAACTGCCTGTTAAACGCTGGGTTGGAGGAGACGTGAAGTTGGTCTGCGGCACCTGGAAGTAAGATGTAGAGGTGAGTGATGGGTGCAAGTGTGAAGTGGTAAGTATGGAAGGTGAGTGATAAGTGTTAAAAAATGTTCACTTACCTTGTTTTCTGCCTACAGCCTTCAGCCATGCTGGATCGGGAGACCCGACATCCTCCTTGTCGATTTCACAGACTGGCTGTTGGATCCTGCGAATAAACAACCATGTGAAATTTACAAAGTTGAAAGGTTTGATGAGTCCTGAACACAAGAACTCATCAAATTACAGAGAATGTCAGTGTTTGACAGCTTCACAGAGCTGTCAAACGCTGACATTTCTTCTTTCAAGAAGTCTTGACAGATGGCACGTCTGACATTGACGTGCTCTGTCAGTGACTTCTTCCCTAATTGGCCTGCTGAGCCCGCAGGGCGGGCTTAACAAGGTCAATCAGGGGAAAATCCCTATGGTTGGTCAGACAAGGATGGAGGCGGGACATTGACATGACAAGCAGCAGTCCTGCCTCCAACTCGTCTCCATTCACAAAATCAAGCCCAAAGTATTCATTACGAACCATACCCATGTCTTCCGCCTCCACGTACAGATTACCTTTATGGTCTCTAATAGGCCCTATTCTTTCTTTAGTTACCGTCTTGCTCTTTATGTATGTATAAAACACCTTTGGGTTTTCCTTGATTTTACTAGCCAATATTTTTTCATGCCCTCTCTTTGCTTTCCTAATTTCCTTTTTAATTTCACAACTGCACTTTCTATACTCCTCTAAGCTTTCTGCAGTATTTAGCTCTTGGTATCTGACATAAGCTTCTCTTCTTTGCCTTATCCTACCCTTTATGCCCCTTTGTCATCCAGCAGGCTCTAGATTTGTTAGTCCCACCCTTTTTCTTTGTGGGAACGTATTTGCTCTGAACCCTCACTATCTCCTCCTTGAATGTCTCCCACGGCTCTGACACTGAGTTACCTTCAAGTAGCTGTTTCCAGTCCACTTTTGCTAAATCACCTCTCAGCTTAGTAAAATTGGACTTTCCCCAATCGAGAACTTTTACTCCTGGTCTATCTTTGTCCTTTTCCATAACTACGCTAAATCTAACTGATTCATGATCATTACCACCAAAATGCTCTCCCACTGGTACCCTTTCCACCTGCCCAGCTTCATTCCCTAAAACTATGTCCAGAACCGCCGCCTCTCTTGTTGGGCTTGTTATGTACTGGCTAAAAAAGTTCTCCTGAATGCATTTTAAGAATTCTGCTCCCTCTATACCTTTTAAACTGATTCTATCCCAGTTAATATTACGATAGTTGAAATCCCCTACTATTACTGCCTATTGTTTTTGCACTTCTCAGAAATTTGCCTGCATATTTGCTCTTCTATCTTCCTCTGACTGTTCAGAGGTCTATAGTACACTCCCAGCAGTGTATTTGCCCCCTTTTTTTGCTCTTCAGTTCAACCCATATGGCCTCATTTGAAGATCCTTCTAAGATATCCTCCCTCCTCACAGCTGTAATTGTTTTTTTAATCAATATTGTGACCCCCTCCTTTTTTATCCCCCTCTCTATCTTGTCTGAAAACCCTGTAACCAGGAATGTTGAGCTGCCATTCCTGCCCTTCTTTCAGCCATGTTTCAGTAATAACTATAATATCATACTTCCACGTGTCTATCTGTGCCCTCAGCTCATCTGCCTTATTCCCTAGACTCCTTGCATTGAAGTACATAACATTAAGCACTGTCAAACCCCTTTGTTGTCTATTTTCTAGCCTTTGTTTCCTCTGCCTTCTAAACTCGCTTACTAATTTTTTGCCTTCCATTTCCAGCTTTGCTTTGCTCCCTTCTGAATCTACACTCAGGTTCCCATTCCCCTGCCAATCTAATTTAAACCCTCCCCAACAGCACTAGCAAGCAACCCCGCCCTGTTGAGGTGCAACCTGGCCGGCTTTACAGGTCCCACCTCCCACAGAACTGGTCCCAATGTCCCAGGAATCTGAAGCCCTCCTTCCTGCAATATCTCTCCAGCCATGCATTCATCTGCTCTATCCTCCTATTTCTGTACTCAATAGCGCGTGGCACCGGGAGTAATCCGGAGATTACTTCGGTAAGACATTTAAATTCATCCTTGGCCTTTAACCCAGTTTCCAAAGTTCAGGCCCGTCAAACAGACAACACAAAACCCAAGGATTCAAAGATAAATTCCTTTACTTAAAATCAGCAAGAGGTTACAAGTAAGCTCACACAAAACTGTTGCATATAATACTCCCCATTATATCCAAGCATGCACAGGTTTATTCTCTTACTTTACGATCAAGCGATAATAAGCCAACACTACATACGTACCAACACCAGTGAGTGGTCAGCTCAGCGATGACCAGACGTATGACTTTAACTGGCAACTGACCAGGTCGCCCCGACTGCAGCCCCGAGTGTTTTTTTATAGCATCTTTCATACCCCAAAACTTGGCAACCCTCCCACTGTGTGCATGTCTCTAACTACATGGCATTAGTTGTTTTTCAGTTCTTCTGATCAATAGTTCGTTAAACATCCATGGGCCTCAAGGCCGGTTACATTCCATAGTCTGAAGATGTTTCTGTTTTTGCAATGATTCCACAGTTCAATTGTCTGTTCCCACAGAACTCTCAAGGTCTGTTTTCCTTATCTGTTGAAAGACAGCTGGCAGCCTTCACAGCTTCTAACCACAGCATCAATAGTTCTCTCAGTAACCAGTCTCTTGGCCTCACGCAGCATGCTGGTACATAAAATGTGGTCAACTTTTAAGTTTGGTCAAGTTACAGCAAAAGTTACAGCAACAGTCCACCCTCACGTGGCTGTGCACTCGAATCAAGGCTCACAGGCACTTACAACCTGTAGGTGTTGTCTTCTTCCTTCAGCGTCTTCTGCAACAGCTTAACCCACTCTTGCTGCTTGCGTCTCCTGTTGACTCGACAAGTTATCGTTAGTAAGTATGACACAATTACCAACTGAACAATGACCAAAATGTGGGAGATAATTCTCATTCATGGGTGAACCTCAATACTTATACCGATATCCCACCAGGACGAATCATCCCTGACCTTGGAGATCATTTTACGCTGCTCATGATTTTTCTGGGCCAAGGTATAAAAGTGCTTTTGGGACTGACTAACGCATCTCATTAACTCTACCAAGTGTTCTGGCAGAGGTGGAATGACATATCCGAACCGAGTCACATACGGGTGTAATTGCTCTTTTAACTCGTACAACGATATCTACTTGCCTATGCGAATAAATACTAAATAAAACCCGCGCCCCAAGTCTCACAGGCTGGACTGGGGTAAAACAAAAAGTTCCCGCCACAATAGGACAAGTCAGGTTATTTACCGTACCGGCACTCCCAGAGCGCTGTAGTGACACAATATTCACCCTTCCCTCGATACGCAGATCGTACGGGGAAATGCTGTCTCCCAATCACTTTCATGGTGCAGGTCAATTCTATCCCATCCTAATCAAACCCACATGCAGGAGTGGCATGCTCTACTACATCATAGGGGCTGATGAATGTGTCCCGAGCTTGAGAACATCTGGGGCCACCCATGTGGTCCCATCCACTCGGGTCACGTACTTCGGGGGTTCATCATATTTAATCATTGATTTCCCTGGCGTACTCCTAGGCTCTCCACACAGAACAGAGGATTTGGGGTTGCCTTTTCGGGCAGGATGGGATGATACAATACCATTCCTAATAGGGTATTGTTGTTTTGTTCCTGAAAATGACATTAATGTTTCACCGGGTACAGCTGTACCAACCCCCTGACTTGGCACAGATTCATGGTAAATTGGTAAGTGGACATCACCCTCAGATGTCAGTCAGTCACCCACGAGGGAAGCTTCCCCTCAGCAATGCTCTGCACGAACCAGGATCCATACATTACACAAATATCATTTCGCCCTCACTCGAGGCGTTCTGATCCCCCTTCAAAATTTGATTTATCTGTTTAGCATGGGATTCTAAATGTTTAACCACATCCTGCAGATGAATGGTCATAATTTGGTCTTCCTTCAATTCCTCCTGTTCCAGACCATTCATGTTATTCAGAATTTCCCTTAAACGATTTCTAACTGCCTTTACGGATTGATCTAGGCTGACCAAACCAAAGCAATTAACGAGGGAGGTACCAGTGTTAAAATCAGTTGCAGCATCGTTTATCTGTCCCCGTCGCCTTCTGATATGGTTCACTTTAACCCCATGACCGACATCATCTTTGTCAACGAGCTCGCTACTATTTTCCCCAAAGGTTTTGTTAAATCCATGACCAGCCCCTGAGCCCTTGCGATATAATGGCTCTAATTCCAATTCCGCCAGTGTTGTGCTGGCCCTCTCCCAAAATCCCTCTGTTAATTCCCGCATCATAGAAACATAGAAACATAGAAACTAGGAGCAGGAGTAGGCCATTCGGTCCGTCGAGCCTGCTCCACCATTCAATACGATCATGGCTGATCATCCAAATCCAGTACCCTGTCCCTGCTTTCCCACACAGAATCCCCATCGAGCCTGCACCGACACATATCCCACCCTATCCCCGTAACCCCACGTATTTAATTCCCCCTAACATATCCCATCCTATCCCCGTAACCCCACATATTTAATCCCCCCCTAACACTAAGGGTCAATTTATCATAGCCAAATCAACCTAACCCGCACATTCTCCCATATAACCGCGCTGTCTCTGGCTTGCACCAGTTCAGCAGTCCCACCTCAGTCAGATTCAATATTACCGGCACCACCTCGTGATGCACATCATGGTACAATATCATCAATGTTGGGATTACCACCAGCCCATTTGTCAGCCCCGGACAAACACTTTGGATTTCTTGTCGTTCTTTCCACGGTTGTGTTTTATTCGTAGAGGGAGGGATTTTCGGGCGAACTATTAATTCTACAGCATGTATAACCACACTTCCATTACCACATCCCTTTACGTGATTGGTGCTAACACTGACATCGTTGCTATACCATTGATAGAGCTCCTTGGCCCTATTGTAGGTAAACATCGTACAGCTGGTCACATCCCTTTCAATCGTGGACAAGCAGTACGAGTCATCCGACTGGAACCCATCTGTTACCACACTTGGGCTTACACATCCATAAATTCCCTCATGAATTTCCCACCATCGGAGCCAACACAACAGGGTGTACCCCATTGCTTTCTGATTGAGTCGGACTCCCGGGGTTCCCCTGAGGGTCCCCTATCTGGTGGTACCTCGTAATGTTACCGGCCTCTGTTCAGAGGAACCATACAAGTGGTTGACTTGTGTTCCACTCTTAGATCTTATACAAACCCCTTTTCCCTCTTGAATCTCGTGAGTGGTCACCCATATCCTTCCCTTGCCTGCTGCTTGCCTGTAGGGGAAGGGGACAAAAACGGAGTTTTACTCCTGGTCCTGCATCCCTTCACCCCACCATTGGTTGTTCAGGCTTCGACCACTGATATCTTTCTTTTACTATGTCGTTTTGTGGGAGGGACTTGTGGGGTTCATTCGCGGACAGGAGTCAGTTTCGGACCTGGGGCTGGGGTTGTTTCTACGGTTCCCATGTCCTGCCCGCTTTCATTCATGCCACACTGTAACTGTGGAGGTGCCACTTCAGGCAAGGGCACCTCATTGGGTGGGGGTTCCCTGTTGGGCACCCCTTCTCCGTCATCCCACTGGAGAGGATGAGTCAGCCTCACTGTGTTCATGATCGTGGCTTGTTGTCTTCTTGACCTGCTGGTGGGCTGAAAAAGCTTCACCTGGTTAATGTGAAACCATTTGATTTTCTTCGGTAACTGAACTGCGGACACCATAGGACGGGCTTTGTCGACAATGCTATATGGCCTCTTGTAGAGGGGTTCCAAGACTGCCACCCTCACATAGTTTCGTACCATCAGCTGGCTTCCTATTTCCCACTCCTGGGGTTTACTCGGAGCCAAGTGGAGTCGGTTGCGTTGCTGTGTCTTCCCAATGTTGTGGGCGGCCCTCAGGTGTCCCTCCTTTAAAGTTTCTCAAAGGTTGCTCTGGAATTTACCCCTGGTCACCTCCTCCACCTGCCTGTCTGTCAAAGTGGGGACCAACAGATGTGTGGGGGTTCGCATGGGTCTCCCCGTTACCAATCCATGTGGGGAGTGACCCGTTCCTTTGGACTCTTTACTGCGTATTCCGATAAGGATTAGGGAAAGTACTTCATCCCTGTCTGAGTTCCTGAAATTCACCCATAATCACCTAGGAAAATCATTTTAGAAACAATTCCCATTTATTACCATTTCATCTCATTCATGAGCCCTGGAGAAAATTTACCATCGAATACAATATGATCATTCCCATTTAACCTCTTATTGGACCTTCTTTTCCTCAAAATATACCAGAGAGCAATTCAGTCTGCAAGATGAGGGATGTTAGTTACCCTTAACACCGCAGCCTCCCCCAAACACTTCTCAGTTCAAAGAACCGCTCTTGGTAATCTTGCGCCATCAACACTCATCTGGCCCCCTGCTTAAAAGAAAAAAAACAGACAATCCATTGTGGCTTTCCTGCCTGCCCACTGGGTTAATCTGTCAATTCCAGATTCCCTTCTGTCACCGTGGGGAAACATCCACTCAAATTAAAAACCTTGAAAATTTAACAATGCCCACAATGTTCACAAAACACACAGCTGCTTGTAAAAAGAGTTAACTTATTTTTTCACAAGAAGACAAGCACAAACATCATCAATCAGTGTCAGCTTGTGTCACACAGCTTCTCCCAGCTTTCAAGTAAATTTAAAAAACTCGCCAATAAAAAAACTGTTACTTTTGCAAAATCTTTGTGTCTTTAAAATTTGCAAAGATTCTGATCAATTCAATTCAGAAGGTAAAAACATCAGACATCATTAGTAACACCACTACAAACATCCTGTGAAACAACTCCACACACAACAATAGCATTCCCTTTCTTTCCCCCTGGTCACACATACTTGAAATTGGTCAGAAATCTAAAAAATACCAATCGTTGATGTGATTGCCTCATGTCAGGAACTAAAGGCTTTCACACAATTTACACCAACCAGAATTTCACCATGGCTATAATAAAAGTCTGGTTTTAATAGGTTAATTAAGCTCAATAACTCCAATTTAATTCAGACCAATATCTTAAACTAACCAGTGCCACTTGAAAAAGAGGGAGGAGCTTCGCTCAGCCTGTAGCTTCAAAGCATTCAAACAAGTTTTTTTTCAGACATCACTACACTGAAAGTAGAAAGGGGACAGAATCTTTCCTTTTCTACTGTCTTTATTTCACCATAGGCTACTTGTCAAAAACTTAGAAAGTGGACGTCTCGGACTCACAGTAACCAAATTAAGATGACAGTGCTTTGTAAACATTCAAATTGATTTAAAAATAAAATCAAACAATAGCAATTTTTGTAATCCAATTAAAACAAAGTACTTTCACAAAGTCCAGATTCATTTTCTACCAGACACGATCAGAAACCATGGAAACCGTAACTTCAAGGTTGAAGCTTATCTTTTGTAAAGCTAACTGCCTCTGATTTACAGTTTGCTGTACAAGCCGCCCCAGTCAAAATATATCCACAGCAGTGTTTTAAAATGCAAATCACAAAAGTATCTCCCACTTCTAGATGCACAATCTTAAATTGAAATGAACATATTTAACACATCCATACTCTCTCATAACTTCCAACATCCAAGACAAGACGACAAAGGGTTAAACGGCTTTTAGCTCTCTGCACAGAAAAGTGGGTGGAGCGAAAACAAATGCAACAGACACTTTCTTTCAAAGACAGACTTTCAGACAAAAGGAATACTGTAACTTCTTAAAATTCATAGTCAGGAAAACTTTAACACACACTTTCACACAAACTGAAATTCCAGCATCCTTTAAGGTTCCTTTCACTCAGCAAATCCTGTGTTTTATTTGTCTTGGCACAAAAGCTGATAGCTTTGTGTCAGTAAAACTTTAAGGGGGAAATTGTTGGAGATAGTCATTGCCTGCACTTTCCCTATACCATACTGCCCTTTCCCTATAGCATGCTGCCCTTTCCCTATACCATACTGCCCTTTCCCTATAACACACTGCCTTTTCCTTATAGCATGCTGCCCTTTCCTTATAGCATGCTTGAGGCCAGTGTCGGGAGCGGAGAGAGCAGCAGCACAGTGAATAGTTAAACTCACTTTCGTGGGCTTTTTTCCAGAGGCCAGTGTCGGGAGCGGAGAGAGCAGCAGCACAGTGAGTAGTTAAACTCACTTTCGTGGGCTTTTTACAGAGGCCAGTGTCGGGAAAGGGCCCTTGAGTATATCATTTAATTGAAGTGAAATTGGTGGGATTCATTTAATTTAATTTTAATTAATTAATGCAAGGAGCATTCGGAACAAGGTGGATGAATTAGCTGCGCAAATAGAGGTAAATGAATACGATTTGATTGGGATTATAGAAACATGGCTCCAGGGTGGCCAAGGCTGGGAACTCAACATCCAGGGGTATTCAATATTTAGGAAAGATAGGCAGAAAAAAAGGGAGGTGGGGTGGCATTGCTGGTTAAAGAGGGGATTAACACAATTGAAAGGAAGGATATTAGCTCTGATGATGCGGAATCTGTATGGGTAGAACTGAGAAATAACAAGGGGCAGAAAACGTTAGTGGGAGTGATATATAGACCTCCAAACAGTAATACGGAGGTTGGGGACGGCATTAAAAGGGAAATTAGAGAAGCATGCAGTAAGGGCACAGCAGTCATCATGGGTGACTTTAATTTACATATAGATTGGGCTAACCAAATTAGTAAAAATACTGTGGAGGAGGAATTCCTAGAATGTTTACGGGATGGTTTTCTGGAACAATATGTCGAGGAACCAACCAGAGATCAGGCCATCTTAGACTGGGTATTATGTAACGAGAAAGGATTAATTAGCAATCTTGTTGTACGAGGCCCCTTGGGTCAGAGTGATCATAATATGATAGAATTCTTCATTAGGATGGAGAGTGAAGTAGTTGAATCAGAGACTAGGGTCCTGAATTTAAATAAAGGAAACTACGATGATATGAGGCGCGAATTGGGTAGGATTGATTGCGGAATGTCACTCAAAGGGTTGACGGTGGATACGCAATGGCAAACATTCAAAGACTGCATGGATGAACTAAAGAATTTGTTCATCCCAGTGTGGCATAAGAATAAAACAAGAAAGGTGACTCAACCGTGGCTAACAAGGGAAATTAGGGATAGCATAAGATCCAAGGAGAGGCATATAAATTGGCCAGAAAAAGCAGTAACCCTGAGGATTGGGAGCAGTTTAGGATTCAAAAAAGGAGGACAAAGGGATTAATTAAGAAGGGGAAAATAGAATATGAAAGTAAGCTTTCAGGGAACATAAAAACTGATTGTAAGAGCTTTTATAGATATGTGAAGAGAAAAAGATTAGTGAAATCAAGTGTAGGTCCCTTGCAGTCAGAAGTGGGGGAAGTTATAATGGGGAACAAAGAAATGGCAGACCAATTAAATGCATATTTTGGTTCTGTTTTCACAAAGGAGGACACAAATAACCTCCCAGAGATGTTGGAGAACATAGGGTCTGATGAAAGGGAGGAACTGAAAGAAATCAGTATTTGCAGGGAAATGGTGTTAGGGAAATTGATGGGATTGAAGGCCGATAAATCCCCAGGGCCTGATAATCTACATCCTAGGGTACTTAAGGAAGTGGCCCTAGAAATAGTAGATGCATTGCTGATCATCTTCTAACATTCAATGGAATCCGGAACTGTACCCATGGATTGGAGGGTAGCTAATGTTACCCCACTATTCAAAAAGGGTGGTAGAGAGAAAGCGGGGAATTACAGACCGGTAAGCCTGACATCGGTAGTGGGGAAAATGCTAGAGTCCATTATAAAGGACGTAATAGCTGAGCACTTGAAAAACAGTGACAGGATCGGACAAAGTCAACATGGATTTACAAAAGGTAAATCGTGCTTGACTAATCTACTGGAATTTTTTGAGGATGTAACTGGGAAAATAGATAAGGGAGAACCAGTAGATGTGGTGTATTTGGACTTTCAAAAGGCTTTCGATAAGGTCCCGCATAAGAGATTAGCGTGTAAAGTTAAGGCATATGGGATTGGGGGCAAGGTATTGACTTGGATAGAGAACTGGTTGGCGGACAGAAAGCAGAGAGTAGGAATTAATGGGTCTTTTTCCGAGTGGCAGACAGTGACTAGTGGGGTACCGCAGGGATAGGTCCTTGGACCCCAGCTATTCACAATATACATTAATGATCTAGATAAGGGAACTAAATGTAATATCTCCAAGTTTGCAGGTGACACAAAGCTGGGTGGGCGTGTGTGCTGCGAGGAGGATACAGAGAAACTCCAGGATGATTTGAACAGGTTGGGTGAGTGGGCAGAAGCGTGGCAGATGCAATATAATGTGGAAAAATGCGAGGTTATCCACTTTGGTGTCAAAAACAGAAAGGCAGACTATTATCTGAATGGCAATAGATTGGGAGAAGGGGAAGTGCAACGAGACTTGGGTGTCCTTGTGCACCAGTCGCTGAAGGTAAGCATGCAGGTGCAGCAGGTGGTGAAGAAGGCAAATGGTATAACATAGAAACATAGAAACATAGAACAGTACAGCACAGTACAGGCCCTTCGGCCCTCGATGTTGTGCCGAGCATTGTCCGAGACCAAGATCAAGCTATCGCACTCCCTATCACTCTGGTGTGCTCCATGTGCTTATCCAATAACCGCTTGAAAGTTCCTAAAGTGTCCGACTCCACTATCACAGCAGGCAGTCCATTCCACACCCCAACCACTCTCTGAGTAAAGAATCTACCTCGGACATCCCTTCTATATCTCCCCCCATGCACCTTATAGTTATGCCCCCTTGTAACAGCTGCCTCTACCCGAGGAAATAGTCTCTGAACATCCACTCTATCTATCCCCCTCATCATCTTATAAACCTCTATTAAGTCGCCTCTCATCCTCCTCCGCTCTAAAGAGAAAAGCCCCAACTCCCTCAATCTTTCCTCATAAGACCTCCCCCCCAAACCAGGCAGCATCCTGGTAAATCTCCTTTGCACTCTTTCCAATGCTTCCACGTCCTTCCTATAGTGAGGTGACCAGAACTGCACACAATATTCCAAATGTGGTCTCACCAAGGTCCTGTACAGTTGCAGCATAACCTCACGGTTCTTAAACTCAAACCCTCTGTTAATAAACGCCAACACACCATAGGCCTTCTTTACTGCTCTATCCACTTGAGTGGCAACCTTCAGAGATCTGTGGATATGAACCCCCAGATCCCTCTGCTCCTCCACGTTCCTCAGAACCCTGCCGTTGACCCTGTAATCCTTATTCAAATTTGCCCTACCAAAATGAATCACCTCGCACTTATCAGGGTTAAATTCCATCTGCCATTTTTCGGCCCAGCTCTGCATCCTATCAATGTCTCTTTGCAGCCTACAACAGCCCTCCACCTCATCCACTACTCCACCAATCTTGGTGTCATCAGCAAATTTACTGATCCACCCTTCAGTCCCCTCCTCCAAGTCATTGATAAAAATCACAAACAGCAGAGGACCCAGCACCGACCCCTGTGGCACACCGCTGGTAACTGGTCTCCAGTCCGAAAATGTTCCATCCACCACCACCCTCTGCCTTCTATGAGATAGCCAGTTTCTTATCCAATCGGACAAATTTCCCTCTATCCCACAACTCCTTACTATGTTGGCCTTCATAGAAAAAGGGTTTGTGTATAGGAGCAGGGATGTCCTGCTGCAGTTGTACAGGGCCTTGGTGAGACCACACCTTGAGTACTGTGTGCAGTTTTGGTCGCCTTATCTGAGGAAGGATGTTCTTGCCATGGAAGGAGTTCAGCGAAGATTCACAAGGCTGATACCTGGGATGGCAGGAATGACATATGAGGAGAGATTGGGTCGATTGGGCTTATACTCACTGGAGTATAGAAGAATGAGAGGGGATCTCATCGAAACATATAAAATTCTGACAGGTCTGGACAAACTAGATGCAGGAAGAATGTTCCCGATGGTCGGAGAGTCCAGAACCAGGGGTCATAATCTAAGGATAACAGGTAAGCCATTTAGGACAGAAATGAGGAAGAATTTCTTCACCCAGAGAGTGGTGAACCTGTGGAATTCTTTACCACAGAAGGTAGTTGAGGCCAAGTCATTAAATATATTGAAGAATGAGTTAGATATATTTCTTAAAGATAAAGGTATCAAGGGATATGGGGAGAAGGCAGGTACAGGGTACTGAGTTTGGATGATCAGCCATGATCTCATCGAATGACGGAGCAGGCTTGAGGGGCCGAATGGCCTACTCCTGCTCCTATCTTCTATGTTTCTATGCTGCCCTTTCCCTATAGCGTGCTGCCCTTTCCCTATAGCATGCTGCCCTTTCCCTATAGCATGCTGCCATTTCCCTATAGCATGCTGTCCTTTCCCTATAGCATGCTGCCATTTCCCTATACCATGCTGCCCTTTCACTATACTATACTGCCCTTTCCCTATAGCACACTGCCTTTCCCTTATAGAATGCTGC
This sequence comes from Squalus acanthias, assembly GCA_030390025.1. Classification (NCBI taxonomy): domain Eukaryota; kingdom Metazoa; phylum Chordata; class Chondrichthyes; order Squaliformes; family Squalidae; genus Squalus; species Squalus acanthias. Next base: position 349,183 of record JASTWF010000305.1, on the reverse strand, counting down.
CATTTCCCTATAGCATGCTGCCATTTCCCTATAGCATGCTGTCCTTTCCCTATAGCATGCTGCCATTTCCCTATACCATGCTGCCCTTTCACTATACTATACTGCCCTTTCCCTATAGCACACTGCCTTTTCCTTATAGAATGCTGCCATTTCCCTATAGCATGCTGCCATTTCCCTATAGCATGCTGTCCTTTCCCTATAGAATGCTGCCATTTCCCTATAGCATGCTGTCCTTTCCCTATAGCATGCTGCCCTTTCCCTATAGCATGCTGCCATTTCCCTATACCATGCTGCCCTTTCACTATACTATACTGCCCTTTCCCTATAGCACACTGCCTTTTCCTTATAGCATGCTGCCATTTCCCTATAGCCCTGAGCTTTCCATACAGCATAAGCTAGTCTTCAGCAAATTCAATTCACTCCAGGTGATCTCAAGAAACGGCTGAGCGCACTGGTTACAGCAAAGGCTATGGGCCCCGACAACATCCCAGCTGTCATGCTGAAGACTTCTGCACTAGAACAAGCCGTGCCTCTAGCCAAGCTGTTCCAACATTGGCATTTACCCGACAATGTGGAAAACTGCCCAGGTATATCCTGTCTACAAAAAGCAAGACAAATAAAACAAGGCCAATTACCGCCCCATCAGTCTACTCTCAATCATCAGCAAAGTGATGGAAGGTGTCGTCGACAGTGCTATCAAGCAGCACTTACTGACCAATAAACTCACCGATGCTCGGTTTGGGTTCCGCCAGGAACTCTCGGCTCCAGACCTCATTACAGCCTTGGTCCAAACATGGACAAAGAGCTGAATTCCAATGGTGAGGTTAGAGTGACTGCCCTTGACATCAAGGCAGCATTTGACCAAGTGTGGCATCAAGGAGCCCTATTAAAACTGAAGTCAATGGGAATCGGGGAAAAATCTCCACTGGCTGGAGTCATACCTAGCACAAAGGAAGATGGTTGCGGTTGTTGGAGGTCAATCATCTCAGCCCCAGGACATCGCTGCAGGAGTTCCTCAGGGCAGAGTCCTAGACCCAACCATCTTCAGCTGCTCCACCAATGATCATCCCTCCATCTTATGGTCGCTGATGATTGCACAGTGTAGAATTCCATTCACAACACCCCAGATAATGAAGCAGTCCATGCCCGCATGCTGCATGACCTAGACAAAATTCAGGCTTGGGCTGATAAGTGGCAAGTAACATTCGCGCCACACAATTGCCAGGAAATGACTATCTCCAACAAGAGAGTCTAACCACTGCCCCCTTGGCATTACCATTGCCAAATCCCCCAACATCAAAATCTTGGGGGGTCACCATTAAAACGAAACTTAACTGGACCAGCCACATAAATACTGTGGCAACAAGAGCAGGTCAGAGGCTGGGTATTCTGCGACGAGTGTCTCACCTCCTGACTCCCCAAAGCCTTTCCACCATCTACAAGGCACAAGTAAGGAGTCTGATGGAATACTCTCCACTTGCCTGGATGAGTGCAGCTCCAACAACACTCAAGAAGCTCGACACCATGCAGGACAAAACAGCTCGCTTGATCAGCACCCCATCCACCACCTTAAACATTCACTCCCTCCACCACTGGCGTACCGTGGCTGCAGTGTGTACCATCTACAAGATGCACTGCAGCAACTCGCCAAGGCTTCTTCGACAGCACCTCCCAAACACGTGACTTCCACCACCTAGTAGGACAAGGGCAGCAGGCACATGGTAACACCACCACCTCCAAGTTCCCCTCCAAGTCACACACCATCCTGACTTGGAAATATATTGCTGTTCCTTCATCGTCGCCGGGTCAAAATCCTGGCACTCCCTCCCTCACAGCACTGTGGGAGTACCTTCACCACAGCGTTTCAAGAAGGCAGCTCAGCACCAACTTCTCGAGGGCAACTAGGGATGGCCACATCCCAGGAACAAATAAAATAAATACTGCCCGTTATAGCACACTGCCCTTTTTCTATAGTCCTGCCCTTTCCCTATAGCCCTGCCCTTTCTCTATAGCCCTGTCCTTTCCCTATAGTCCTGCCCTTTCCCTATAGACCTGCCCTTTCTCTATTAACCTGCCCTTTCCCTATAGCTCTGCCCTTTCTCTATTAACCTGCCCTTTCCCTATAGTCCTGCCCTTTCCCTATAGCCCTGCCCTTTCTCTATAGCCCTGCCCTTTCTCAATAGCCCTGCCCTTTCTCTATAGCCCTGTCCTTTCCCTATAGTCCTGCCCTTTCCCTATAGCCCTGCCCTTTCTCTATTAACCTGCCCTTTCCCTATAGCCCTGCCCTTTCTCTATTAACCTGCCCTTTCCCTATAGCCCTGCCCTTTCTCTATTAACCTGACCTTTCCCTATAGCCCTGCCCTTTCTCTATTAACCTGCCCTTTCCCTATAGCCCTGCCCTTTCCCTATAGTCCTGCCCTTTCCCTATAGCCCTGCCCTTTCTCTATTAACCTGCCCTTTCTCTATAGTCCTGCCCTTTCCCTATAGCCCTGCCCTTTCTCTATAATCTTGCCTTTTCCCTATAGCCCTGCCCTTTCTCTATTAACCTGCACTTTCCCTATAGCTCTGCCCTTTTCTCTATAGTCCTGCCCTTTCCCTATAGCCTTACCCTTTCCCTATAGCCCTGCCCTTTCTCTATAACCCTGCCCTTTCCCTATAGCCCTGTCCTTTCCCTATAGCCCTGCCCTTTCTCTATTAACCTGCCCTTTCCCTATAGCCCTGCCCTTTCCCTATTGCCCTGCCCTTTCTCTATTAACCAGCCCTTTCCCTATAGTCCTGTCCTTTCCCTATAGCCCTGCCCTTTCTCTATTAACCTGCCCTTTCCCTATAGCCCTGCCCTTTCTCTATTAACCTGCCCTTTCCCTATAGCCCTGCCCTTTCTCTATTAACCTGTCCTTTCCCTATAGCCCTGCCCTTTCTCTATTAACCTGCCCTTTCCCTATAGCCTTGCCCTTTCTCTATTAACCTGCCCTTTCCCTATAGCTCTGCCCTTTTCTCTATAGTCCTGCCCTTTCCCTATAGCCCTGTCCTTTCCCTAGAGCCCTGCACTTTCTCTATAGTCCTGCCCTTTCTCTATAGCCCTGCCCTTTCCCTGTAGCCCTGCCCTTTCTCTATAGTCCTGCCTTTTCCCTATAGCCCTGCCCTTTCTCTATTAACCTGCCCTTTCCCTATAGCTCTGACCTTTTCTCTATAGCCCTGCCCTTTCCCTATAGCCCTGCCCTTTCCCTATAGCCCTGCCCTTTCTCTATAACCCTGCCCTTTCCCTATAGCCCGGTCCTTTCCCTATAGTCCTGCCCTTTACCTATAGCCCTGCCTTTTCTCTATTAACCTGCCCTTTCCCTATAGCCCTGCCCTTTCTCTATTAACCTGCCCTTTCTCTATAGCCCTGCCTTTTCCCTATAGTCCTGCACTTTCCCTATAGTCCTGCCCTTTCCCTATAGTCCTGCACTTTCCCTATAGTCCTGCACTTTCCCTATAGCCCTGCCTTTTCCCTATAGTCCGGCCCTTCCCCTATAGTCCTGCCCTTTCCCTATATGCCTGCCCTTTCTCTATAGTCCTGCCCTTTCCCTATAGGCCTGCCCTTTCCCTATAGGCCTGCCCTTTCCCTATAGCCCTTTCCTTTCCCTATGGCCCTTTCCTTTCCCTATGGCCCTTTCCCTATAGCCCTTTCCTTTCCCTATAGCCCTTTCCTTTCCCTAGGGCCCTTTCCCTATAGCCCTGCCCTTTCCCTATAGCCCTGCCCTTTCCCTATGGCCCTTTCCCTATAGCCCTGCCCTTTCCCTATAGACCTGCCCTTTCCCTATAGCCCTGCCCTTTCTCTATTAACCTGCCCTTTCCCTATAGCCCTGCCCTTTCCCTATAGTCCTGCCCTTTCCCTATAGCCCTGCCCTTTCTCTATTAACCTGCCCTTTCTCTATAGCCCTGCCCTTTCCCTATAGCCCTGCCCTTTCTCTATAGTCCTGCCTTTTGCCTTTCGCCCTACCCTTTCTCTATTAACCTGCCCTTTCCCTACAGCTCTGCCCTTTTCTCTATAGTCCTGCCCTTTCCCTATAGCCCTGCCCTTTCCCTATAGCCCTGCCCTTTCTCTATAACCCTGCCCTTTCCCTATAGCCCTGTCCTTTCCCTATAGTCCTGCCCTTTCCCTATAGCCCTGCCCTTTCTCTATTAACCTACCCTTTCCCTATAGCCCTGCCCTTTCTCTATTAACCTGCCCTTTCCCTATAGCCCTGCCCTTTCCCTATAGCCCTGCCCTTTCTCTATTAACCTGCCCTTTCCCTATAGCCTTGCCCTTTCTCTATTAACCTGCCCTTTCCCTATAGCTCTGCCCTTTTCTCTATAGTCCTGCCCTTTCCCTATAGCCCTGTCCTTTCCCTAGAGCCCTGCACTTTCTCTATAGTCCTGCCCTTTCTCTATAGCCCTGCCCTTTCCCTATAGCCCTGCCCTTTCTCTATAGTCCTGCCTTTTCCCTATAGCCCTGCCCTTTCTCTATTAACCTGCCCTTTCCCTATAGCTCTGACCTTTTCTCTATAGCCCTGCCCTTTCCCTATAGCCCTGCCCTTTCCCTATAGCTCTGCCCTTTCTCTATAACCCTGCCCTTTCCCTATAGCCCGATCCTTTCCCTATAGTCCTGCCCTTTACCTATAGCCCTGCCTTTTCTCTATTAACCTGCCCTTTCCCTATAGCCCTGCCCTTTCTCTATTAACCTGCCCTTTCTCTATAGCCCTGCCTTTTCCCTATAGCTCTGCCTTTTCCCTATAGTCCTGCACTTTCCCTATAGTCCTGCCCTTTCCCTATAGTCCTGCCCTTTCCCTATAGCCCTGCCCTTTCTCTATAGCCCTGCCTTTTCCCTATAGTCCTGCCCTTCCCCTATAGTCCTGCCCTTTCCCTATATGCCTGCCCTTTCTCTATAGTCCTGCCCTTTCCCTATAGGCCTGCCCTTTCCCTATAGGCCTGCCCTTTCCCTATAGCCCTTTCCTTTCCCTATGGCCCTTTCCTTTCCCTATGGCCCTTTCCCTATAGCCCTTTCCTTTCCCTATAGCCCATCCTTTCCCTAGGGCCCTTTCCCTATAGCCCTGCCCTTTCCCTATAGCCCTGCCCTTTCCCTATGGCCCTTTCCCTATAGCCCTGCCCTTTCCCTATAGACCTGCCCTTTCCCTATAGCCCTGCCCTTTCTCTATTAACCTGCCCTTTCCCTATAGCCCTGCCCTTTCCCTATAGTCCTGCCCTTTCCCTATAGCCCTGCCCTTTCTCTATTAACCTGCCCTTTCTCTATAGCCCTGCCCTTTCCCTATAGCCCTGCCCTTTCTCTATAGTCCTGCCTTTTCCCTATAGCCCTACCCTTTCTCTATTAACCTGCCCTTTCCCTACAGCTCTGCCCTTTTCTCTATAGTCCTGCCCTTTCCCTATAGCCCTGCCCTTTCCCTATAGCCCTGCCCTTTCTCTATAACCCGGCCCTTTCCCTATAGCCCTGTCCTTTCCCTATAGTCCTGCCCTTTCCCTATAGCCCTGCCCTTTCTCTATTAACGTACCCTTTCCCTATAGCCCTGCCCTTTCTCTATTAACCTGCCCTTTCCCTATAGCCCTGCCCTTTCCCTATAGCCCTGCCCTTTCTCTATTAACCTGCCCTTTCCCTATAGTCCTGCCCTTTCCCTATAGCCCTGCCCTTTCTCTATTAACCTGCCCTTTCCCTATAGCCCTGCCCTTTCTCTATTAACCTGCCCTTTCCCTATAGCTCTGCCCTTTTCTCTATAGTCCTGCCCTTTCCGTATAGCCCTGTCCTTTCCCTATAGCCCTGCCCTTTCTCTATAGTCCTGCCCTTTCTCTATAGCCCTGCCCTTTCCCTATAGCCCTGCCCTTTCTCTATAGTCCTGCCTTTTCCCTATAACCCTGCCCTTTCTCTATTAACCTGCCCTTTCCCTATAGCTCTGCCCTTTTCTCTATAGTCCTGCCCTTTCCCTATAGCCCTGCCCTTTCCCTATAGCCCTGCCCTTTCTCTATAACCCTGCCCTTTCCCTATAGCCCTGTCCTTTCCCTATAGTCCTGCCCTTTCCCTATAGCCCTGCCCTTTCTCTATTAACCTGCCCTTTCCCTATAGCCCTGCCCTTTCTCTATTAACCTGCCCTTTCTCTATAGCCCTGCATTTTCCCTATAGCCCTGCCTTTTCCCTATAGTCCTGCCCTTTCCCTATAGTCCTGCCATTTCCCTATAGCCCTGCCCTTTCTCTATAGCCCTGCCTTTTCCCTATAGTCCTGCCCTTTCCCTATAGTCCTGCCCTTTGCCTATTAACCTGCCCTTTCCCTATAGCCCTGCCCTTTCCCTATAGCCCTGCCCTTTCTCTATTAACCTGCCCTTTCCCTATAGTCCTGCCCTTTCCCTATAGCCCTGCCCTTTCTCTATTAACCTGCCCTTTCCCTATAGCCCTGCCCTTTCCCTATAGTCCTGCCCTTTCCCTATAGCCCTGCCCTTTCTCTATTAACCTGCCCTTTCTCTATAGCCCTGCCCTTTCCCTATAGCCCTGCCCTTTCTCTATAGTCCTGCCTTTTCCCTATAGCCCTACCCTTTCTCTATTAACCTGCCCTTTCCCTACAGCTCTGCCCTTTTCTCTATAGTCCTGCCCTTTCCCTATAGCCCTGCCCTTTCCCTATAGCCCTGCCCTTTCTCTATAACCCTGCCCTTTCCCTATAGCCCTGTCCTTTCCCTATAGTCCTGCCCTTTCCCTATAGCCCTGCCCTTTCTCTATTAAGAGGTCGCACAACACCAGGTTATAGTCCAACAGTTTTATTTGAAATCACAAGCTTTCGGAACTATCGCTCCTTCCTCAGGTGAAGTAAATTGGATACAGAATCGTCAGAGCATATATAGATGGAAAAAAAAGCATGTGTACTTTACAATTGCAGACCACTAAATTAAATCATCCTGACTATCTGCCGAGGTGTGATAAAGTTAATCAAGTCAGCCAGGAAGGTACCACATCAAAGACATAGCAAGATACAACTGAGACAATGAGGTGTAGTCGCAGGGGTTCTAACGTGTCAAAAGCTGCCGTCTGTATGTAAAACGAAAAGCTTTAAAAATTTTACTTTTTTACTGGGAAAATTTTTACTTTTTTACTGGGAATCACATCTGTGAACAAGCCAACGACGACTCGAGTCCGGATCACGTCATGTATCGTGACATAAACCCAAGATCCCGGTTGAGACCGTCTTCATGAGTGCGGAACTTGGCTATCAGTTTCTGCTCGATGATTTTGCGTTGTCGTGTGTTTCTAAGGTTGCCTTGGAGAACGCTTACCCGCAGATCCGAGGCTGAATGTCCTTGACTGCTGAAGTGTTCCCCGACTGGGAGGTAACAATCCTGCCTGGCGATTGTTGCGCGGTGCTCGTTCATACGTTGTCTCAGTGTTTGCATGGTCTCGCCGATGTACCATGCCGCAGTGCATTCTTTCCTGCAACGTATGAGGTAGACAACGTTGGCCGAGTCACATGAGTATGTACCATGTACCTGGTGGGTAGTGTCCTCACGTGTGATGGTGGTATCTGTGTTGATGATCTGGCATGTCTTGCAGAGTTTGCCATGGCAGGGTTGTGTGGTGTCGTGGTCGCTGTTATCCTGAAAGCTGGGTAATTTGCTGCGAACGATGGTACTTCTGAGGTTAGGCGGCTGTTTGAAGGCAAGTAGTGGAGGCGTGGAGATGGCCTTAGCGAGGTGTTTGTCGTCATTGATGACATGTTGAAGGCTGCGAAGAACATGGCGTAGTTTCTCCGCTCCGGGAAAGTACTGGACGATGTAGGGTACCCTGTTGGTTGTGTCCCGTGTTTGCCTTCTGAGGAGGTCTATGCGATTTTTCGCTGTGGCCCGTCGGAACTGTCGATCGATGAGTCGAGCGTCATATCCCGTTCTTACGAGGGCGTTTTTCAGCGTCCGTAGGTGTCCATCGCGTTCCTCCTCGTCTGAGCAGATCCTGTGTATTCGCAGGGCTTGTCCATAGGGGATGGCTTCTTTAACATGGTTAGGGTGGAAGCTGGAGAAGTGGAGCATCGTGAGGTTGTCCGTGGGCTTGCGGTAGAGTGAAGTGCTGAGGTGTCCGTCTTTGATGGAGATTCGTGTGTCCAGGAATGAGACCGATTCTGAGGAGTAGTCCATGGTGAGTTTGATGGTGGGATGGAACTTGTTTATGTTATCGTGTCGTCTTTTCAGTGATCCTTCGCCATGGGTCCAAAGGAAGAAAATGTCGTCGATGTATCTAGTGTACAGCGTTGGCTGGAGGTCCTGTGCAGCGAAGAAGTCTTGCTCGAACTTGTGCATGAAGATGTTGGCGTATTGGGGTGCGAATTTGGTCCCCATGGCTGTTCCGTGTGTTTGGGTAAAAAAATGGTTGTCGAAGGTGAAGACTTTCTCTATTAACCTACCCTTTCCCTATAGCCCTGCCCTTTCTCTATTAACCTGCCCTTTCCCTATAGCCCTGCCCTTTCCCTATAGCCCTGCCCTTTCTCTATTAACCTGCCCTTTCCCTATAGTCCTGCCCTTTCCCTATAGCCCTGCCCTTTCTCTATTAACCTGCCCTTTCCCTATAGCCCTGCCCTTTCTCTATTAACCTGCCCTTTCCCTATAGCTCTGCCCTTTTCTCTATAGTCCTGCCCTTTCCGTATAGCCCTGTCCTTTCCCTATAGCCCTGCCCTTTCTCTATAGTCCTGCCCTTTCTCTATAGCCCTGCCCTTTCCCTATAGCCCTGCCCTTTCTCTATAGTCCTGCCTTTTCCCTATAACCCTGCCCTTTCTCTATTAACCTGCCCTTTCCCTATAGCTCTGCCCTTTTCTCTATAGTCCTGCCCTTTCCCTATAGCCCTGCCCTTTCCCTATAGCCCTGCCCTTTCTCTATAACCCTGCCCTTTCCCTATAGCCCTGTCCTTTCACTATAGTCCTGCCCTTTCCCTATAGCCCTGCCCTTTCTCTATTAACCTGCCCTTTCCCTATAGCCCTGCCCTTTCTCTATTAACCTGCCCTTTCTCTATAGCCCTGCATTTTCCCTATAGCCCTGCCTTTTCCCTATAGTCCTGCCCTTTCCCTATAGTCCTGCCATTTCCCTATAGCCCTGCCCTTTCTCTATAGCCCTGCCTTTTCCCTATAGTCCTGCCCTTTCCCTATAGTCCTGCCCTTTGCCTATTAACCTGCCCTTTCCCTATAGCCCTGCCCTTTCCCTATAGCCCTGCCCTTTCTCTATTAACCTGCCCTTTCCCTATAGTCCTGCCCTTTCCCTATAGCCCTGCCCTTTCTCTATTAACCTGCCCTTTCCCTATAGCCCTGCCCTTTCTCTATTAACCTGCCCTTTCCCTATAGCTCTGCCTTTTTCTAAATAGTCCTGCCCTTTCCCTATAGCCCTGTCCTTTCCCTATAGCCCTGCCCTTTCTCTATAGTCCTGCCCTTTCTCTATAGCCCTGCCCTTTCCCTATAGCCCTGCCCTTTCTCTATAGTCCTGCCTTTTCCCTATAACCCTGCCCTTTCTCTATTAACCTGCCCTTTCCCTATAGCACTGCCCTTTTCTCTATAGTCCTGCCCTTTCCCTATAGCCCTGCCCTTTCCCTATAGCCCTGCCCTTTCTCTATAACCCTGCCCTTTCCCTATAGCCCTGTCCTTTCCCTATAGTCCTGCCCTTTCCCTATAGCCCTGCCCTTTCTCTATTAACCTGCCCTTTCCCTATAGCCCTGCCCTTTCTCTATTAACCTGCCCTTTCTCTATAGCCCTGATTTTTCCCTAAAGCCCTGCCTTTTCCCTATAGTCCTGCCCTTTCTCTATTAACCTGCCCTTTCCCTATAGCCCTGCCCTTTCTCTATTAACCTGCCCTTTCTCTATAGCCCTGCATTTTCCCAATAGCCCTGCCTTTTCCCTATAGTCCTGCCCTTTCCCTATAGTCCTGCCCTTTCCCTATAGCCCTGCCCTTTCTCTATAGCCCTGCCTTTTCCCTATAGTCCTGCCCTTTCCCTATAGTCCTGCCTTTTGCCTATTAACCTGTCCTTTCCCTATAGCCCTGCCCTTTCCCAATAGCCCTGCCCTTTCTCTATTAACCTGCCCTTTCCCTATAGTCCTGCCCTTTCCCTATAGCCCTGCCCTTTCTCTATTAACCTGCCCTTTCCCTCTAGCCCTGCCCTTTCTCTATTAACCTGCCCTTTCCCTATAGCTCTGCCCTTTTCTCTATAGTCCTGCCCTTTCCCTATAGCCCTGTCCTCTCCCTATAGCCCTGCCCTTTCTCTATAGTCCTGCCCTTTCTCTATAGCCCTGCCCTTTCCCTATAGCCCTGCCCTTTCTCTATAGTCCTGCCTTTTCCCAATAGCCCTGCCTTTTCCCTATAGTCCTGCCCTTTCCCTATAGTCCTGCCCTTTCCCTATAGCCCTGCCCTTTCTCTATAGCCCTGCCTTTTCCCTATAGTCCTGCCCTTTCCCTATAGTCCTGCCCTTTGCCTATTAACCTGCCCTTTCCCTATAGCCCTGCCCTTTCCCTATAGCCCTGCCCTTTCTCTATTAACCTGCCCTTTCCCTATAGTCCTGCCCTTTCCCTATAGCCCTGCCCTTTCTCTATAGTCCTGCCCTTTCCCTATAGCCCTGCCCTTTCTCTATTAACCTGCCCTTTCCCTATAGCTCTGCCCTTTTCTCTATAGTCCTGCCCTTTCCCTATAGCCCTGCCCTTTCCCTATAGCCCTGCCCTTTCTCTATAACGCTGCCCTTTCCCTATAGCCCTGTCCTTTCCCTATAGTCCTGCCCTTTCCCTATAGCCCTGCCCTTTCTCTATTAACCTACCCTTTCCCTATAGCCCTGCCCTTTCTCTATTAACCTGCCCTTTCTCTATAGCCCTGATTTTTCCCTATAGCCCTGCCCTTTCCCTATAGTCCTGCCCTTTCCCTATAGCCCTGCCCTTTCTCTATAGCCCTGCCTTTTCCCTATAGTCCTGCCCTTTCCCTATAGTCCTGCCCTTTGCCTATAGCCCTGCCCTTTCTCTATAGTCCTGCCCTTTCCCTATAGGCCTGCCCTTTCCCTATAGGCCTGCCCTTTCCCTATAGCCCTTTCCTTTCCCTATGGCCCTTTCCTTTCCCTATGGCCCTTTCCCTATAGCCCTTTCCTTTCCCTATAGCCCTTTCCTTTCCCTAGGGCCCTTTCCCTATAGCCCTGCCCTTTCCCTATAGCCCTGCCCTTTCCCTATGGCCCTTTCCCTATAGCCCTGCCCTTTCCCTATAGACCTGCCCTTTCCCTATAGCCCTGCCCTTTCCCTATAGGCCTGCCCTTTCCCTATAGTATTGCTCTTTCCCGATAGCCCTTTCCCTATAGCCCTGCCCTTTCCCTATAGCCCTGCCTTTTCCCTATAGCCCTGCCCTTTCCCTATAGACCTGCCCTTTCCCTATAGCCCTGCCCTTTCCCTATAGGCCTGCCCTTTCCCTATAGTATTGCTCTTTCCCTATAGCCCTGCCCTTTCTCTATAGCCCTTCCCTTTCTCTATAGCCCTGTCCTTTCCCTATAGTCCTGCCCTTTCCCTATAGCCCTGCCCTTTCTCTATTAACCTGCCCTTAACTATAGCTCTGCCCTTTCTCTATTAACCTGCCCTTTCCCTATAGTCCTGCCCTTTCCCTATAGCCCTGCCCTTTCTCTATTAACCTGCCCTTTCCCTATAGCCCTGCCCTTTCTCTATTAACCTGCCCTTTCCCTATAGCCCTGCCCTTTCCCTATAGTCCTGCCCTTTCCCTATAGCCCTGCCCTTTCCCTATAGCCCTACCCTTTCTCTATTAACCTGCCCTTTCCCTATAGTCCTGCCCTTTCCCTATAGCCCTGCCCTTTCTCTATTAACCTGCCCTTTCCCTATAGCCCTGCCCTTTCTCTATTAACCTGCCCTTTCCCTATAGCTTTGCCCTTTTCTCTATAGTCCTGCCCTTTCCCTAAAGCCCTGCCCTTTCCCTATACCCCTGCCCTTTCTCTATAACCCTGCCCTTTCCCTATAGCCCTGTCCTTTCCCTATAGTCCTGCCCTTTCCCTATAGCCCTGCCCTTTCCCTATAGTCCTGCCCTTTCCCTATAGCCCTGTCCTTTCCCTATAGTCCTGCCCTTTCCCTATAGCCCTGCCCTTTCCCTATAGTCCTGCCCTTTCCCTATAGCCCTGCCCTTTCTCTATAGCCCTGCCCTTTCCCTATAGTCCTGCCCTTTCACTATAGCCCTGCCCTTTCTCTATAGTCCTGCCCTTTCCCTATAGGCCTGCCCTTTCCCTATAGGCCTGCCCTTTCCCTATAGCACTTTCCTTTCCCTATGGCCCTTTCCTTTCCCTATGGCCCTTTCCCTATAGCCCTTTCCTTTCCCTATAGCCCTTTCCTTTCCCTAGGGCCCTTTCCCTATAGCCCTGCCCTTTCCCTATAGCCCTGTCCTTTCCCTATAGTCCTGCCCTTTCCCTATAGATCTGCCCTTTCTCTATAGCCCTGCCCTTTCTCTATAGCCCTGCCCTTTACCTATAGCCCTGTCCTTTCCCTATAGTCCTGCCCTTTCCCTATAGCCCTGCCCTTTCTCTATTAACCTGCCCTTTCCCTATAGCCCTGCCCTTTCTCTATTAACCTGCCATTTCCCTATAGCCCTGCCCTTTCTCTATTAACCTGCCCTTTCCCTATAGCTCTGCCCTTTTCTCTATAGTCCTGCCCTTTCCCTATAGCCCTGCCCTTTCCCTATAGCCCTGCCCTTTCTCTATAACCCTGCCCTTTCCCTATTGCCCTGTCCTTTCCCTATAGTCCTGCCCTTTCCCTATAGCCCTGCCCTTTCTCTATAGCCCTGCCCTTTCTCAATAGCCCTGCCCTTTCTCTATTAACCTGCCCTTTCCCTATAGCCCTGCCCTTTCCCTATAGCCCTGCCCTTTCTCTATTAACCTGCCCTTTCCCTATAGTCCTGCCCTTTCCCTATAGCCCTGCCCTTTCTCTATTAACCTGCCCTTTCCCTATAGCTCTGCCCTTTTCTCTATAGTCCTGCCCTTTCCCTATAGCCCTGCCCTTTCCCTATAGCCCTGCCCTTTCTCTATAACCCTGCCCTTTCCCTATAGCCCTGTCCTTTCCCTATAGTCCTGCCCTTTCCCTATAGCCCTGCCCTTTCTCTATTAACCTGCCCTTTCACTATAGCCCTGCCCTTTCTCTATAGTCCTGCCCTTTCCCTATAGGCCTGGCCTTTCCCTATAGGCCTGCCCTTTCCCTATAGCACTTTCCTTTCCCTATGGCCCTTTCCTTTCCCTATGGCCCTTCCCTATAGCCCTTTCCTTTCCCTATAGCCCTTTCCTTTCCCTAGGGCCCTTTCCCTATAGCCCTGCCCTTTCCCTATAGCCCTGTCCTTTCCCTATAGTCCTGCCCTTTCCCTATAGATCTGCCCTTTCTCTATAGCCCTGCCCTTTCTCTATAGCCCTGCCCTTTACCTATAGCCCTGTCCTTTCCCTATAGTCCTGCCCTTTCCCTATAGCCCTGCCCTTTCTCTATTAACCTGCCCTTTCCCTATAGCCCTGCCCTTTCTCTATTAACCTGCCATTTCCCTATAGCCCTGCCCTTTCTCTATTAACCTGCCCTTTCCCTATAGCTCTGCCCTTTTCTCTATAGTCCTGCCCTTTCCCTATAGCCCTGCCCTTTCCCTATAGCCCTGCCCTTTCTCTATAACCCTGCCCTTTCCCTATTGCCCTGTCCTTTCCCTATAGTCCTGCCCTTTCCCTATAGCCCTGCCCTTTCTCTATAGCCCTGCCCTTTCTCAATAGCCCTGCCCTTTCTCTATTAACCTGCCCTTTCCCTATAGCCCTGCCCTTTCCCTATAGCCCTGCCCTTTCTCTATTAACCTGCCCTTTCCCTATAGTCCTGCCCTTTCCCTATAGCCCTGCCCTTTCTCTATTAACCTGCCCTTTCCCTATAGCTCTGCCCTTTTCTCTATAGTCCTGCCCTTTCCCTATAGCCCTGCCCTTTCCCTATAGCCCTGCCCTTTCTCTATAACCCTGCCCTTTCCCTATAGCCCTGTCCTTTCCCTATAGTCCTGCCCTTTCCCTATAGCCCTGCCCTTTCTCTATTAACCTGCCCTTTCCCTATAGCCCTGCCCTTTCTCTATTAACCTGCCCTTTCTCTATAGCCCTGCATTTTCCCTATAGCCCTGCCTTTTCCCTATAGTCCTGCCCTTTCCCTATAGTCCTGCCATTTCCCTATAGCCCTGCCCTTTCTCTATAGCCCTGCCTTTTCCCTATAGTCCTGCCCTTTCCCTATAGTCCTGCCCTTTGCCTATTAACCTGCCCTTTCCCTATAGCCCTGCCCTTTCCCTATAGCCCTGCCCTTTCTCTATTAACCTGCCCTTTCCCTATAGTCCTGCCCTTTCCCTATAGCCCTGCCCTTTCTCTATTAACCTGCCCTTTCCCTATAGCCCTGCCCTTTCTCTATTAACCTGCCCTTTCCCTATAGCTCTGCCTTTTTCTAAATAGTCCTGCCCTTTCCCTATAGCCCTGTCCTTTCCCTATAGCCCTGCCCTTTCTCTATAGTCCTGCCCTTTCTCTATAGCCCTGCCCTTTCCCTATAGCCCTGCCCTTTCTCTATAGTCCTGCCTTTTCCCTATAACCCTGCCCTTTCTCTATTAACCTGCCCTTTCCCTATAGCTCTGCCCTTTTCTCTATAGTCCTGCCCTTTCCCTATAGCCCTGCCCTTTCCCTATAGCCCTGCCCTTTCTCTATAACCCTGCCCTTTCCCTATAGCCCTGTCCTTTCCCTATAGTCCTGCCCTTTCCCTATAGCCCTGCCCTTTCTCTATTAACCTGCCCTTTCCCTATAGCCCTGCCCTTACTCTATTAACCTGCCCTTTCTCTATAGCCCTGATTTTTCCCTAAAGCCCTGCCTTTTCCCTATAGTCCTGCCCTTTCTCTATTAACCTGCCCTTTCCCTATAGCCCTGCCCTTTCTCTATTAACCTGCCCTTTCTCTATAGCCCAGCATTTTCCCAATAGCCCTGCCTTTTCCCTATAGTCCTGCCCTTTCCCTATAGTCCTGCCCTTTCCCTATAGCCCTGCCCTTTCTCTATAGCCCTGCCTTTTCCCTATAGTCCTGCCCTTTCCCTATAGTCCTGCCCTTTGCCTATTAACCTGTCCTTTCCCTATAGCCCTGCCCTTTCCCTATAGCCCTGCTCTTTCTCTATTAACCTGCCCTTTCCCTATAGTCCTGCCCTTTCCCTATAGCCCTGCCCTTTCTCTATTAACCTGCCATTTCCCTCTAGCCCTGCCCTTTCTCTATTAACCTGCCCTTTCCCTATAGCTCTGCCTTTTTCTAAATAGTCCTGCCCTTTCCCTATAGCCCTGTCCTTTCCCTATAGCCCTGCCCTTTCTCTATAGTCCTGCCCTTTCTCTATAGCCCTGCCCTTTCCCTATAGCCCTGCCCTTTCTCTATAGTCCTGCCTTTTCCCTATAACCCTGCCCTTTCTCTATTAACCTGCCCTTTCCCTATAGCTCTGCCCTTTTCTCTATAGTCCTGCCCTTTCCCTATAGCCCTGCCCTTTCCCTATAGCCCTGCCCTTTCTCTATAACCCTGCCCTTTCCCTATAGCCCTGTCCTTTCCCTATAGTCCTGCCCTTTCCCTATAGCCCTGCCCTTTCTCTATTAACCTGCCCTTTCCCTATAGCCCTGCCCTTACTCTATTAACCTGCCCTTTCTCTATAGCCCTGATTTTTCCCTAAAGCCCTGCCTTTTCCCTATAGTCCTGCCCTTTCTCTATTAACCTGCCCTTTCCCTATAGCCCTGCCCTTTCTCTATTAACCTGCCCTTTCCCTATAGCCCTGCCCTTTCTCTATTAACCTGCCCTTTCCCTATAGCTTTGCCCTTTTCTCTATAGTCCTGCCCTTTCCCTAAAGCCCTGCCCTTTCCCTATACCCCTGCCCTTTCTCTATAACCCTGCCCTTTCCCTATAGCCCTGTCCTTTCCCTATAGTCCTGCCCTTTCCCTATAGCCCTGCCCTTTCCCTATAGTCCTGCCCTTTCCCTATAGCCCTGTCCTTTCCCTATAGTCCTGCCCTTTCCCTATAGCCCTGCCCTTTCCCTATAGTCCTGCCCTTTCCCTATAGCCCTGCCCTTTCTCTATAGCCCTGCCCTTTCCCTATAGTCCTGCCCTTTCACTATAGCCCTGCCCTTTCTCTATAGTCCTGCCCTTTCCCTATAGGCCTGCCCTTTCCCTATAGGCCTGCCCTTTCCCTATAGCACTTTCCTTTCCCTATGTCCCTTTCCTTTCCCTATGGCCCTTTCCCGAGAGCCCTTTCCTTTCCCTATAGCCCTTTCCTTTCCCTAGGGCCCTTTCCCTATAGCCCTTCCCTTTCCCTATAGCCCTGTCCTTTCCCTATAGTCCTGCCCTTTCCCTATAGATCTGCCCTTTCTCTATAGCCCTGCCCTTTCTCTATAGCCCTGCCCTTTACCAAACCCCTGTCCTTTCCCTATAGTCCTGCCCTTTCCCTATAGCCCTGCCCTTTCTCTATTAACCTGCCCTTTCCCTATAGCCCTGCCCTTTCTCTATTAACCTGCCATTTCCCTATAGCCCTGCCCTTTCTCTATTAACCTGCCCTTTCCCTATAGCTCTGCCCTTTTCTCTATAGTCCTGCCCTTTCCCTATAGCCCTGCCCTTTCCCTATAGCCCTGCCCTTTCTCTATAACCCTGCCCTTTCACTATTGCCCTGTCCTTTCCCTATAGTCCTGCCCTTTCCCTATAGCCCTGCCCTTTCTCTATAGCCCTGCCCTTTCTCAATAGCCCTGCCCTTTCCCTATAGCCCTGCCCTTTCCCTATAGCCCTGCCCTTTCTCTATTAACCTGCCCTTTCCCTATAGCCCTGCCCTTTCCCTATAGCCCTGCCCTTTCTCTATTAACCTGCCCTTTCCCTATAGTCCTGCCCTTTCCCTATAGCCCTGCCCTTTCTCTATTAACCTGCCCTTTCCCTATAGCTCTGCCCTTTTCTCTATAGTCCTGCCCTTTCCCTATAGCCCTGCCCTTTCCCTATAGCCCTGCCCTTTCTCTATAACCCTGCCCTTTCCCTATAGCCCTGCCCTTTCTCTATAGTCCTGCCTTTTCCCTATAACCCTGCCCTTTCTCTATTAACCTGCCCTTTCCCTATAGCTCTGCCCTTTTCTCTATAGTCCTGCCCTTTCCCTATAGCCGTGCCCTTTCCCTATAGCCCTGCCCTTTCTCTATAACCCTGCCCTTTCCCTATAGCCCTGTCCTTTCCCTATAGTCCTGCCCTTTCCCTATAGCCCTGCCCTTTCTCTATTAACCTGCCCTTTCCCTATAGCCCTGCCCTTACTCTATTAACCTGCCCTTTCTCTATAGCCCTGATTTTTCCCTAAAGCCCTGCCTTTTCCCTATAGTCCTGCCCTTTCTCTATTAACCTGCCCTTTCCCTATAGCCCTGCCCTTTCTCTATTAACCTGCCCTTTCTCTATAGCCCTGCATTTTCCCAATAGCCCTGCCTTTTCCCTATAGTGCTGCCCTTTCCCTATAGTCCTGCCCTTTCCCTATAGCCCTGCCCTTTCTCTATAGCCCTGCCTTTTCCCTATAGTCCTGCCCTTTCCCTATAGTCCTGCCCTTTGCCTATTAACCTGTCCTTTCCCTATAGCCCTGCCCTTTCCCTATAGCCCTGCTCTTTCTCTATTAACCTGCCCTTTCCCTATAGTCCTGCCCTTTCCCTATAGCCCTGCCCTTTCTCTATTAACCTGCCCTTTCCCTCTAGCCCTGCCCTTTCTCTATTAACCTGCCCTTTCCCTATAGCTCTGCCTTTTTCTAAATAGTCCTGCCCTTTCCCTATAGCCCTGTCCTTTCCCTATAGCCCTGCCCTTTCTCTATAGTCCTGCCCTTTCTCTATAGCCCTGCCCTTTCCCTATAGCCCTGCCCTTTCTCTATAGTCCTGCCTTTTCCCTATAACCCTGCCCTTTCTCTATTAACCTGCCCTTTCCCTATAGCTCTGCCCTTTTCTCTATAGTCCTGCCATTTCCCTATAGCCCTGCCCTTTCCCTATAGCCCTGCCCTTTCTCTATAACTCTGCCCTTTCCCTATAGCCCTGTCCTTTCCCAATAGTCCTGCCCTTTCCCTATAGCCCTGCCCTTTCTCTATTAACCTGCCCTTTCCCTATAGCCCTGCCCTTACTCTATTAACCTGCCCTTTCTCTATAGCCCTGATTTTTCCCTAAAGCCCTGCCTTTTCCCTATAGTCCTTCCCTTTCTCTATTAACCTGCCCTTTCCCTATAGCCCTGCCCTTTCTCTATTAACCTGCCCTTTCTCTATAGCCCTGCATTTTCCCAATAGCCCTGCCTTTTCCCTATAGTCCTGCCCTTTCCCTATAGTCCTGCCCTTTCCCTATAGCCCTGCCCTTTCTCTATAGCCCTGCCTTTTCCCTATAGTCCTGCCCTTTCCCTATAGTCCTGCCCTTTGCCTATTAACCTGTCCTTTCCCTATAGCCCTGCCCTTTCCCTATAGCCCTGCTCTTTCTCTATTAACCTGCCCTTTCCCTATAGACCTGCCCTTTCCCTATAGCCCTGCCCTTTCTCTATTAACCTGCCCTTTCCCTCTAGCCCTGCCCTTTCTCTATTAACCTGCCCTTTCCCTATAGCTCTGCCCTTTTCTCTATAGTCCTGCCCTTTCCCTATAGCCCTGTCCTTTCCCTATAGCCCTGCCCTTTCTCTATAGTCCTGCCCTTTCTCTATAGCCCTGCCCTTTCCCTATAGCCCTGCCCTTTCTCTATAGTCCTGCCTTTTCCCAATAGCCCTGCCTTTTCCCTATAGTCCTGCCCTTTGCCTATTAACCTGCCCTTTCCCTATAGCCCTGCCCTTTCACTATAGCCCTGCCCTTTCTCTATTAACCTGCCCTTTCCCTATAGTCCTGCCCTTTCCCTATAGCCCTGCCCTTTCTCTATAGTCCTGCCCTTTCCCTATAGCCCTGCCCTTTCTCTATTAACCTGCCCTTTCCCTATAGCTCTGCCCTTTTCTCTATAGTCCTGCCCTTTCCCTATAGCCCTGCCCTTTCCCTATAGCCCTGCCCTTTCTCTATAACGCTGCCCTTTCCCTATAGCCCTGTCCTTTCCCTATAGTCCTGCCCTTTCCCTATAGCCCTGCCCTTTCTCTATTAACCTGCCCTTTCCCTATAGCCCTGCCCTTTCTCTATTAACCTGCCCTTTCTCTATAGCCCTGATTTTTCCCTATAGCCCTGCCCTTTCCCTATAGTCCTGCCCTTTCCCTATAGCCCTGCCCTTTCTCTATAGCCCTGCCTTTTCCCTATAGTCCTGCCCTTTCCCTATAGTCCTGCCCTTTGCCTATAGCCCTGCCCTTTCTCTATAGTCCTGCCCTTTCCCTATAGGCCTGCCCTTTCCCTATAGGCCTGCCCTTTCCCTATAGCCCTTTCCTTTCCCTATGGCCCTTTCCTTTCCCTATGGCCCTTTCCCTATAGCCCTTTCCTTTCCCTATAGCCCTTTCCTTTCCCTAGGGCCCTTTCCCTATAGCCCTGTCCTTTCCCTATAGCCCTGCCCTTTCTCTATAGTCCTGCCCTTTCTCTATAGCCCTGCCCTTTCCCTATAGCCCTGCCCTTTCTCTATAGTCCTGCCTTTTCCCAATAGCCCTGCCTTTTCCCTATAGTCCTGCCCTTTCCCTATAGTCCTGCCCTTTCCCTATAGCCCTGCCCTTTCTCTATAGCCCTGCCTTTTCCCTATAGTCCTGCCCTTTCCCTATAGTCCTGCCCTTTGCCTATTAACCTGCGCTTTACCTATAGCCCTGCCCTTTCACTATAGCCCTGCCCTTTCTCTATTAACCTGCCCTTTCCCTATAGTCCTGCCCTTTCCCTATAGCCCTGCCCTTTCTCTATAGTCCTGCCCTTTCCCTATAGCCCTGCCCTTTCTCTATTAACCTGCCCTTTCCCTATAGCTCTGCCCTTTTCTCTATAGTCCTGCCCTTTCCCTATAGCCCTGCCCTTTCCCTATAGCCCTGCCCTTTCTCTATAACGCTGCCCTTTCCCTATAGCCCTGTCCTTTCCCTATAGTCCTGCCCTTTCCCTATAGCCCTGCCCTTTCTCTATTAACCTGCCCTTTCCCTATAGCCCTGCCCTTTCTCTATTAACCTGCCCTTTCTCTATAGCCCTGATTTTTCCCTATAGCCCTGCCCTTTCCCTATAGTCCTGCCCTTTCCCTATAGCCCTGCCCTTTCTCTATAGCCCTGCCTTTTCCCTATAGTCCTGCCCTTTCCCTATAGTCCTGCCCTTTGCCTATAGCCCTGCCCTTTCTCTATAGTCCTGCCCTTTCCCTATAGGCCTGCCCTTTCCCTATAGGCCTGCCCTTTCCCTATAGCCCTTTCCTTTCCCTATGGCCCTTTCCTTTCCCTATGGCCCTTTCCCTATAGCCCTTTCCTTTCCCTATAGCCCTTTCCTTTCCCTAGGGCCCTTTCCCTATAGCCCTGCCCTTTCCCTATAGCCCTGCCCTTTCCCTATGGCCCTTTCCCTATAGCCCTGCCCTTTCCCTATAGACCTGCCCTTTCCCTATAGCCCTGCCCTTTCCCTATATGCCTGCCCTTTCCCTATAGTATTGCTCTTTCCCGATAGCCCTTTCCCTATAGCCCTGCCCTTTCCCTATAGCCCTGCCTTTTCCCTATAGCCCTGCCCTTTCCCTATAGACCTGCCCTTTCACTATAGCCCTGCCCTTTCCCTATAGGCCTGCCCTTTCCCTATAGTATTGCTCTTTCCCTATAGCCCTGCCCTTTCTCTATTAACCTGCCCTTTCCCTATAGCCCTGCCCTTTCTCTATTAACCTGCCCTTTCCCTATAGCCCTACCCTTTCTCTATTAACCTGCCCTTTCCCTATAGCTTTGCCCTTTTCTCTATAGTCCTGCCCTTTCCCTAAAGCCCTGCCCTTTCCCTATACCCCTGCCCTTTCTCTATAACCCTGCCCTTTCCCTATAGCCCTGTCCTTTCCCTATAGTCCTGCCCTTTCCCTATAGCCCTGCCCTTTCCCTATAGTCCTGCCCTTTCCCTATAGCCCTGTCCTTTCCCTATAGTCCTGCCCTTTCCCTATAGCCCTGCCCTTTCCCTATAGTCCTGCCCTTTCCCTATAGCCCTGCCCTTTCTCTATAGCCCTGCCCTTTCCCTATAGTCCTGCCCTTTCCCTATAGCCCTGCCCTTTCTCTATAGTCCTGCCCTTTCCCTATAGGCCTGCCCTTTCCCTATAGGCCTGCCCTTTCCCTATAGCACTTTCCTTTCCCTATGGCCCTTTCCTTTCCCTATGACCCTTTCCCTATAGCCCTTTCCTTTCCCTATAGCCCTTTCCTTTCCCTATGGCCCTTTCCCTATAGCCCTTTCCTTTCCCTATAGCCCTTTCCTTTCCCTAGGGCCCTTTCCCTATAGCCCTGCCCTTTCCCTATAGCCCTGTCCTTTCCCTATAGTCCTGCCCTTTCCCTATAGATCTGCCCTTTCTCTATAGCCCTGCCCTTTCTCTATAGCCCTGCCCTTTACCTATAGCCCTGTCCTTTCCCTATAGTCCTGCCCTTTCCCTATAGCCCTGCCCTTTCTCTATTAACCTGCCCTTTCCCTATAGCCCTGCCCTTTCTCTATTAACCTGCCATTTCCCTATAGCCCTGCCCTTTCTCTATTAACCTGCCCTTTCCCTATAGCCCTGCCCTTTCTCTATTAACCTGCCCTTTCCCTATAGCTCTGCCCTTTTCTCTATAGTCCTGCCCTTTCCCTATAGCCCTGCCCTTTCCCTATAGCCCTGCCCTTTCTCTATAACCCTGCCCTTTCCCTATTGCCCTGTCCTTTCCCTATAGTCCTGCCCTTTCCCTATAGCCCTGCCCTTTCTCTATAGCCCTGCCCTTTCTCAATAGCCCTGCCCTTTCTCTATTAACCTGCCCTTTCCCTATAGCCCTGCCCTTTCCCTATAGCCCTGCCCTTTCTCTATTAACCTGCCCTTTCCCTATAGCTCTGCCCTTTTCTCTATAGTACTGCCCTTTCCCTATAGCCCTGTACTTTCCCTATAGCCCTGCCCTTTCTCTATAGTCCTGCCCTTTCTCTATAGTCCTGCCTTTTCCCTATAGCCCTGCCCTTTCTCTATTAACCTGCCCTTTCCCTATAGCTCTGCCCTTTTCTCTATAGTCCTGCCCTTTCCCTATAGCCCTGTACTTTCCCTATAGCCCTGCCCTTTCCCTATAGCCCTGCCCTTTCTCTATAGTCCTGCCTTTTCCCTATAGCCCTGCCCTTTCTCTATTAACCTGCCCTTTCCCTATAGCTCTGCCCTTTTCTCTATAGTCCTGCCCTTTCCCTATAGCCCTGCCCTTTCCCTATAGCCCTGCCCTTTCTCTATAACCCTGCCCTTTCCCTATAGCCCTGTCCTTTCCCTATAGTCCTGCCCTTTCCCTATAGCCCTGCCCTTCCTCTATAGCCCTGCCTTTTCCCTATAGCCCTGCCTTTTCCCTATAGTCCTGCCCTTTCCCTATAGTCCTGCCCTTTCCCTATAGCCCTGCCCTTTCTCTATAGCCCTGCCTTTTCCCTATAGTCCTGCCCTTTCCCTATAGTCCTGCCCTTTCCCTATAGCCCTGCCCTTTCTCTATAGTCCTGCCCTTTCCCTATAGGCCTGCCCTTTCCCTATAGCCCTTTCCTTTCCCTAGGGCCCTTTCCCTATAGCCCTGCCCTTTCCCTATAGCCCTGCCCTTTCCCTATGGCCCTTTCCCTATAGCCATGCCCTTTCCCTATAGACCTGCCCTTTCCCTATAGCCCTGCCCTTTCCCTATAGGCCTGCCCTTTCCCTATAGTATTGCTCTTTCCCTATAGCCCTTTCCCTATAGCCCTGCCTTTTCCCTATAGCCCTGCCCTTTCCCTATAGACCTGCCCTTTCACTATAGCCCTGCCCTTTCCCTATAGGCCTGCCCTTTCCCTATAGTATTGCTCTTTCCCTATAGCCCTTTCCCTATAGCCCTGCCCTTTCCCTATAGGCCTACATTTTCCCTATAGCCCTGCCCTTTCCCTATAGCCCTGCCTTTTCCCTATAGCCCTGTCCTTTCCCTATAGACCTGCCCTTTCCCTATAGCCCTGCCCTTTCCCTATAGTCCTGCCCTTTCCCTATAGTATTGCTCTTTCCCTATAGCCCTTTCCCTATAGCCCTGCCCTTTCACTATAGCCCTGCCTTTTCCCTATAGCCCTGCCCTTTCCCTATAGCCCTGCCTTTTCCCTATAGCCCTGCCCTTTCCCTAATACCTGCCTTTTCCCTATAGTCCTGCCCTTTCCCTATAGTCCTGCCCTTTCCCTATAGCCCTGCCCTTTCTCTATAGCCCTGCCTTTTCCCTATAGTCCTGCCCGTTCCCTATAGTCCTGCCCTTTCCCTATAGCCCTTCCCCTTCTCTATAGTCCTGCCCTTTCCCTATAGGCCTGCCCTTTCCCTATAGGCCTGCCCTTTCCCTATAGCCCTTTCCTTTCCCTAGGGCCCTTTCCCTATAGCCCTGCCCTTTCCCTATAGCCCTGCCCTTTCCCTATGGCCCTTTCCCTATAGCCCTGCCCTTTCCCTATAGACCTGCCCTTTCCCTATAGCCCTGCCCTTTCCCTATAGGCCTGCCCTTCCCTATAGTATTGCTCTTTCCCTATAGCTCTTTCCCTATAGCCCTGCCTTTTCCCTATAGCCCTGCCCTTTCCCTATATACCTGCCCTTTCCCTATAGCCCTGCCCTTTCCCTATAGGCCTGCCCTTTCCCTATAGTATTGCTCTTTCCCTATAGCCCTTTCCCTATAGCCCTGCCCTTTCCCTATAGCCCTACCTTTTCCCTATAGCCCTGACCTTTCCCTATAGCCCTGCCTTTTCCCTATAGCCCTGTCCTTTCCCTATAGACCTGCCCTTTCCCTATAGCCCTGCCCTTTCCCTATAGTCCTGCCCTTTCCCTATAGTATTGCTCTTTCCCTATAGCCCTTTCCCTATAGCCCTGCCCTTTCACTATAGCCCTGCCTTTTCCCTATAGCCCTACCCTTTCCCTATAGCCCTGCCTTTTCCCTATAGCCCTGCCCTTTCCCTAATACCTGCCTTTTCCCTATAGCCCTGCCCTTTCCCTATAGCCCTGCCTTTTCCCTATAGCCCTGTCCTTCCCCTATAGCCCTGCCCTTTCCCTGTAGCCCTGCCTTTTCCCTATAGCCCTGCCCTTTCCCTATAGCCCTGCCCGTTCCCTATAGCTTTGCCTTTTCCCTATAGCCCTGTCCTTTCCCTATAGCACTGCCCGCTCCATATAGCTTTGCCCTTTCCCTATAGAACAGTGCTCTTTCCCTACAGTATAGCCACCTTTGCCGATATTATATAGCCCTTTGCATCTATTCCCTGCATAGTAAAAATTATTGACTGCACATTAAACAAACCAGCTGCCTCTTTCTAAAAGCAGTCTGCGTATTTGTACTCATGCCTGTGGGCGGCGGCTCCACAGGTCCACAATCACTGATCTCATTTCCCTTGATGAACACTAATATTTTTACCAGAACTAGTGGGATACTGAAGATGGCCAGCTCACTCGAAGGCTGCTTCCTATCCTGCAACCTCCGATTTTCAGCATTGGTTTTAACTTCTGAACAACTTTTTCTTGGGGCCTTCAATTATCTCATTTCTGAGAAGAAATTTGTTTTTACAAATGTCCCATGTTCTGAATATCTGACTGGGCAACTGGAGAAACAGTCAGTTTATCTTTATTCATTACTAACCATGCATGGTTCTGTAATTCTCAGGCACTGCTCCTCAATACATGCTTCAAGTAAAGCCGCATTATTTCATATACTTCTGTCTGAAGCTAGTTGGACTCAGGTTGTGTCCTTGACAGGTGGCCTATGAGTTAAGGCAGTTCACTTCATTAATTCTACCTGCGTAGTAAAATGTTAATAAACAGCATCTTTCTGTAATAAAAGTATTAACGATGGCCTCGTCGCACTGTTGTACCTCTTGTGGTGCCTTGTGATACATATCACAAAGCTCATTATGCACGCTTCTTTACACAGCCAACAGCTGCTTGGTAAGATCAATATTCTTAAACTGCACATCATTATTAGTCAGCGCTGTTCTGAACTAAAATACCACAAGTCTGACAGCAAAATGTTTTGGTCCTGATTTATATTAAACGAGCTCAAAGAACATGATGGTGTTTTACTGGCATAGAAAGAGTCCAGAACAAGGGAGCATGACCTTAAATTTAGAGCTCGGCCACTCAGGGGTGATATCAGGAAGCACTTCTTCACACAAAAGGTTGTGAAAATCTGGGACTCTCTCCCCTTAAAAGCTGTTGAGGCTGGGGGTCAATTGAAAATTTCAAAACTGAGATTGATGGATTTTTGTTGGGTTTAAGGGATATGGAACCAAGGCGGGCAAATGGAGTTAAGTTCCAGGTCAGCCATGATCTAATTGAATGGTGGATCAGGCTCGAGGAGCTGAATGACCTCCTTCAGTTCCTGTGTTCCTATAGCTGCCTCCCAACGCTGGCGTGGCTAAGAATCCAGGGATAAAACTCCATGCTCAATCTGACTGGCACAGTCTAGTGGATACGCACACAATGAATGAGAAAGTCCATTTTGTGCAGCTCCATAAAAAATAATTAATTAAATAAATAAATACATAAGCAATGTGCGAGGGAAGATTTATTGTGACCCATTCAAAGGCGGATTTCCCTACCTGCTTGGTGTATAATTAGAGCTACCTCAGTTAATACATCTGTTAGAAAATAAAGAGCTATACTATTACCCGTATCTATTCAGAGAGGGTATAAAAATGCTCTTATATTCATTTTTAGCAAGAGTGTATATTGATGAACCAAGGCAAAGGGCCAAGGCCAATAATGCAGCTCATCACCAAGGTTGAGAATATTCAAAGAGAAGTAAACATATTCAAACAGCAACATGTAGACCCTGGGGGCAAAATTGGGATTGCTAGCGCCCGTTTTTCTGGGCACTACGAGTCCCAATAGTGTTCCAAAATGGTGTCCGTGGTGCGCATGCAGACTTCTGATGCGAAGTGCGGCAGACACCATCTTGGTAAAGGGGTTAGGGTCCACACACTTCATGTCTGCTGGAAGTATGCAGAGCAGGCAGGCCGTGATGTCAATCAGCATGTAACGCTGATTTGACAGCAATGTTGCCATTTTGGAGCTCCACACTCCAGCTGACGCGTTAAGCAGCAGGGAGGGCTATTTAAAGGAATCAGCAACTACTTATAGGTTTATTTCTTATTTCTTCTGGATGTTGCTACGATTCTACAAGTACTTTGTGCTTTTCCTTGTTCCTTCAAATTTCAAAAGTCTACAAGGAGTGGTGCGGCAGGTGCTGAATGAGTTTTTTTGCAGACTTCAAGCCTTCTGCACAGCCCAGTTACACCCAGGCAGGGGTGGCTTCCTCTTGGAATCGAGTGTGACTGGGAGAATGAGCAGAGGCCATGCAGAGCAGGACAAGCTGCTGGAAGAGGGAGGAGGAGGAGGGGGAGAAGGGCTCTCAGCAGGTGGCCAGACCCACCCAGGGTGTTCAGGGAGCAATTCTCCTACCTGAACTTCAGCGACGACCAAAGTTTGAGATGGCTGCACTTCACGAAGGAGGTCGTCACTGAAATCTGCCAACCGCTACAGCCACAGTTCCAACCTCAGAGCAGGGCAAGGACCGCATTGCCAGTGGCTATGAAGATAACCGTGGCGATGAACTTTTATGTGTCTGGCTCCTTCCAGGCTGGTGCTGGAGATATTAGCAACATTTCAGTTTGCAGAGCACTGTTACATGAGGGAGGTCACTGAAGCTCTCAATTCAAAGAGAGATAATTGAATTTCATTCCCTCTTGCCAGAGAGTAGCAGTCGGAGTGAGCACGAGGGTTTGCTTGGATTTCAGGCTTCCCCGTGGTGCAGGGTGCTGTTGACTGCACACACATTGCTCTGCGAGCGCCTCATGTCAAATCTGCCATGTACCTGAACTGAAAGGAATCCAACTCCCTCATCATTCAGCTGGTGTGTGACCATAGGCAGCGCATCATGCAGGTCATGCCCGGACATGATGCCTTCATTCTGTGCCAGCTGTATTTCAGCCACCACGGCAAACCAAAGGGTGGCCACTGGGTGAAAAGGGAAATCCACTGACGACATGGCTCATGATTCCGGATTGCAACCCACGCACATGTGCACAGCATGCATATAACGAAAGCCATGCTGCCACAGCAAATGTGACAGAGCCGACAATTGGTGGGTGCATCATCCAGTCCGCTGCCTGGACCACTTTGGAGGAACCCTGCAGTACACATGCTGCAGGCTGCACAACCTGGCCATCATGAGGGAACAGCCCTTGCACCACATATCAGGCCAGAAGCTGAGGAGCAGGAGGAGGAGGAGGTGGAGCAGGAAGAGGAGGAAGAGGAAAGGAGGCTGCAACCTAGACAGCCTCTTTCTGCCCGGGCTGTACGTGAAGAACTAATTCATGTGCGATACCAGTAACCTCAAACCTAATTCCTCATTTACCAACAATCCCACACCTTGCCTTCCCTCTGTCACTGACCATCACATTATCCACTTGGCCACAATGCAAAATAAAAACAAACACAAAATACACATTCCAATCCAAATTTATAAATTAGATCATGCTATATTGCATACAAAAGTCAACTAATCACCCTTGTGCTTTCCCTTCATGCCTGTCTTCCGTGTGCCTTTGCCTGTCCTAGTGCTCCTACGCAGTGCTACCCCAGTGGCTGCAGCATGGCTGATGGAAGGCTGCTGACTCTCAGTGGGGGAGACTGCAGACGGCCTTGCAGGATGACCTCGAGCAGCTCTGGGCCTAGAGGGCCCGGCTTCAGACTGCACCATCTCGGCCTGGGCTGCAGCAGTCTGGGCTGGCTGACAGGCAACAGCCAGAGCACTGGTGGAGGGGCAGGGCTGCAAGCATGGATTCTGTCACCCTGAGAGAGGACGGCAGGTTAGTGCTCCATGGAGCCACTGCCACTCCACTCCTGGTAATCTGTTGGAGGACAGATTGCTGGAGTGCTGTGATACCCTTGAAGCCCATTTCAACACTCGTATCCACAGCCATGGTGACACCAGTCTGAGCTTCCACTGCAGCACTCAGACGTTGGGTGGCTGCTGCTTGTGCTGCAATGGAAGCTGAGACATTGGCCATCAGACGCTGCATCATGGTTAGTTACACAACCGTGTTGATGGAGTTGGTCAGCCCATCCATTCTGGAAAGGATGGGCTCCAAGCTCTGCACAAAGCCCTGTACCAAGGTGGTGCTGGACTCCTCCATGCTCCTTGACATTGAACACAGGCTTTCTGGCAGGCTTTCCATTTTGTTGTGTACAGCCATCAGCCTTTTACCCATAGCCTGGCCCATCAAAGTCCTCATCTGAGTCCTCTGCAGCAGAACTCATGTGCGACCTCACCCTCCAGCGAGCTGGCACCTGTGGAATCCTTGCCCCCTGCCCTGGCAGCACACTCGTGCCCGATGTCTCAGCACGTGCAAATCCCGCCTCTATGCTATCCTCTGAGTTACGGGCAGTGTCAGTATCTGAGCTGATGGCTGCGACTGTGAAATCAAGAGATGGTGTATCTTCATCATCACTGTCTTCTTGGTCTTTTTCCACTGCCTTGAGTATCTGAAAGGAAAAAAAAGACAAGGGTAGGTTTGCGGTGAGGGGAGAGGGGCAAGTAAGAAGTGTATGCTTACACCATCTGCAGCTTGTATCAGCCATTGCTGATTGTTGCACAGCACAATATTCAGAATGATCTCAGCACCACCAGCAGCCACAATGCACCTCCCCTTTAAGAGGTGCAGGCTAGCTTTAAGCAGTGCAGGCTAGCTTTAAGTAGTGCTAGCAAGTAATGATATTGGGTCCCCTGCTGATACGTGCAGCCAATGAGCAGCGCGATTAGCCTCGGTGCACGCAGAAATCATTATAATGAGCAGGCAGCACGAAGTTGGCATGCTGCCTGCATTACACTGAACTGGCATGGGGTAATCACGCATCGTGATCCCCGTGACTATTTTCAGGAACTATCCAATTTAGTCTCCATGGTATCTGAATGTTTTACAAGGAGAAGAGATGGACACCGAGCAGAAAGTAAGGAATTTAGGAAGGGGAAACCAAAGGCAGTCAAAAAGGAAAGTATTCAGTTTTAGAGGGGGAATTAGCAAGACAAAGTGGCTTTGGAAGGGATTTCCAGAGAGCAAGGACATCTTGGGTGACAGATCAGCTACAGAGAGAGTGAGAAATAAGCAATAATCCACAGACAAGAACAGCAGGTATTTCCAATTCAGAGTGGAGCAAAGCCACGGAGGGACTTGAAGCATTGGAGAAAAATCTCAAAACCAATTCAAAGCCACGGAGGGATTTGAATGTAAGGCTGCAACTTGCTTGGGCAAGGAGAGGCAGGGGAACTTGCCAAGGCCAGGGCTGGTGGGATTGTGTGACAGCTCGCCATTCTAAACCACTATACAGATATTTTAAAGAACATAAGGTTAGTACTTGAATGCTGAAAACTGAAACTCTGGCAAAGGACTTATGCATCCAGGTGTTATTAAAAGGGTCAGTGAGAGCAGTGCCTACTAGCCTGGGTCTGGATTACAGCTTTGAAGGTTGTAGAACAGCGGTCTGGGCAACGTGCTGAGGGTTTTGCAACAAAATGACTAGTAGGAGTAGGAAGAGGCTCAGTGTCCTGAGCATGACCTGGGTACCAGCAAAGAGAAGTGTCAAATCTAGCCCTCAGCAAACGATTAGATCCCTGGGAATCATAGTTTGGAAGAGATCCATGTGACAGAATACTCTTGATTGGTTGTTAATGTTTTGTTCTCATGAGTGAGATTGATTTAGTGAAAATGAAGGTATAAATCCATGCTTATCTCCAGCACTAATTCCTTTAAATATGCTAATGAGGTTGCGTGCCTCAAATTTTAACAGACTTTTAAATTTAACAGCTGTGGGCCGGGTTTCCCGGAGCTCGGAAAACCTGCAGCTGAACATAAGAACATAAGAAATAGGAGCAGAGTCGGCCATTCAGCCCTTCGAGCCTGCTCCGCCATTCAATAAGATCATGGCTGATCTTCTGCCTCAACTCCATTCACCGGCCCTATCACCATATCCCTTGATTCCCTTACTAGTCAGAAATCTATCGACTTCTGTTTTGAATATACCCAATGACTGAGCCTCCACAGCCCTCTGGGGTAGAGAATTCTAAAGATTTACCACCCTCTGTGTGAAGAAATTTATTCTCATCTCAGTCCTGAATGGCCTACCCTTTATCCTGAGGCTGTGGCCCCTGCTTCTAGACTCCCCAGCCAAGGGAAACATTCTCCCAGCATCCATCCTATCAAGCCCTGTAATAATGTTGTATGCTTCAATGAGATCCCCTCTCATTCTTCTGAATTCAAGAGAATACAGGCCGAGTTTACTCAATCTCTTCTTGTACAACAGTCCCGCCATCCTAGGAATCAATCTCATGAACCTTCATTGCACCCCCTCTATCGCAAGTATATCCTACCTTA
Organism: Squalus acanthias; assembly: GCA_030390025.1. Taxonomy (NCBI): domain Eukaryota; kingdom Metazoa; phylum Chordata; class Chondrichthyes; order Squaliformes; family Squalidae; genus Squalus; species Squalus acanthias. Next base: position 318,712 of record JASTWF010000305.1, on the reverse strand, counting down.
GGTAAGGAGACCAAAATTGTACACAGTACTCCAGGTGTGGTCTCACCAAGGCCCTATATAATTGGAGTAAGCCTTCTTTACTCCTGTACTCAAATCCTCTTGTAATGAAGGCCAGCATACCATTTGCCTTCTTAAAGCCACGAACTGCCAGATCCAGCAGGTAAGTGCTTTTCCAGCATTGCTTGCGGGCCAGGAGGAGCAGGAGAGCTTACCACCCCCCGGTCTCCCAAACTAGCCTGCCATGATTTGCTTCCCTCCCCGCTATCTGAAGCCCCCCCGAACAGTGATCTGAAGCCCTCCCTCCCCCAAGATCTCCCCCCGACCCACAATCTCTTCAACACCTCCCCCCACCTCCCACCCCCCGATCTCCCCCTCCCTCCCTGCTCTCCGCTCCCCGCCTGCAGCCTTCCAGCACAGGCCGACCCGCCCGACAGCAGCAGGATGTCCGCGCTATCTCTGGGTTTCCCAGCCACTCAGTCCCCTCTCCCCATTCCCTCCGCACCTCCCCGTAAATATCGGGGCCAAAGTGTCATCCATTTAACTGAGGAGAGATGTTGGGAGAAATGTCTTTCTGCAGAGGTTTGTTGGAGAACGGAATGCTTTGCCACAGACAGTGATTGAGGCAGAGACGATGGCAGATTTTAAGGAAAACTGGATAAATACTTGAAAGAGAGGAAGATATAGGTCTGTGGGGACAGCGGGTGGCAGTGGGATATGTTCTAGATTGCCCTAGCAAAAAACTGGCATAGACATGACAGGCTGAATGGACTTGCTCTGTACTGTAAACCGCTTTGGTTTGATGGTTCTAAGTAACAATTGTTTATCTCCTGATTCTTGATAATGTTTATTTATCCATTTTTGGAGGAGTTGGAATGCTTGGAGCGGGAATCTTGGGTGAAGCAATCTCTCGAGAGGATTCCTTGATGTGGGAATCTTTGGAGTTTGAAACCTTGGAGCAGCAATACTTGGAATAATGATGAAGTGGGAATCCTTAGAATAGGGCTCTTTGGAGTAGGAATCCTTGGAGTCGTTCATTTTCTACCTACTATCTACCACGGTTTGCCAAGTGTACTTTCTCATCCTGTAAGAGGATTGATGAGGGCAAATGTTGCATATGAGGTGAATATTATGTGGTAACTCTTAGCTTGAGTTTGAGTGACTGGTGTGGAGCCTACTCGCAGCACGTATCACCCATAACTTTCTATCCATGTATCTGTGATTTCCAGATATGCAGAGCCAAGGTTTCACACTGAAAAAGTCCCCAAATACTGTCCTTAGTCTATGGTGTGATCAGGTTCTTTCATTGATCAATGGGTCAAACACTTTCCTAATGTTTGCGGCAAGCTGGCACCTTGCGTTATTGAACCCACCCTCATTTAGACAAGAGACAGAAAACAGTCAATGTTTAGTCACACTGTCAATGTGTTGTGAAGATTCCCTCTGTTTGCTGTTTCAAGTGACATTCTGACACATTCTCAAAGAAATCATTTATGCTGTTACTCCCCATAGCAACCAGGGCAATTTGCTTCCAGATTTATTTTTCACATATATTAAAGATAATTAAGAGCAGTAGCCAGGGTGTTCAGAGCTACAGAGGGTTTTTATGCGACAGAAAACTATTAAACCTCTGGCGTTAAATTATATCGCAACCGTTCCTCACTTAGAATGTAAAGCTGAGCATTTGTTTTATAATTTATTTTATATCTAACTGTATAATTTATTTGATATTTAAGTGCATAATTTATTTAATATATAACTGTAATTACTTTTTCAATCATTAGTTACACGGTGTTGGTTTTGAGAAATCACAGGTTAATAGGATTAGAAAATAACTATTACATTATTGGGTTTTTACTTCAAATATTTTCTCGGGGTTTTGGAAGCAGACCTCATGTCCCCTATGATCTGGCGTGCATCCTTTAATAGAATTGTACAGCACAGAAGGAGGCCATTCGAATCATCCTGCCTGTGCCGGCTCTTTGAACGAGCTATCCAATTAATCCCACTCCCCTGCTCTTTCCCCATAGCCCTGCAATTTTCTCCCTTTCAGTCCAATACCTAGGTAAATAATAGCAAGACTCAGGTATGGTCTCTTCTTCTTAGGCAGTCCCTCGGAACTGAGGATGATTTGCTTCCACATTAAAACTGAGTTCTCAGGTGACTGATGAGTCCAATGCGGGACCTGCAGTCTCTGTCACAGGTGGGGCAGACGATGGTTGAAGGGACGGGTGGGTGGGGTGCTTGGGTTGACGTGCGCTCCTTGCGCTGCCTGCGTCTGGCTTCCGCTTGCTCCCGGCGAAGAGACTCGAGGTGTTCGGCGCCTTCCCGGATGCTTCTCCTCCACTTTGTGCAGTCTTGGGCCAGGGATTCCCAGGTGTCATTGTAAGATCATTGTATTGTAATACAGAACCCATACCCCATACATAGGAGGCTGGAATGTCTCACCTGCCCCAGGTGCGGCAAAGTGGACAATCTACACGATCAGACTGAGACTCAGGCTGTAAACCAACCGAGAGTTTATTTAAATAAAATAAGTGAACAGCGTAGAGTACAAAAGAGTGAGTTATACATTGCACTATTTTCCTCTATTCATTGAAATAATAAAGATGCCCTTTCGCTCTGTACATATGCCATCCAGTTATGGTTCTCTCAACCATTGTCGATGGAAGATATGCAGAAACCCTGCAGCAACAATGTAAGCGGAAATTCAGCCCCACAAACTTTAAAATAGGAGCTCACTTCTTACTCTGTGAAACATGCCACAATTTCAAACTGGCCAATATTTCCAGCAGAGTAGCGCACTCTCAAACACAGAACTTTTCAGCTGGCTAAAAATCACAACCCTCTGCTGTGGGGAAGAGACGGCCCACTTCGACACTGACTGTCCACCAGCTTAAACCCAGATCATCTGACATCCTTTACAGATGCACTAAAACAAAAGGTACTAAATCAACAGCCATTCATAGGTTATCAACAACTTGTCCGCACAAATACAATTGTCACTTCTGGTACAGTGTGGAGACAACTCACAGCCTGACTGTTTGTGCACATGATGCGGAGATGCTGGTGTTGGACTGGGGTGGACAAAAATGAGAAGTCGCACAACACCAGGTTATAGTCCAACAGTTTTATTTGAAATTACGAGCTTTCGGAGCGCTGCTCCTTCGTCAGGTAAAGTGAAGGAATACAAATCAGATACAAAGCATATATAGACAGAGAACAATGTGTCTGCAGAGATACAATCAGTCAGGGAGGCATTACATCAAAGACACAGCAGAATACAGCTAAGACAATGAGGTGGGGTCACAGGGGGTCCAACGTGTCAAATGCTGCAGTCTGTATGGTTAAGCTTTTTACTTTTTTTAAAAACTGGAAATCACATCTGTGAACAAGACAACGACGACTCTAGTCTGGATGACTCTACGTCCTGTAGCGTGACATGAAACCAAGATCCCGGTTGAGGCCGTCCTCATGGGTGCGGAACTTGGCTATCAGTTTCTGCTCGATGATTTTGCGTTGTCGTGTGTCTCGAAGGCCACCTTGGAGAACGCTAACCCGCAGATCCGAGGCTGAATGTTCTTGGCTGCTGAAGTGTTCCCCGACTGGGAGGTAACAATCCTGCCTTGCGATTGTTGCGCGGTGTCCGTTCATACGTTGTCTCAGTGTCTGCATGGTCTCGCCGATGTACCTTGCTGCGGTGCATCCTTTCCTGCAACGTATCAGGTAGACAACGTTGGCCGAGTCACATGAGTATGTACCATGTACCTGGTGGGTAGTGTCCTCACGTGTGATGATGGTATCTGTGTTGATGATCCGGCATGTCTTGCAGAGGTTGCCGTGGCAGGGTTGTGTGGTGTTGTGCTTGCTGTTCTCCTGACAGCTGGGTAATTTGCTGCGAACGATGGTACTTTTGAGGTTAGGCACTGCTTGAAGGTGAGTAGTGGAGGCGTGGGGATGGCCTTAGCAAGGTGTTCGTCATCATCGATGACATGTTGAAGGCTGCGAAGAACATGGCGTAGTTTCTCCGCTCCGGGGAAGTACTGGACGACGTAGGGTACTCTGTTGGTTGTGTCCCGTGTTCGCCTTCTGAGGAGGTCTATGTGATTTTTCGCTGTGGCCCATCGGAACTCTCGATCGACGAGTCGAGCGTCATATCCCGTTCTTAGGAGGGCGTCTTTCAGCGTCCGTAGGTGTCCATCGCGTTCCTCCTCGTCTGAGCAGATCCTGTGTATTCGCAGGGCTTGTCCATAGGGGATGGCTTCTTTAACGTGGTTAGGGTGGAAGCTGGAGAAGTGGAGCATCGTGAGGTTGTCCGTGGGCTTGCGGTAGAGTGAAGTGCTGAGGTGTCCGTCTTTGATGGAGATTCGTGTGTCCAAGAATGAAACCAATTCTGAGGAGTAGTCCATGGTGAGTTTGATGGTGGGATGGAACCTGTTGATGTTATCGTCTAGTCCTTTCAGTGATCCTTCGCCGTGGGTCCAAAGGAAGAAAATGTCGTCAATGTATCTGGTGTACAGCGTTGGTTGGAGGTCCTGTGCAGCGAAGAACTCTTGCTCGAACTTGTGCATGAAGATGTTGGCGTATTGGGGTGCTAATTTGGTCCCCATGGCTGTTCCGTGTGTTTGGGTAAAAAACTGGTTGTCGAAGGTGAAGACATGATGAAGCGGATGAGTTGTAGGATGGCGTCTGGAGATTGGCTGTTGTTGGTGTTGAGTACTGAGGCTGTCGCAGCGATGCCGTCATCGTGGGGGATACTGGTGTAGAGTGCCGATATGTCCATCGTGGCGAGGAGTGTTCCTGGTTCAACTGGTCCGTGGGTGCTGAGTTTCTGTAAGAAGTCTGTGGTGTCGCGGCAGAAGCTGGGGGTTCCCTGTACGATGGGTTTCAGGATGCCCTCGACGTATCCAGAGAGGCTCTCACACAGGGTTCCGTTGCCTGATGCGATAGGACGTCCAGGTGTGTTGGCTTTGTGTATCTTTGGGAGGCAGTAGAAGTCTCCCACGCGGGGAGTACGTGGGATGAGAGCGCGTAGGATGCTTTGAAGGTCTGGATCGAAGGTCTTGATCAGTCTATTGAGTTGGCGGGTGTGTTCTTTGGTCGGATCTGCGGGTAACTGTCTGTAGTGTTCCAGTTTGTCCAGTTGTCGGTATGCTTCTTTGCAATAGTCCATTCTGTTCTGTATGACGATGGCTCCTCCTTTGTCCGCTGGTTTGATGACGATGTTGCGGTTTGTGCACAAGGTGTTAACCTGAGTAAATTGACTAGAGCGACACCTGAACAACACGGTGTCACAGAGTGCTTCTTAGGAACTGTGCATCTGAAGTGAACTCTTCTGCATCCCATGCTGTAATGCAAATTCCCTGCAATTTGTAGAAAAATGCTACAACATGACTGATCTAACCCTACGGGATGCTGGGTTTTTAACCCCTCTATGCTGCTGCTAGCGACAAGTAATCCAAATCAAAAAATTAATATTGATTTTTTTTTTAAGTTTAGGGAGTTATGCTGATAGATTTAGATGAGGAAAGACGGGAGGAGGCTGGAGTAGAGCATAAACGCCGGCATGGACTGGTTGGGCCGAATGGCCTGTTTCTGTGCTGTATATCCTGTGTAATCCTATGAATTCCTCATTCGTGGTAAAGTTGAAAAGGGAGCTGGATCAGGTCCGGCCTGAGCCTAAGGCTGACATCACTCTGTACATAAAGTCGATGTTGCCTGATATGCCTTCATGGTTACTGATGTCTCCAGAACTCCTTGTTGTTCACCTTCAGGGGTCGGAGAGGAACTTTCTAGAATTATTTTCCACTAAATTGGCATAGGGTTTATCTGTTTTTAAAAATTAATTCTGGTGTTCTGGGCGTCGCTGGCAAGGCCAGCATTTATTGCCCATCCCTAGTTGCCCTTGAGAAGGTGGTGGTGAGCCGCCTTCTTGAACCACTGCAGTCCGTGTGGTGAAGGTACTCCCACAGTGCTGTTAGGGAGGGAGTTCCAGGATTTTGGCCCAGCGACGATGAAGGAACGGCGATATAAGTCAGGATGGTGTTTGACTTTGAGGGGAATTTGGAGGTGGTGGAGTTCCCATGCGCCTGCTGCCCTTGTCCTTCTAGGTGGAAGAGGTTGCGGGTTTGGGAGGTGCTGTCGAAGAAGCCTTGGCGAATTGCTGCAGTGCATCTTGTAGATGATACACACTGCAGCCACAGTATGCTGGTGGTGGAGCGAGTGAATGTTTAAGATGGTGGATGGGGTGCCAAACAAACGGGCTGCTTTGTCCTGGATGGTGTCGAGCTTCTTGAGTGTTGTTGGAGCTGCACTCATCCAGGCAAGTGGAGAGTATTCCATCACTCTCCTTACTTGTGCCTTGTAGATGATGGATAGGCTTTGGGGAGTCAGGAGGTGAGACACTCGCCGCAGAATACCCAGCCTCTGACCTGCTCTTGTTGCCACAGTGTTTATGTGGCTGGTCCAGTTCAGATTTTGTGCCTTTCCCAGAAGATTCCATGGCTGCTGGTGGGTGGAAGTGTTGGGGGTTAAGATGCTTAATTGTGACATGGCCATATGGGACAAGCTCAATGGACAAGTTGGCCTCCTCCTGTCTGTTATCTTTGTAATCAATCAGGATTCCGCCCTTGTCACAGTACCGAAACGGCTCTCATCAAAGTCACAAATGGTATCCTTTGTGACTGTGACAAAAGTAAACTATCCCTCCTCATCCTTCTCGACTTGTCTGCAGTCTTTGACACGGTTGACCACTCCATCCTCCTCCAATGCCTCTCCACCGTCGTCCAGCTGGGTGGGACTGCACTCGCTTGGTTCCATTCTTATCTATCTAATCGTAGCCAAAGAATCACCTGCAATGGCTTCTCTTCCCACTCCCGCATCGTTACCTCTGGTGTCCCCCAAGGGTCTATCCTTGGCCCCCTCCTATTTCTCATCTACATGTTGCCCCTTGGCGACATCATCCAAAAACACAGCATCACCCACCTCTACCTCACTACCTCTTCTCTCGACCCCTCCACAGTCTCTAAATTGTCAGACTGCTTGTCCGACATACAGTTCTGGATGAGCAAAAATTTTCTCCAATTAAGTATTGGGAAGACCGAAGCCATTGTTTTCGGTCCCCACCACAAACACCGTTCCCTAGCCACTGACTCCATCCCTCTCCCTAACATCTGTCTGAGGCTTAACCACACTGTTCGCAACCTTGGTGTCATATTTGAGCCTGAAATGAGCTTCCGACCACCTATCCGCAGCATAACTAAGACCGCCTATTTCCACCTCCGTAACATCGCCCTACTCCACCCTTGCCTCAGATCATCCGCTGCTGAAACCCTCATCCCTGCCTTTGTTAGCTCTAGACTTGACTATTCCAACGCACTCCTGGCTGGCCTCCCACATTGCACCCTACATAAACTAGAGGTCATCCAAAACTCAGCTGCCCGTGTCCCAACTAGCACCAAGTCCCGTTTGCCCATCTCCCCTGTGCTCGCTGACCTACATTGGCTCCCGGTTAAGCAGCACCTCGATTTCAAAATTCTCATCCTTGTTTTCAAATGCCTCCATGGCCTCGCCCCTCCCTATCTCTGTAATCTCCTTCAGCCCCACAACCCCCAGAGATATCTGAGCTCTTCTAATTCTGCCCTCTTGAGCATCCCTGCTTTTAATCGCTCAACCTTTGGTGGCCGTGCCTTCTGTTGCCAAGGCCCTAAGCTCTGGAATTCCCTGCCTAAACCTCTCCGCCTCTCTACCTCTCTCTCCTCCTTTAAGACGCTCCCTAAAACCTACCTCTTTGACCAAGCCTGCCCTAATTTATCCTATGTGGATCGGTGTCAAATTTTTTGTCGTAAAATACTCCTGTGCAGCGCCTTGGGACGTTTTACTACGTTAAAGGCGCTATATAAATACAAGTTGCTGTTGTTGTTGTAAGTACATATGCGAGTAAATTCATTTTTGTCTCAACAATGCTGAATAGTTCCTACATTATGGTTGCAATACCATTGGCTCCCAACTATATTTCAGGTGAGGCGGTGAACATTTAAGCTCCAATGCTTTATGGCCATGGCTTCAGCCTACAGTTCCCTGAGTCCTGGCCTCCCCTGTACGGTGATGCAGTTGAGAGGCCTGTTGCTTCCCACAGAGATGGAGAGAAGATCAGAAGACCAGTCACTGGAGGCCCCTCTCCTGATGCTCACTGAAGTCAAGTGAAAGGCAGCATGGTCCAGGCCTGAGATCAGATTGGCTGCTACCAGCTTGTCTGGGCAATGATGTATACAAATAAATAAATTATAAATGTAACCAAATAAATAAAATGAAAGGGACGAGCTAATTTCACTATGCCTATTGCAGTTATTGCATTTCATACAAAACTGTCACATTGAAACTTTTTCCTTTAGTTGTCTCCCAAATTGAAAGCATTGACTCCTCAGTGAAGTACGGTTCAATGGGCATTGACTCCTCAGTGAAGTATGATTCAATGGGCATTGACTCCTCAGTGAAGTACGGTTCAATGGGCATTGACTCCTCAGTGAAGTACGGTTCAATGGGCATTGACTCCTCAGTGAAGTACGGTTCAATGGGCATTGACTCCTCAGTGAAGTACGGTTCAATGGGCATTGACTCCTCAGTGAAGTACGGTTCAATGGGCATTGACTCCTCAGTGAAGTATGATTCAATGGGCATTGACTCCTCAGTGAAGTACGGTTCAATGGGCATTGACTCCTCAGTGAAGTACGGTTCAATGGGCATTGACTCCTCAGTGAAGTACGGTTCAATGGGCATTGAATCCTCAGTGAAGTACGGTTCAATGGGCATTGACTCCTCAGTGAAGTACGGTTCAATGGGCATTGAATCCTCAGTGAAGTACGGTTCAATGGGCATTGACTCCTCAGTGAAATATGGTTCAATGGGCATTGACTCCTCAGTGAATTACAGTCCAATGGGCATTGACTCCATCATTGAAGTACGGTTCAATGGGTGTTGTTTACGCTCTTGCCCCACGCTCAAGCAACCAACTTGTTTAAACACAGACAATGGAGGTGAAATTCGACTTTTGAGGGATGCAAAACATCTGCTATTGCGTCTGTTGTCCATTCAACATTCTGCCCAATATTCTGTTCCACTATCCTTTGTATGAAAAACTGCTTTCTGATTTCACTTGTGAATGGCCTAGCTTTAATTTTAAGGTTTTATCCCCTCATTTTGGACTCCTCCACCAGAGGAAATAGTTTCTCTCTGTCTACCCTATAGTATCCCTTAATCATGTTAAACGCCTTGAATAGATTACCCCTCAATCTTCTAAACTCAAGGGATTACAAGACAAGTTTATGTGACCTAACGCAGCTGCCTACCCCCAATGCAGATCTCATTAACTCACTGGGCTGGCCTCTCTGGGCCTGTGAATGCGGGCACAAAGTCCACTTATTTGATGATATAAGAGTCTGTTCATACTAAGGAGAGATTGTACAGTGCTCACTCTCATTTTTTACAATGATATGTTAACTCACTTGTTCTGGAGCGAAACAATACAATGGGCCAATTCCCAGTGGGGTTTCTATGAAATAAATGCTAACTATTCATTTGCAATGTTCATAGTCATGTGGGTAGAATTTCCACAAGATTCTTCTGCTTTCCCACCGTGACTTTGGCAGATCTGTAGATATCTTGGAGCAGCAGGAAATTTTACCACATTACTTCTTCTTGTGAGTTAAACACTGTCCAGTTTAGCATTAAGACATCAAAGCCAGAGCATCTCAGGTTAGGTTACTGATCTGGGTTAAGTTATTTGACCTCAGTCAAGTGGCAACTTGAGTGCTTTAATTGGCTGAATGGCCTTGGTCTAAGGAGGTGAAGAGTCAGCTCCTGCTCACTCTCCAGTGCCCCTGCTGAAACACATGATCTATTTAACATTCTGAAGATTTTCATAGATTGTCCCGGACTTTGCAGTCAGCGGCGAGGGGACGACGCTCGCCGCTGATCTCAAAGAAAGCTGCCCACAAAGATTTAGTGGGCTCTGTGGTGTCGATTTCCCTATTATGACGTCAGTTTCAATCTGGTGCCATCTATAGGGGATCTCTGGTGCCCAGAAACAGTGAAGCCATCAAGCAGGCTGAGCATTCAATCAGATTGTAGAATTCTCACAGACAGCAAACCAGGAAGTAAAAAGTACTGATTATCATTCACTTTTTAATCATTTTACAGAAAGCAAAATAAAGATTGAGACATAAACATGGGATTAAGGCAGAAGCTGAAATATCATAAACAAACTTTTAAAAATAAAATAAAAATGATTTTTTATTATTTTAAATATCTATGGAATTTTTATCATGGAATAGAGGGAATGATACTCCATAATATAAAATTATTTTTTCAGGGCCAGAGAGATTGTTCAGTAGTAATTATGACTTAGTATGCTGTTAAAAACCCAGTTACACCTTATTCAATAAGATTAACTTTTTCAATAATTTTTACAGTGAGAATAGTGCGTAAAAATTTGAAGTTCACATCAATTCACTTATTCTGTGTTGATTGCACCTGCGAAGACTGAAACAGCACACCCTGTGGAGGTGCAGGGTAACACTGACAGCAACCTCCGGATTCCCATGCTATGTGTGGACGCCAGAAGCTGCTGTCAGTTTTATTCAGTCATGACGGCAAACGCTGACAGTTTCGCCGTCATTACAACCACAAATTCTGGGCCAATGTATGGGGGAAAACTATTAGCTCTGATTAGGGAATCAGGGGAATGAGGGCATCAATTTAAACTTGTTACAAAGAGAGTGAAGAGAGAGGTTTGGAGAAATCCCTTTACTCAGAGGGTTGTTGGAGCATTGAATAGGTTGCCTCACGGAGGGCAATGGGATTAGTTATGGATTGTTCTTGCAAAGAGCCAATACAGACACGATGCATCAAAATGACCTCCTTCTGTGCACTAAACTTCTATGGTTCTATGGAATAGGATTGGATGCAACTGTGAAGCTTTCCTCACTCGAACAATCACCTGCCACTCCCTGTCTAGACTCACAAGTGAGGACTGGTGATTTGGAGAGCTGACGGCACCTGTGGAACCAAACCTCAGGAAGATTCAGGAGAGGGACAGAAAGTGGAAAAAGTAATACGCAAAACAACAGACAACCGGGAAAGTGTTGAAGAGAGCGTCTTAAAATTTAAGCTTCACCTTTTTAAACCCACAGCAGACAATGACTCAATCTTAATGATCAGAATCATGAATTATGATTCAAAAAAACAATGGCTTTTTCACTTTAGGAAGTCATCACAAGACAATCATCGCATTGCTTGGTGACAACAGGCTCCCAGCTCCAAGAGGCCCAGGAGACACAGAGAGTCACCGAAACGCTGGCACATTTACCAGGAGCCTGGCAGTGCCGTGTTATATGAAAGGCCATACCCCTTTCCAATCAGTTACCATTCATGTATTGAAATCTCAGTAATGAAGCAGGGTGTGAATTTTTCAAATAGCGGAATGAGAACTGAGTAAATAAATGCCTGTTGTATATCAGAGAGAAACTGCTTATTGACCAACAGGAGGAGAGAAAGCTATCGTTTCCAACATTATCCATCAGAGCTGAGCCGTGTAAAAGTATAGCTTCTCTTTATTATATAACTGATATCACTGAAGCATAGTCCTGAAACAATTTTTCCATCATCTCCTCATTCTCCCGTGCACACTAGCTGATGTGAAGCTCATCCTTCTGAAATGACCAGATTCTGAATTCAATTATATCTAATCTGCTGTGGTTTTCCTTCCTTCACCCAAGAGACATATTTCCAATGCCCTGTCAGACTTTCACTCTGACCTTCATCTTATCTCCAGCCCAAACCTTTATCTGCCGTGGGATATGGTGTCATATCTATTATTTCCAAAATGATTTGTGTTGCTGTAATTCTCTCTTTTTTATTAACTCTTTCATTGCTGTAGTGTTCCACTATTCTAAGAAAGGAGGTCATTGTGCGGCCTTTAGAATCTGCTCGAAAAGTATCTCTCCAAAATAAAGGGTGATTTTTTTGTGCTTCTAAAGTGTCCTATTTTAGGCATCAAACCCTTCTGCACCAAGTCCCGCTATCCATCAGCCCTGTGCTCGCTGACCTGCATTAGCTCCCAGTCCAGCAACGCCTCGATTTAAAAACTCTCGTCCTTGTTTTCAAATCCCTCTCTGGCCTCGCCCCCTCCCTATCTCTGTAATCTCCTGCAGCCCCACAACCCTCTGAGATCTCTGCGTTCCTCCTCTTGCGTATCCTCGATTTTAATCACCCCATCATTGGCGGCCGTGCCTTCAGCTGCCTGGACTCGAAGCTTGCCTCTCTAAACCTCTCTGCCTCTCTACCTCTCTTTCCTGCTTGAAGACACTCCTTAAAACCTGCCTCTTTGACCAAGCTTTTGGTCACCTGCCCTAATATCTCCTTCGGTGGCTCAGTGTCAAATTTTGTTTGATAATCGCTCCTGTGAAGCGGCTTGGGGCATTTTACTACGTTAAAGGCGCTATATAAATGCAAAGATATGGGCCGGGGTTTTCTACTTCAGCACTAGCTAACCTGCAATGTTCTGCTCATTTGACTATTAGCACAGGGTGGCTGACTCATGGGATAGGATCACACAGGAGGTCGTGCAGATTGATTCTTTGCTGTCCTTCAGTAAGGTGACAGGTGGACTGCCACAAAAAAGAGGGGGTCACAGATGTGGGAGGTAAATTGTCCTGGATAAAAATGAGTGGGTTTGCCTGAGGCTCCACAAGGGAGTTGTAAACAGAGTACTCCTGCCCAGGAGGTGGGGGAAGAAAAGGATGGTGCAGTGGGATGGAATTTGCCTTGGATGATTATAAGCAGGTATGGGCCTGGTGGCCCTTTATCATTTGGATACAGAAACAGCAAACATTATTAATGTTCTCATGATTCACCATCACAAGTCGCATATGTTGAATGACTCTAGCACCTCAAACAGGTCCAAGTCCAAATTGGAATCATCTGAAACTAGATGCTTCTTGCTCTTGAAGTTGCGAACACTGACTCTTTTACCCAATGACTCCATTGGTGTGTTGCATGAGCAGTGAACAAGTGTTAGAATCCTGAACTCCCTGCGAATTGGATCGTCAAACAGTCCCGGGTATTCATTCTCAGGTAAAACATTGGCACCAGCATCACAGCCAATCTCAAATCTGACTTAGGCATCAGTATGTTGACACTGATGGCTGAATACACAGCACTTATTGATTTTTCCAACAGAAAATCTTGCTAATAACAAGTTCCGTTTCAGTTATCTCTTCATCTGTCTCAAGATGACTCATGATCAGGTGTTTATAGCGTCTTGCTCACCACCCCAGTAATTAATGCAGCACTCCTGACATCACTTGATGCAATCTCATAATTGTTGCAAATTCTCTAAAAGCTTTTCCGATTGATGGCAGATTGCCTAGTCATCTCTAGTTTTGCTGGGAATGGTACATTTCGAATAATAGATTCACAGGGCAGTGAATTTCCAGTGCTTAACAGCTTAATTTTTCAGTTTTAATTAACTTTTCAGCTGACACCATCCCACCGTGCAAAATACAGTCAAACAAAAACAGTACAGAATCTGCACTGGATCCGTTTCGAGTATTGAGAGGCACATGCAGCTGCAGCACGTTCTGTATTCTGAGTTTCAATGGCTTTTTGCTTCTTTCCATCTTTCCTTTTAAAATATTCTGATAGGTTCAGAGTGAGTTACAGTCCCCGGTGTTTACAGTGCAGGAGTTCATGTGAACGCAATTGGCCCCCTCTACGGGATGGCCCGTTATACGCGATGGCCCGCTATACGCGATTGGCCCCCTCTATGCGATGGCCCGTTATACGCGATGGCCCGCTATACGCGATGGCCCGTTATACGCGATGGCCCGCTATACGCGATTGGCCCCCTCTATGCGATGGCCCGTTATACGCGATGGCCCGCTATACGCGATTGGCCCCCTCTATGCAATGGCCCGCTATACGCGATTGGCCCGTTATACGCGATTGGCCCGTTATACGCGATGGCCCGCTATACGCGATTGGCCCCCTCTATGCAATGGCCCGCTATACGCGATTGGCCCGTTATACGCGATTGGCCCGTTATACGCGATGGCCCGCTATACGCAATTGGCCCGTTATACGCGATTGGCCCGTTATACGCAATGGCCCGCTATACGCGATTGGCCCGTTATACGCGATTGGCCCGTTATACGCGATTGGCCCGTTATACGCGATTGGCCCGTTATACGCAATGGCCCGCTATACGCGATTGGCCCGTTATACGCGATTGGCCCGTTATACGCGATTGGCCCGTTATACGCGATGGCCCGCTATACGCGATTGGCCCGTTATACGCGATTGGCCCGTTATACGCAATGGCCCGCTATACGCGATTGGCCCATTATACGCGATTGGCCCGTTATACGCGATTGGCCCGTTATACGCGATTGGCCCGCTATACGCGATTGGCCCGTTATACGCGATTGGCCCGCTATACGCGATTGGCCCGTTATACGCGATTGGCCCGTTATACGCGATTGACCCGCTATACGCGATTGGCCCGTTATACGCGATTGGCCCGTTATACGCGATGGCCCGCTATACGCGATTGGCCCGTTATACGCGATTGGCCCGTTATACGCGATTGGCCCGCTATACGCGATTGGCCCGTTATACGCGATGGCCCGTTATACGCGATTGGCCCGCTATACGCGATTGGCCCGTTATACGCAATGGCCCGCTATACGCGATTGGCCCGTTATACGCGATTGGCCCGTTATACGCGATGGCCCGCTATACGCGATTGGCCCGTTATACGCGATGGCCCGCTATACGCGATTGGCCCGTTATACGCGATTGGCCCGTTATACGCGATTGGCCCGTTATACGCGATGGCCCGCTATACGCGATTGGCCCGTTATACGCGATTGGCCCCTTCTATGCGATGGCCCTCTATACGCGCTTGGCCCGTTATACGCGATGGCCCGTTATACGCGATTGGCCCGTTATACGCAATGGCCCGCTATACGCGATTGGCCCGTTATACGCGATGGCCCGCTATACGCGATTGGCCCGTTATACGCGATTGGCCCGTTATACGCGATGGCCCGTTATACGCGATTGGCCCGTTATACGCAATGGCCCGCTATACGCGATTGGCCCGTTATACGCGATGGCCCGCTATACGCGATTGGCCCGTTATACGCAATTGGCCCGTTATACGCGATTGGCCCGCTATACGCGATTGGCCCGTTATACGCGATGGCCCGCTATACGCGATTGGCCCGTTATACGCAATGGCCCGCTATACGCGATTGGCCCGTTATACGCGATTGGCCCCCTCTATGCGATGGCCCGTTATACGCGATGGCCCGCTATACGCGATTGGTCCCCTCTATGCGATGGCCCGTTATACGCGATGGCCCGCTATACGCGATTGGCCCGTTATACGCGATTGGCCCGTTATACACGATTGGCCCGTTATACGCAATGGCCCGCTATACGCGATTGGCCCGTTATACGCTATTGGCCCGTTATACGCGATTGGCCCGTTATACGCGATGGCCCGCTATACGCGATTGGCCCGTTATACGCAATGGCCCGCTATACGCGATTGGCCCGTTATACGCGATTGGCCCCCTCTATGCGATGGCCCGCTATACGCGATTGGCCCGTTATACGCGATGGCCCGCTATACGCAATTGGCCCCCTCTATGCGATGGCCCGCTATACGCGATTGGTCCCCTCTATGCGATGGCCCGTTATACGCGATGGCCCGTTATACGCGATGGCCCGCTATACGCGATTGGCCCGCTATACGCGATTAGCCCCCTCTACGGGATGGCTGGTATATCGGGGCAACATTATCTCAGTGCATCATAATAAAGACTTGCATTTCTATAGCGCCTTTCACAACCACAGGACCTCCCAAAGCGCTTTACAGCCAATGAAGTACTTTTGAAGTGTAGTCACTGTTGTAATGTAGGAAACATGGGAGACAATGTGTGCACAGCAAACTCCCACAAACAGCAATGATAATCTGCATTTTAATGATGATGGTTGACCAATAAATATTGGCCAGGACACCAGGGATAACTCCCCTGCTCTTTTACGAAATAATGCCATGGGATCTTTTACGTTCACCTGAGAGAGCAGACGGGGCCTTGGTTTAACGTCTCACCTGAAAGACAGCACCTCCGACAGTGCAGCACTCCCTCATTACAGCACTGGAACGTCAGCCTGGATTTTGGGCTCATATCTTTGGAGTGGAGCTCGAACTCACGCCTTCTGATTCAGAGGTGAGACTGCTACCGACTGAGCCGCGGATGACATCTTTTCAACAAGAATGTTCCTCTGTGGTGCTCCACTCTGGCTTGCTCTCTGTCTGGAGCCCCTAAGTGGTGCGGGAATGTGCACAGTGCACTCCATTCTCGTCGCTGAGCACCAGATTACTCTGGCAATTGAGAAAAAACACGGGCAAAGACTCGTCCATCCGGGTCCCTGTTGGCTGTATTGACCGGCTGTTCTGCAAGGGTCCCTACGCTGAACGTGGCTGGGTCGGAGCTCCCACCTACCTACCTGCTGTTCTCAAGTACCTTACCTTGAGCGCTGAGATCCTGGAGCTGGTGGGACAACAAGAAGACCAGGATCAGCCGTCCCCTGCCACCTGCAGCTGGCCATCCGCAAGACCGAGGAGCTGAGCAAGTTATTGGGAGGGGTGACTATAGGTCAGGGCAGGGTCCTGCCCTTCTGCGATTACCCAGGCAAGGTTTATGCCAAGACAGAAAATCATTCTGACCTGCAGCTTCATTCAAACTGCAGTCAGTTTACTAACTGCAACCCCACACCACTTAGAGGGGATTAGAAGGGTTTAAATACACAAAAGGTAATTGAACATTACCGAGCTGTTATATACTTGGTTTGTTCTTGCATTCAGCAAACTGGTGAATGAGCACAGCTGTTTCTGCCCGAAATCCGTGGAGCACTTCAGAGCGTTATAATGGGCAACTCTGAAATGACGTAAGTGCAAATGACTAATGGCTCTCGTTATTTGGCCGATATCAGCGACTTGCCATTTTAAAGGTGGATGTTTGACATGGTGGGGATTGTACTTCCACATCTCACACTATGTGACATTTGTTAATAAGATCACTCAGTGTCGAACTAGAAAAGATCGCAGTACTTAAAATTACGTGAAGGCTAGGTTTCCTCGGCTAAGTTGCTGCAGAGCGCTCAGTTCTTGGGCGCAAACAACAACAACAACTTGCATTTATATAGCACTTTAAGCGAAAGAAACCTGTGACACCAGGACTCCCGCCATCTTACACTGCTCTGGGATTTCCAGGGTTGCCGAGATGGGGGATGGGGAATGGAGTGCTTACACCTGGTCTAGGCTCAAGCATTCAGATCCCAGTGGGAGGGATCCAACAAGATTTCTGGCCAATGGCAGACTTGTTGAATAATTACTTTGTGTCAGCCTTCACAGTAGAGGAAGAGGATAATATACCTGACATTCCAAGGAAATTAATAATGAATCAAGGACTGGAACTCACTAAAGTTAACGTGAGCAAGAAAACAGTATTAGAAAAAATAATGGCACTAAAGACCGACCAATCCCTCGGACCTGATGGTAAGACCGACCAATCCCCGGGACCTGATGGTAAGACCGACCAATCCCCGGGACCTGATGGTAAGACCGACCAATCCCCGGGACCTGATGGTAAGACCGACCAATCCCCGGGACCTGATGGTAAGACCGACCAACCCCCGGGACCTGATGGTAAGACCGACCAATCCCCGGGACCTGATGGTAAGACCGACCAATCCCCGGGACCTGATGGTAAGACCGACCAATCCCCGGGACCTGATGGTAAGACCGACCAATCCCCGGGACCTGATGGTTTCTACTCCAGAATTTTAAAGGAAGTCAGTGAGGAAATTGCAGATGCTTCAGCCATAGGGGGGATAATTTGGTTAGCGCTCCCGTTAGCACCTCCGGGGGGCGCTACCAGGGCGCTAGCAACTTTGCGCCCGAGCGCGGCGATTATCGCACTGCTCGCAAAATTGAACTGTCATTTTGCGGTGGCGCTAAACACGAACGCCACGATCTCCTGTGCCTACAGATCATGACGTCATGCAAGCATGCAACGCCCCGGACCGGAAATTGATTCTCGCCCCCTGCCTCAGCGCCTGCCGCTAGGAACGACAGGTAGAGGGGGACGTTTTGCAGTCGGCTGGGAGCTGGGGGAGCGTTATTTAAAGGCAGGCGCTTCCTGCTTTTTCTTGTCGGCAAAATTTTTGGCATACGCAGGTTGAGAGGGAGAGAGACGTCTGGAGAGATTTAACACTGTCCTAAGGAGTTCTGGTCCTGAGCAACACTTTTCAGGTTCCCATTTCTCTGAGCTTCATATTTACCACATTTCGAAGATTAAATGGGGGCTGTACTACCTCGGGGCCTCGTCCTCCAGCTTCACCTTCAGAGGCAGCAGAGGCTCAGAGAGAGAGTGGCAAACGTGTCCAGAGGGAGGAGGGCCAACAGGCCTCTGCACAGGAGATCTCACCCTCCCAGGGTATTCCAGGAGCAATTCTCCTACATTCATTTGTCCGAGGAGCAGTGCTTCAGAAGGCTGCGCTTCAGCAAGGAGGTGGTCACAGAGCTCTGCCACCTCCTACAACCAGAGCTCCAGCCTCAGCTCAGGACCAGGACGTCTCTGTCGGTGGCAGTGAAGGTGACGGTGGCTCTCAATTTCTACACCAGCGGCTCCTTCCAGGCTTCAACTGGGGATGTAGCGAATATCTCCCAGTTCGCTGTCCATTGCTGCATCTGGGAGGTCACAAATGCTCTGTACGAAAGGAGAAGGAAGTACATCTCTTTCCCCATGACCCAGGACAAACAGCGTGAACACACATGTGGCTTCGCTACGATAGTGGGCTTCTCCATGGTTCAGGGTGCCATTGACTGCACACATGTGGCATTGCGGGCACCTCATGAGAGTGCAGAGGTGTTCCGAAACTGCAAGGGCTTCCACTCGCTGAATGTGCAGTTGGTTAGCAACCACAGACAGTGCATCCTCGCCATCAATGCCCACTATCCTGGCAGCAGCCACGATGCTTTTATCCTGCGCCAGACAAGTGTCCCAGACCTGTTCCAACCACCGTGTCCAACCTCGTGGCTGGCTCCTCGGGGACAAGGGTTATCCACTCTGCACCTGGCTGATGACACCGCTCCGTAACCCCAACACTCCTGCTGAGCTCGCCTACAATGAGAGCCATAGCGCCACCAGGAACCTCATTGAACAGACGATCGGCGTGCTGAAGCAACGGTTCTGGTGTCTGGACCGCTCTGGAGGAGCTCTGCAGTAACTCTCCCGAGCGAGTCTCGCTTTTCACTGTTGTGTGCTGCATGCTTCACAACCTCACAATTCTGAGGACCCAGCCATTGCCACCAGGGATTGGTGGACAACCTCAGGAAGAGGAAGAGGGAGAGGAGGCGGAGGAGGCGGAGGAGGAGGATGAAGAGGAGGATGAAGAGGAGAATGAGCAGCACCAACGTGGGGAGCGAGGCGCTCAATGTTGCCTCTGTAAGGGCCGTCCATGAACGCCTGATAAGACACCGCTTCTAACCAATGACAGAGAAGATGGCTTCTGGGATGAGCAAGCACATCATCGCAAGCATCCCGCAGCCCCTATTACCGAGCAAAGCTCCAATGAGTCAAATCAGCAAAGTTGTAAAGTGACAATAAAATGTTTTATTTATATGACAAACTCTGTCTTATTTATTCAGGACAAACAATTAGAAACAAACACAACAATTCATAAACTAACAAAACTCGTTCTTACAACATCGAGATAAGCGTTAACACAGTAAACAAATATATTAAGATGAACATCAAACTTTCCCACAAACATTCCCCCCATTTTTTGGATAATTTTTACTTTTTGCCCTTCGAGGGTGATCTCCATCCCCTGCGCACTTCCCCCCTTCCCACCCTACTGCTCCTCCGTAATGGGGCCCCAGCGGCTGCAGTAAGGTTGGCGGAAGGCTGCTGAATGTTGGATCCATAGACTGCAGATGGCCTTGAAGGACGCCCTCGACCAGCTCTGGGCCTGGAGGGCCCGGCTGCAGACTGCACCAACTCTGCATGGGCGGCAGCAGTCTGGGCTGGCTGTGTTACAGGCTGTAACAAGTGCAATGGGGAAGTGGCAGTGGTGGGAGCAGGAATGCTGTCATTCTGAGAGAGGACAGCACCTTCCTGCTCGACCAACACACTGCCACTCCCCCGGGGCAGTACCTCAGCATCCGGAGCAATCTGCTCGAGCACAGATTGCTGGCCTGCTGTGGTACCGTGAGATCCCCGGTGGACTGTGGCCGACCCAGCGAGGATGGCAGCAGTCAGCGCTTGCGTGACATCAATCTGAGACTGCATGAGAGCAGTCTGAGACTGGATGGCACCAGCCAATACTCGATTCCAGCACTAAGCTGTTGCGTTGCCTCGGCCTGTGCTGCAATAGATGCTGCCACCTCACCCATTACACGCGGCATGGGCTCTGGGTCCCCACGGTCTACCTGCAATTCAACCATGCTCTGCAATGAGGCAAGGATGGGTTCAAGGATTTGCACACAGATGACAGCTGTGCTGGCGGCGGACTCCTCCACGCTCCTAGCCAGTGCATCCATGCTGTCGGGCACCCTTGTCATTGCACCCATGAGCTCCGTATGCATGCTCACAGCCTGAGTATTCATGGCCGCGATGTCGAGATCCTCATCCGCGCCCTGTGCAACAGAACTCGTGTGCGCACTCACCCTCCGGGGAGATGGCCCCCGAGCTTCCCTTCCCCCATGGCATTGCTGCAGCCCGCTGGGTTCCGGAGCTTCACCCACATCAGATGCTAACCCTCTGCTCCCCTCCAGTGAACACGTGGACCCAGTGTCGGAAGTGTCGCCCTCGGGAGATACAGGCGGGGAGGCTGCGGCTTCCTCTTCCTCCTCCTCTCCCGCGTTGCTGCCACTGGGAGGCTGAGGGACAGGCTGGTCAGCTGGTGGTTCACTATCTGAAAGCAGGAAGGTACAAGAGTGGCTTTAACGTGAGGGCAGGGGGGCAGGAAGGGAGCAAGGACTGGAGACAGTTTGTTAGATTGA
Organism: Squalus acanthias; assembly: GCA_030390025.1. Lineage (NCBI taxonomy): Eukaryota > Metazoa > Chordata > Chondrichthyes > Squaliformes > Squalidae > Squalus > Squalus acanthias. Next base: position 297,579 of record JASTWF010000305.1, on the reverse strand, counting down.
AAGTTTAAATAGCTGGTGTTGTGAGGGGCAAGTGGTATGAGAGAGGAGAGAAAGCTGATGAACATACCTGTGTTGTCCCCATGGGGGTCAGCATGATCTCATTAAATGGCAGAACAGGCTGGAAGGGCTGAATGGCCTCCTCCTGTTCCGATGCTCGTATGTTGCTCTCTCTTCGATGCGCAGCGGTCGATTTGGAGGTTGGATCAGAAGTTCAACCTTGCTCAGATTGGAGGTCCTTAGCCCAGCGTGAGTGTCACCTGGTAGATCCAAGCAGAAGTAAGTAACATCTTTTGAAGATTCAGTCCAGAGGCCTGAAGACCATGTAGTCAGCAGCCATCACCGTTGCTGAGGGGATTTTCATCCCCATTCCCAGTCACAAGGCCATGCCAAATTATGCCAGAAGTGCCGAGTGGATGATCCATATCGGCCTCCTCCAGAGGTCCCCACCATCACCGAAGCCAGTCTTCACCCAATTTAATTCACTCCACGTGATATCAATAAATTGCTGAGTGCACTGGATACAGCAAAGGCTATGGGCCCCGACAGCATCCTGGCTGTCGTGCTGAAGACTTGTGCTCCAGAACTAGCCGCGCTTCTAGCCAAGCTGTTCCAGTACAGCTACAACACTGGCATCTACCCGACAATGTGGAAAACTGCCCAGGTATATCCTGTCCACAAAAAGCAGGAAAACTACCACCCCATCAGTCTACTCTCAATCATCAGCAAAGTGATGGAAGGTGTCGGCGACAGTGTTGTCAAGCGGCACTTACTCACCAATAACCTGCTCACTGATGCCCAGTTTGGGTTCCGCCAGGACCACTCAGCTCCAGACCTCATTACAGCCTTGGTCCAAACATGGACAAAGGAGCTGAATTCCAGAGGTGAGGTGAGAGTGACCGCCCTTGACATCAAGGCAGCATGTGACCGAGTGTGGCATCAAGGAGCCCTAGTAAAATCGAAGTCAATGGGAATCAGGGTGAAAACTCTCCACTGGCTGGAGTCATACCTAGCACAAAGGAAGATGGTTGTAGTTGTTGGAGGTCTATCATCTCAGCCCCAGAACAGCACCGCAGGAGCTCCTCAGGACAGTGTCCTAAGCCCAACCATCTTCAGCTGCTTCATCAATGATCTTCTCTCCAACATAAGGTCAGAAGTGGGGATGTTCGTTGATGACTGCACAGTGTTCAGTTCCATTCCCAACTCCTCAGATAATGAAGCAAGATCTGGACAACATCCAGGCTTGGGCTGATAAGTGGTAGGTAACATTTGTACCACATAAGTGCCAGGCAATGACTATCTCCAACAAGCGAGAGTCTAACCACCTCCCCTTGACATTCAATGGCATTACCATCGCCGAGTCCCCCACCATCAACATCCTGGGAGTCACCATTGACTGGAAACTTAACTGGACCAGCCACATAAATACTTTGGCAACAAGAGCAGGTCAGAGGCTGGGTATTCTGCGGCGAGTGTCTCACCTCCTGACTCCCCACAGCCTTTCCACCATCTACAAGGCACAAGTCAGGAGTGTGATGGAATACTCTCCACTTGCCAGGATGAGTGCAGCTCCAACAACACTCAAGAAGCTCGACACCATCCAGGACAAAGCAGCCCGCTTGTTTGGCACCGCATCCACCACCTTAAACATTCACTTCCTCCACCACCGGCGTACCGTGGCTGCAGTGTGTACCATCTACAAGATGCACTGCAGCAACTCTATTGTGTGCTCTTTACTGATTTAACTAGTTACATGTCATACGAACACTCCCAATTCAAAGAGAATCGTCCTGGACCTTTCTATACATGATTGTAGGTACAACTATATAAAAATATTGACAAACTATCCTGCACCATCAACATTAGGTTTCTCACACATAATTTTGACTTTAGTATTGAGTACAGGCATTCCTGTCTCAACCTCAGATACATGATAACACTTCCACAATTCCTGATTCCACAATTCCTGATTCCTCAATTCCTGATTCTAAAGTTCCTGATTCCACAATTCCTGATTCTACAATTCCTGATTCCACAATTCCTAATTCTAAAGTTCCTGATTCCACAATTCCTGATTCTAAAGTTCCTGATTCCACAATTCCTGATTCTAAAGTTCCTGATTCCACAATTCCTAATTCTAAAGTTCCTGATTCCACAATTCCTGATTCTAAAGTTCCTGATTCCACAATTCCTGATTCTAAAGTTCCTGATTCCACAATTCCTAATTCTAAAGTTCCTGATTCCACAATTCCTGATTCCACAATTCCTGATTCCACAATTCCTGATTCTAAAGTTCCTGATTCCACAATTCCTGATTCTACAATTCCTGATTCCACAATTCCTAATTCTAAAGTTCCTGATTCCACAATTCCTGATTCCACAATTCCTAATTCTAAAGTTCCTGATTCCACAATTCCTGATTCTAAAGTTCCTGATTCCACAATTCCTGATTCCTCAATTCCTGATTCCACAATTCCTGATTCTAAAGTTCCTGATTCCTCAATTCCTGATTCCACAATTCCTGATTCTAAAGTTCCTGATTCCACAATTCCTGATTCCACAATTCCTGATTCTAAAGTTCCTGATTCCACAATTCCTGATTCCACAATTCCTGATTCTAAAGTTCCTGATTCCACAATTCCTGATTCCACAATTCCTGATTCCACAATTCCTGATTCTAAAGTTCCTGATTCCACAATTCCTGATTCTAAAGTTCCTGATTCCACAATTCCTGATTCCTCAATTCCTGATTCCACAATTCCTGATTCTAAAGTTCCTGATTCCACAATTCCTGATTCCACAATTCCTGATTCTAAAGTTCCTGATTCCACAATTCCTGATTCTAAAGTTCCTGATTCCACAATTCCTGATTCCACAATTCCTGATTCTAAAGTTCCTGATTCCACAATTCCTGATTCTAAAGTTCCTGATTCCACAATTCCTGATTCCACAATTCCTGATTCTAAAGTTCCTGATTCCACAATTCCTGATTCAAAATTCCTGATTCCACAATTCCTGATTCTAAAGTTCCTGATTCCACAATTCCTGATTCCACAATTCCTGATTCTAAAGTTCCTGATTCCACAATTCCTGATTCCTCAATTCCTGATTCCACAATTCCTGATTCTAAAGTTCCTGATTCCTCAATTCCTGATTCCACTATTCCTGATTCTAAAGTTCCTGATTCCACAATTCCTGATTCTAAAGTTCCTGATACCACAATTCCTGATTCTAAAGTTCCTGATTCCACAATTCCTAATTCTAAAGTTCCTGATTCCACAATTCCTGATTCTAAAGTTCCTGATTCCACAATTCCTGATTCTAAAGTTCCTGATTCCACAATTCCTGATTCTAAAGTTCCTGATTCCACAATTCCTGATTCCACAATTCCTGATTCTAAAGTTCCTGATTCCACAATTCCTGATTCCTCAATTCCTGATTCTACAATTCCTGATTCCTCAATTCCTGATTCCTCAATTCCTGATTCTACAATTCCTGATTCTACAATTCCTGATTCCACAATTCCTGATTCTTCAATTCCTGATTCCACAATTCCTGATTCCACAATTCCTGATTCCTCAATTCCTGATTCTACAATTCCTGATTCCACAATTCCTGATTCCACAATTCCTGATTCCACAATTCCTGATTCCACAATCCCTGATTCTTCTTTGGAGGACTCTGCAGAATGACCCATTTCATCATTCAGCCAGGGAGCAGCAGGGGAGCAATGAGAGGCAGTTTCTTCGAAACACTTCAAGAGAGTAAAGATTTGAGGTTCTAAGGATGTTGATAGGGCTTGAGATGTAGAAGCAGCTGATGTCGTGACTCAAAGGGAAATAACTATATAACGAAGCAGTTCTTGGTGAAAAATTGTAGCAAGTTATATAACAGCAAGAGTTTGTGAATGGAGGCCAACAAGTGTGCGAGATTGAAGAAAGTCTCTCAGTTACATTGTGGTTGGTTGTTTTATTGAAATTAGAAATTTTCACCACAAGAGCCCAGGAATAAAGCATAATTTTAAGAATAATATTTTTCTCCTGTCCTTATTGATATTATTGTACGACATTCATATGAAAGTATCTTTTGTCAAGTATATTGCCACAGGTGAAGCCGTTCAAATAATCAGCAGGTTTGGGTCTTGAGGCCATTGATACTGAGAGTCAACAACACTGCTCATTTTCCAGGATGAACTCGGATGTCAATTCTTCCCCCCGATAATAGGTAGGTACCAAATAACGACATCAAAAATAGTCACCAGACTTATCTTCTACCACAGCACACTTACATTTTCCATACCTTCTATTAGAGATCAGAGGTGAATTCTCACTGGCAGTGAACTATACAACAGCAACAACCTGCATTGATACAACGCTTTGAACAGTAAAACATCCCAAGGCGCTTCACAGGAGCGTTATCAGACAAAAGTCTGACACCGAGCCACATAAGGAGACCAAAACGTTAGTTAAAGAGGTAGGTTTTAAGGAGCGTCTTAAAGGAGAAGAGAGGGGTAGCGAGGCGGAGAGGTTTAGGGAGGGAATTCCAGAGCTTAGGGACTAGATGGCTGAAGGCACGGCCGCCAATGGTGGAGCGATGAAAATCGGGGAAGCACAACAGGCTAGAATTGGAGGAGCGCAGAGTTCTCGGGGGGTTGTGGGGCTGGAGGAGATTACACTGTTAATAATTGTACGTACCTGTAGGTGCCACCACACAGTTTATGATGTAGCAGTTTTATTTATTCATTTTTGTCAGAAAAAAGTACCACTGCCATGAAAAGTAGGACTAAATTCAGCCATCAGCATGACATGGATTGCTGGCTCATCAGTCTCTCAGAGTGTTGTAGGGCTGGAGGAAGTTACAGAGATAGGGAGAACCATGGAGAGACTTTGAACACAATGATGAGAGTTTTAAATTGGTGTAATGGAAGCCCATGTAGCGAGCACAGGGTGAAGGAATTCATCGATTCATAGAATCATAGAAAGTTACAGCACAGAAGGAGAACATTTCGGCCCATCGTGTCCGCGGGCCAACAAAGAGCTATGCAGCCTAATCCCACTTCCCAGCTCTTGGTCCGTAGCCCTGCAGGTTACCGCATCCCAAGTGCACATCCAAGTACTTTTTAAACGTGGTTAGGGTTCCTGCCTCTACCACCCTTTCAGGCAGTGAATTCCAGATCCCCACAACCCTCTGGGTGAAGAAATATCCCCTCAAATCCCCTTTAAACCTTCCCCCAATTACTTTAAAACTGTGCCCCCTGGTTTTTGACCCCTCTGCTAAGGGAAATAGGTCCTTTCTATCCACTTTATCTCTGCCCCTCATCATTCTATACACCTCAATAAGCTCTCCCCTCAGCCTCCTCTGTTCCAAGGAAAACAGACCCAGCCTATCCAGTCTTTCCTCATAGCTAAGATTCTCTACTCCCGGCAACATCCTTGTAAATCTCCTCTGTACCCTCTCTAGTGCAATCACATCTTTACTGTAATGTGGTGACCAGAACTGCACGCAGTACTCTAGCTGAGGCCTAACTAGTGTTTTATACAGTTGAAGCATAAACCCCCTGCTCTTGTATTCTATGCCACGGCTAATAAAGGCAAGCATTCCGTATGCCTTCTTAACCACCTTATTTACCTGGCCTGCTACCTTCAGGGATCTGTGGACATGCACTCCAAGGTCCCTTTGTTCCTCTACACTACTCAGTGTCCTACCATTTAATGTGTATTCCCTTTCCTTGTTAGCCATCCCCAAATACATTAACTCACACTTCTCCGGATTGAATTCCATTTGCCACTGTTCTGCCCACCTGACCAATTTATTGATATCTTCCTGCAGTCTACAGCTTCCTTCTTCAGTATCAACCACACAGCCGATTTTAGTATCACCTGCAAACTTCTTAATCATATTCAAGTCTAGATCATTGATATATACCACAAAAAGCAAGGGAGCTAGTACTGAGCCCTGCGGAACCCCACACAGCCTTCCAGTCACAAAAACACGCATCAACCATTACCCTCTGCTTCCTGTCTCCGAGCCAGTTTTGAATCCAACTTGACACTTTGCCCTGGATCCCATGGGCTTTTAACTTCGTGACCAGTCTGCCATGTGGAACCTTATCATATGCCTTGCTAAAGTCCATATACACTACATCAAACGCACTACCCTCATCTACCCTCCTTGTTACCTCCTCAAAAAATTCAATCAAGTTTGTCAGACACGACCTTCCCTTAACAAATCTGTGCTGACTATCCTTGATTAATCTGTGTCTTTCTAAATGAAGATTTATCCTGTCCTTCAGAATTCTTTCCAATAATTTTCCCACCACCGAGGTTAGGCTGACTGGCCTGTAATTACTCGGTCTATCCTATTCTCCCTTTTTAAACAAGGGTAACACAATAGCAGTCCTCCAGTCCTCCGGCACCACACCTGAAGCCAGAGAGGATTGAAAAATGATGGTCAGGGCCTCTGCTATTTCCACTTTTGCTTCGCTTAACAGCCTGGGATACATTTCACCCACGCCTGGGGATTTATCCACTTTTAAAGCTGCTAAACCCCTTAATACTTCCTCTCTCACTATGTTTATTTCATCTAATATTTCACACTCCTCCTCCCTGATAGCAATGTCTGCTTCGCCCCTCTCCTTTGTGAAAACAGACGCAAAGTATTCATTAAGAACCCTACCGACATCTCTCGCCTCCACACACAGATTACCCTCATGATCTCTAATAGGCCCTACCCTTTCTTTAGTTATCCTCTTACTCTTAAAACATCTTTGGGTTTTCCTTGATTTTACTTGCCAAGAATTTTTCATGCTCTCTCTTTGCTTTCCTAATATCCTTTTTAATTGCACTCCTGCACTTTCTGTACTCCTCTCAAGATTCTGGAGTATTTAGCCCTCGGTATCTGTTATACGCCTCCCTTTTTTTCTTTATCCTACCCTGTATGTCTCGAGACATCCAGGGGGCTCTAGATTTGTTAGTCCCACCTTTTTTCTTTAAGGGCACATGTTTGGTCTGAACCCTTCGGATCTCCTCCTCGAGTGCCTCCCACTGCTCTGACACTGATTTACCTTCAAGTAGCTGTTTCCAGTCCACTGTGGCTAAATCCCCTTTGAGCTTAGCAAAATTTGCTTTTCCCCCAATTTAGAATTTTTATTCCTGGTCTATCCTCGTCCTTTCCCATAACTACCTTAAATCTAACGGAATTATGGTCACGAGCACCAAAATGCTCCCCCACTGATACGCCTTCTACCTGCCCAGCTTCATTCCCTAAAACTAAGTCCAGAACCGCCCCCTCCCTTGTTGGGCTTGCTACATACTGGCTAAAAAAGTTCTCCTGGATGCATTTTAGGAATTGGTTTCACCTCTAGTCCCCGGCACAGAGTTTTGTGTGCATCAGGGATAGGGTTAGGGTTAGGTTTAAGTTTAGGGTTAGGATTCGGGTTAGGGGGTGTGTGATATAAATATGAGCAGGCGCATGAATTCCCGATCAGCAGTCTTGGCTGCAAGTTCCTGTCACAGGGGAACTAAGCTGGAAACTTTTCCTCCTGTACTTGAATCTTGGCACCATCCTGTCTTTGATTCTTTCATGGAGTATTTTCTGTACGTTTTGCGTGTAACAGGATATGTAAACAACTTCTCCCTCCCCTCCGCACCTTGTCACTGGTTGGGGGTGGGGGCGAGGGGAGGTTCATGTTGTCCCAATAATTTTAAGCAAACACTAGTCAACCTCCCATGGCCTTGTTCTCCGGTAGTCCAGGATCTTTGGTGCGGTTTTTGATGTTGACTGCGGTCTAGTAGTTGTCTGAATGTGACAACACCTGCTGCAATACAGCAAATATAGCAAACCACTCAGTCAAGGGCAACTAGGGATGGGCAATAAATGCTGGCCTTGCCAGCGATGCCCACATCCCGTGAATGAATTAAAAAATATATATTGAGGCCCATGATTGACCTGAGGTAAATATTGATCCTGACAGATACAGGCTTCAGACAAAGAATATATGTAATACTACTGACTGTCCAGCAGAGTGAACCTGGAGTGAGACTTAGCATTGCTGCCTGTGAATCAGAAGGTGCAGGATTCCATCCTCGCTCCACACAGTCCGGAGTGGAGGCCAGAGCTCCGACTCTGAATTCTGGGTTGACATCCAGCGGGATACTCGCGTCCAGTGGGTGAGGGTGTCCCTGCCTCATTGTATGGGTTGTGTGAGCCCATAAAACCCTCCCGCTGTATGGGACCTACCCCCTGCTATGGGCTGATATAAAGATGGTTACAGTCATGGAAGGATCTTTCATGTCACGGCCTGTCAGACTGTTAATCATTTCAGATTGTGTTGCGCTTGTAATGAAGTTTGCACGAGGAGATGATCCCCATGTGGATCTCCCCTGGCATTGCTCACAGTGAGTCAGAGAAAGTGTTGCTTTCTAACAATACTGGTGTTCACATCCTGGCCAATGAGATATCAGGTTTCATGATTCATGGTGACTGAATGAGTCAAATAGCATCTTTATCGCATGGTATTCTAAGATTTTGTCCATTTCTTCATGAAAACTGCCTTATTATATGTTCCTTTTACCCACGTGCTCAATTTTTTATCACTTATCTTTTTAAAAAAGCATTGTCACTGGAGGGAGGAGGTTGTGGGGTCAGCAGCACAGTGAGCATGTTCTGGACAGAATGGTGAGCTTCGAAGTTAACAATGTTTGTCCTCTCAGAAGAATACGTTAATATGCATATTCCATTCTTGCTGGCCTTTCCAATTCTGGGTGAGCCACAGTTTCTGTATGTAGGTCAATGCTTGAATCCAATTATTCACTGCACACTCCAAAAAAAAAACATATTTGGGAAACCAAAAATATACTTTAATTTGTTGACTATTTTGTATTGTTTATTGTCAAAGGCTAGGCAGGATTCCAGATTGTAGAGTAAACTGCAGGCATTTAATAAAGAATTGGCTCCCTTGTGAAATCAGTCATTGTCCAAAGCTACTATTTGATTTGAAGAGCTCTGGTTTGTTCTTATTTCTTTGAACCCATTTCTCCTCCCTCACAGTGTTCCAGAGAGATCTTACTTTGGCCAATTGTAGCAATCACATCAACACACGCACGCTCACACACACACACACTCATAGACACAAATATACAAACACATATATACACATACAGACACACATACTTACATACAGACACAGATATACACACACTCTCACACACACACACTCTCTCACACACACTCTCACACACACTCTCTCACACACACTCTCACACACACTCTCTCACACACACTCTCACACACACACTCTCACACACACTCTCACACACACACTCTCACACACACACTCTCTCACACACTCTCTCACACACACTCTCTCACACACTCTCTCACACACACACTCTCACACACACGCACTCACACGCACACACTTACACACACACACAATCTCACACACGCACTCACACACACACAATCTCACACACGCACTCACACACACGCACTCACACACACACTCTCTCACACTCTCTCACACACACTCTCTCACACTCACACTCTCTTACACACACTCTCACACACACTCTCTCTCACACTCTCACACACTCTCACACACATACAGACACACGCTCTCTCTCAAACAGACACACTCACATACAGACACACACTCAAACAGACACACACACAGACACACACATGCAGACATACATATATAATATAAATACATATATATATACACGCACATGCATATATACGCATGTACACACTCACACACATACAGGCATATATATATAAAATACACACATATATTTATACATACATGCACATATATATATATACACACACACATATGCAGAAATACACACACACAGATATATATGTAGGTGCTTGTAGGCATCGCCATGCCCTTTATCAGAGATGTATTACTGCTCCCTGAATGTACATATGCTGCGTCACCACGAACAAAGAGTTATGAATGGTTGTTTTCCAGAAAGTGCTCACAAATTACATGAATCAAGGGTCCTGTTGAGGCTGCCGCGAAACACGAATGGAGGCTGAATTCATGTGTGGAAAACAAGAAACTTTTATTCACTGCATGCTATAACAAAATGGCTGCAAGAGCTGCTCCCAGAATACTCTGGAAAAACTCCCAGAATTCTCTGGGTAAAACCTGAGGCCCCGCCCCCTTCTGCCTTAAAGGTAATGTGCCTTAAAGGGGAGGGGCTGGAAATTTGTCCACAGACGGAAGAGTGGATTATGCCCGTTTTGGCTGGCGATCCGCCACAGTCCCACCATTATTTGAGGGACAAAGCAAACTGCAAGGTCAGCTCTGGGATGTATGAGTTACAGCTCCACACACAAAAGAAAGAAAGACTTCCATTTACACAGCACCATTCCCCACCTCAGGACGTCACAATGTGCTTTACAGACAATGAAGTACTTTCTTTATTAATGACCAGATAACTTCCTTTTAGTGATGTTGATTGAGGGATAAATATTGGCCAGGACACCGGGGAAAACTCACCCGCTCTTTTTTAAAATAGTGCCGTGGGAACATTTACACCCACCTGAGAGAGTAGACGGGGCCTCGGTTTAACATTTCATCCAAAAAACAGCAGCACCGACAGTGCAGCACTCCCTCAGTACCGCCCCTCCGACAGTGCAGCACTCCCTCAGTACTGCCCCTCCGACAGTGCGGCACTCCCTCAGTACTGCCCCTCCGACAGTGCAGCGCTCCCTCAGTACTGCCCCTCCGACAGTGCGGCAATCCCTCAGTACCGCCCCTCCGACAGTGCGGTACTCCCGCAGTACCGCCCCTCCGACAGTGCGGCTCTCCCTCAGTACTGACCCTCTGACAGTGCAGCGCTCCCTCAGTACTGCCCCTCCAACAGTACAGCGCTCCCTCAGTACTGCCCCTCCGACAGTGCGGCCCTCCCTCAGTACCGCCCCTCCGACAGTGCACGCTCCCTCAGTACTGCCCCTCCGACAGTGCGGCGCTCCCTCAGTACCTCCCCTCCGACAGTGCGGCGCTCCCTCAGTACCGCCCCTCTGACAGTGCGGCACTCCCTCAGTACCACCCCTCCGACAGTGCGGTGCTCCCTCAGTACTGCCCCTTTGACAGTGCGGCGTTCCCGCAGTACTGCCCCTCCGACAGTGCGGCGCTCCCTCAGTACAGCCCCTCCGACAGTGCGGCGCTCCCTCAGTACTGTCCCTCCGACAGTGCGGCACTCCCTCAGTACCGCCCCTCCGACAGTGCGTTGCTCCCTCAGTACCGCCCCTCCGACAGTGCGGCGCTCCCTCAGTACGGCCCCTTCGACAGTGCGGCGCTCCCTCAGTACCGCCCCTCCGACTGTGCGGTGTTCCCTCAGTACCGCCGCTCCGACAGTGCGGCGCTCCCTCAGTACTGCCCCTTCGACAGTGCGGCGCTCCCTCAGTACAGCCCCTCCGACAGTGTGGCGCTCCCTCAGTACAGCCCCTCCGACAGTGCGGCGCTCCCTCAGTACTGTCCCTCCAACAGTGCGGTGCTCCCTCAGTACAGCCCCTCCGACAATGCGGCGCTCCCTCAGTACAGCCCCTCCGACAGTGCGGCGCTCCCTCAGTACTGTCCCTCCAACAGTGCAGCGCTCCCTCAGTACTGCCCCTCCGACAGTGCGGCGCTCCCTCAGTACCACCCCTCCAACAGTGCGGCTCTCCCTCAGTACTGACCCTCTGACAGTGCAGCGCTGCTTCAGTACTGCCCCTCTGACAGTGCGGCGCTACCTCAGTACTGCCCCTTCGACAGTGCGGCGCTCCCTCAGTACCGCCCCTCCGACAGTGCGGCGCTCCCTCAGTACCGGCCCTCCGAGGATGCGGCGCTCCCTCAGTAGTGCCCCTCCGACAGTGCAGCGCTCCCTCAGTACTGCCCCTCCGACAGTGCGGCGCTCCCTCAGTACCGTCCCTCCGACAGTGCGGCGCTCCCTCAGTACTGCCCCTCCGACAATGCAGCGCTCCCTCAGTACTGCCCCTCCGACAGTGCGGCGCTCCCTCAGTACTGTCCCTCCGACAGTGCGGCGCTCCCTCAGTACTGCCCCTCCGACAGTGCGGCGCTCTCTCAGTACCGCCCCTGCGACATTGCGGCGCTCCCTTAGTACTGCCCCTCCGACAGTGCAGCGCTCCCTCAGTACTGCCCCTCCAACAGTGCTGCGCTCCCTCAGTACTGCCCCTCCGACAGTGCGGCGCTCCCTCAGTACTGTCCCTCCGACAGTGCAGCACTCCCTCAGTACTGTCCCTCCGACAGTGCGGCGCTCCCTCAGTACTGCCCCTCCGACAATGCAGTGCTCCCTCAGTACTGCCCCTCCGACAGTGCAGCGCTCCCTCAGTACTGCCCCTCCGACAGTGCAGCACTCCCTCAGTACTGCCCCTCCAACAGTGCGGCGCTCTCTCAGTACTGCCCCTCCGACAGAGCGGCTCTCTCTCAGTACTGCCCCTCCGACAGTGCAGCACTCCCTCAGTACTGCACTGGAGTGTCAGTATAGATTTTTGTGCTGAAGTCTCTGGAGTGGGACTTGAACCCACAACGTTCAGACTCAGAGGCGAGAGTGCTACCAACTTTTTTTTTATTCATTCACGGGCTGTGACTGCACTTTAAAAGTACTTCATTGTCTGTAAAGAGCTTTGGGACGTCCTGAGGTCATGAAAGGTGCTGTGGAAATGTCAGTCTTTCTTTTCTTTCTTTTCACATGACATGTCTCAGACTACTCATATACGGTATCCCAAAATATTAACGCTGGTATAAATGGGAGAAGTACAGCAGGGGCTGTAAGCGACCCGATGCCATTTTCAGGCTGCTACTGTCCCATTGATAGCAGGGCCCAGGCAGCAACGAGGATCCTTATACACCTTACCATTGGTCTCCTGGAGCAGCTGGTCAGATGTGTTGAGGGGCACCTTACAGTAACAAACCCCACCCACAGGGTCGCTGTAATTTCACATTACTAAGAGGCCTAAAGAGGAGAAGGGGCATGGGAGTAACCCATGATCAAGGTCAGAGGAGGACTGAGACACTGACCCAGAATGTCACCCACAAGCACTGGTACAGGAGGGTTGGCACTCTTCCAAGAGATATTCAGCCAATTGTCTCAGTTGCCTCTTTAAGGAACCCGGAGAAACTTTCTCCAAACAACTTTGACCACATTATCCCCTGCCCTTTCTCACCAACCATCAGAGTCCATCCTATGCTGTGATGCTATCTCATTCTAAGTCATCAGGAAGAAACTCTCTGGACAACTTTGAAATACACTTTTGGTGTCAAAAACAGAAAGGCAGATTATTATCTGAATGGCAATAGATTGGGAGAAGGGGAAGTGCAACGAGACCTGGGTGTTCTTGTGCACCAGTCGCTGAAAGTAAGCATGCAGGTGCAGCAGGCGGTGAAGAAGGCAAATGGTTGGCCTTCATAGCGAAAGGGTTTGAGTACAGGAACAGGGATGTCCTGCTGCAGTTGTAAAGGGCCTTGGTGAGACCACACCTTGAGTACTGTGTGCAGTTTTGGTCACCTTATCTGAGGAAGGATGTTCTTGCCATGGAGGGAGTGCAGCGAAGATTCACAAGGCTGATACCTGGGATGGCAGGAATGACATATGAGGAGAGATTGGGTCGATTGGGCTTATACTCGCTGGAGTATAGAAGAATGAGAGGGGATCTCATCGAAACATATAAAATTCTGACAGGTCTGGACAAACTAGATGCAGGAAGAATGTTCCCAATGGTCGGAGAGTCCAGAACCAGGGTTCATAATCTAAGGATAAGGGGTAAGCCATTTAGGACAGAAATGAGGAAGAATTTCTTCACCCAGAGAGTGGTAAACCTGTGGAATTCTCTACCACAGAAGTTAGTTGAGGCCAAGTCATTAAATATATTCAAGAATGAGTTAGATATATTTCATAAAGCTAAAGGTATCAAGGGATATGGGGAGAAGGCAGGGACAGGGTACTGAGTTTGGATGATCAGCCATGATCTCATCGAATGGCGGAGCAGGCTCGAGGGGCTGAATGGCCTACTCCTGCTCCTATCTTCTATGTTTTTTAACACACCAGCACTGTGTGACTCCCCTGGTGCTCCCTTCCTGAAGCAAACTACCTGCATCATCTGGGGTGTGTGCGGCTGAGCTGGTGCTTGTGCAAGTTGGTGAGAATGATGCCAGCTCGCTGGCACACCAGGCCTTCAAAAACACGAGAGGAATATATACCGATTCCAATGGGCATCTTCAAACAGTGCTTACATTGCAATACTGTGTGTATATGCACGTGTGTGTGTCTGTGTGAGTGTATGTGTGTGTGAGTGTGGTGTGTGGTGTGTGTCTGTGTGAGTGTGTGTGTGTGAGTGTGGTGTGGTGTGTGTGAGTGTGTATGTGGGGTGTGTGTGTGTGTGTGTGTGGTGTTTGTGTGTGTGTGGTGTGGGGTGTGTGTGTGTGTCTGTGTGTGTGTGTGGGGTGTGTGTGTGTGTGTGGTGTTTGTGTGTGTGTGGTGTGTGTGTGGTGTGTGTGGTGTGTGTGTGTGTGGGGTGTGTGTGTGGGGTGTGTGTGTGTCTGAGTGTGTGTCTGTGTGTGTTTGAGCGTGTGTGTGTGGTTGAATGTATGTGTGTGTGTTAGTGAATGAGTGCGTATATGTGTGTGTGCCTGTGTGTGTATGTGGGTAAGTGTGTGTGTTTCTATGTATGTGAGTGTGCATCTATGTGTATCTGAGTGTGTTGGTGTGTGTATGCTTGTGAGTGTGTGTGTTTCTGTATGTGTGTGATTGTGCATATATGTGTGTGAAAATGTGTGTCTGTGTGCATCTATGTGTGCATGTCTGTGTGTGTGTGTGTGTCTGAGTGTGTGTGTGTCTGAGTATGTCTGAGTGTGTGTGTGGTGTGTGTCTGAGTGTCTGAGTGTGTGTGTGTGTCTGAGTGTGTCTGTGTGTGTGTGTGTGTCTGAGAATGTGTGTGTGTGTCTGAGTGTGTGTGTGTGTTTCGCAGTGTGTGTGTGTGTGAGTGTGTGTGTCTGAGTGTGTGTGTGTCTGAGTGTGTGTGTGTGTCTGAGTGTGTGTGTGTGTGTGCGTGTCTGAGTGTGTGTGTGTGTCTGAGTGTGTGTGTGTCTGAGAGTGTGCGTGAGTGTCTGAGTGTATGTGTGAGTGTGTGAGTGTCTGAGTGTGTGTGTGTGTGTGTGTGTGTGTCTGAGTGTGTGTATCTGAGTGTGTGTGTGTCTGAGTGTGTGTGAGTGTGTGTCTGAGTGTGTGTGTGTCTGAGTGTGTGTGTGTGTGTCTGAGAGTGTGTGTGCGTGTCTGAGTGTGTGTGTGTGTCTGAGTGTGTGTGTCTGAGAGTGTGTGTGTGTGTGTCTGAGAGTGTGTGTGTGTCTGAGTGTGTGTGTGTGTCTGAGTGTGTGTGTGTGTGAGTGTCTGAGTGTGTGTGTCTGAGTGTGTGCGTGAGTGTCTGAGTGTATGTGTGAGTGTGTGAGTGTGAGTGTGAGTGTCTGAGTGTGTGTGTGTGTGTGTGTGTCTGAGTGTGTGTGTGTGTCTGTGTGTGTGAGTGTGTGTGTGAGTGTGTGTGTGTGTGAGTGTGTGTGTGTGTGTCTGAGTGTGTGTGTGTCTGAGTGTGTGTGTGTGTGTGAGTGTGTGTGTGAGTGTGTGTGTGTGCCTGAGTGTGTGTGTGTGTGAGTGTATGTGTGTGTGTGTGTGAGTGTGTGTCTGAGTGTGTGTGTGAGTGTGTGTGTGTGAGTGTGTGTGTGTGTGTGAGTGTGTGTGTGAGTGTGTGTGTGTGAGTGTGTGTGTGTGAGTGTGTGTGTGTGTCTGAGTGTGTGTGTGTGTGTGTCTGAGTGTGTGTGTGTGTGTGCCTGAGTGTGTGTGTGTGTGTGTGTGTGTCTGAGTGTGTGTGTGTGTCTGAATGTGTGTCTGAGTGTGTGTGTGTGTGCGTGAGTGTGTGTGTGTTTGTGTGTGTGTGTGTGTGTGTGTGTTAGTGTGTGTCTGAGTGTGTGTGTGTGTGAGTGTGTGTGTGTGTCTGAGTGTGTGTCTGAGTGTGTGTGTGAGTGTGTGTGTGAGTGTGTGTGTGTGTGTGTGTGTGTGTGAGTGTGTGTGTGTGTGTGTGTGTATGTGTGTGAGTGTGTGTGTGTTAGTGAATGAGTATTGAACAAGACATGATAAATACAGGATAGTACTAATCCTAAGTTTGGAGCATTCCAGTTTCACCACCCCCCTACTCCTTCCATCCCAACTTAGACATATATTGCCGTTTTTTCATTGTCGTCGGGTCAGCATCCTGGAATTCTTTACCCAACACCATCATAGCAGCACCTTCACCACACGGACTGCAGCAGTTCAAGAAGGCCCACCACCACCTTCTCAGGAAACTAGGGATGGGCAATAAATGCCGGCCTTGCCAGCGATGCCCACATCCCCAAAGACAAAATGAAAATAAAGTATCTAACAACAAAACTCAATAATGAAAGTAAATGGCACTGACTGCGACTGCACTCCATGTGCTGAGTTGATGTTCTTGCATTTATCTATTACCACAGCTCCAAGTGATGATAGACTCCCGAAGAGGAAATTGGATCATCGATGACCTTTTTCGATGAGCTGTACTATCTGTGTTCCTTCTTTAATTAGTTATTGATCTACTTAAAAGTCTTCACAGGTCACACTACAACTCCAGCTGAAATTGGGTTGTGTGCACTTCGTTTACTCGGTTGCTTACCATAATTGATTGAAGAAGATATCGAAAGCAACACATGGTGAGAGACGGTGGCGTATTTCTATTTAACCAGTGTGATCATCCACACTACTTAACTTCATGTTTGCCTGGCTGTTACAAACCCACACCGGGAAATAGAATAGGAGTTTCCTAGCACAGTTTTGGAGGGTTAACTGAGCTTTGGTAAAATTAATCCGCTTTATGTCCAGAGCTGAGGAATGAGATAAGTCGCGAACTTTCACCTTCGCCCCAACATACTCTCACCGCAGCTGAAACTCTAATCCATTCTTTTGTCCCCTCCAGACTTGATTTCTCTCATGCTGTCCTCACCACCCTTCTAAACTCTACCGTCTTAAACTCCACCGCATCCAAACTCCTGCTGCCTACTTGCTGTCTTGCACGGAGTCCTGTTTGGCCTGTATTGGCTCTCTGTCCCTCAGTGCTTCAGTTTCAAACTCTGCCATGGCCACCTCCACCCTTATGCCCTGTCCTGACCCTTGAACCCTGGCTTCCTGTGCCTTCCTTTCCCTCCACTCCAACATCAGTGGCACAGAGATTTCAGCGAGACTAATCTCTGAATCTCTCTTCGTGGAGGTGAAAGATCCCAAGGCACTATTTTGAGGAAGAGCAGGGGAGTTTTGCCCGGTGTCCTGCTCAATATTTATTCCTCAACCAACATAATAAAAACAGGTTATCTGATCATTATCACATTGCTGTTTGTGGGATCTTGCTGTGCGCAAATTGGCTGCTGTGTTTCCTACATTACAACAGTGACTACACTTCAAAAAGTACTTAATTGGTTGACAAAGTGCCTTGGGTTGTCCTGAGGTGGTGAAAGACGCTACAGAAATGTAAATCGCCTGTCTGGTGAAGTAACAGGAGCAGCACTGAGGAATTTCCCAGCCATGTATGTATCGAGCTATCTTTTTCTATATCTCTGGTCTCCATATTACAAAAAGGATATCGACGCACTGTAAAAGGTGCAAAAAAGATTTACAAGGTTGAACAGGCTGGGGCTCTTTTCTCTAGAAAAGGGAAGGCCGAGGGGCAAACTGATAGAGGTCTTTAAAATTATGAAGGGGTTTGATAAGGTAGATGTAGAGAAGATGTAAAATTCTATGCAATTCTGTCCTCTTAATATAATATAACTGAAAAATGACCCTGCCTGTTCTCAACCTTTTATCTGTCAGAAAGACCCCACTGCTTCAAAGTTTAAAGGTTACCTTTATTCTGTACAATAACACGACTCACAGAGACTTGTGCACGGAAACTTCTGCTGTCTCAATGTGCGTAGATTTGCCCAGAGAGACCCAAGCACCTCGGGGATATCCTGTTAGACTTTCATGTTTTCCTGCAACAGAAATGCGAATGTACAAATGAGAGAACATCCTTTGTCTCTAAGATTCAGAGTTAATGATCTATCCTGCAGTGTTCCTTCAATTTATGCTGCGATTCATCCTTCATATATCTTAAATATGCACCAACCAGTATTAGAACATAGAACATAGAACAGTACAGCACAGTACAGGCCCTTCGGCCCTCGATGTTGTGCCGAGCATTGTCCGAGACCAAGATCAAGCTATCACACTCCCTATCACTCTGGTGTGCTCCATGTGCTTATCCAATAACCGCTTGAAAGTTCCTAAAGTGTCCGACTCCACTATCACAGCAGGCAGTCCATTCCACACCCCAACCACTCTCTGAGTAAAGAATCTACCTCGGACATCCCTTCTATATCTCCCCCCATGCACCTTATAGTTATGCCCCCTTGTAACAGCTGCCTCTACCCGAGGAAATAGTCTCTGAACATCCACTCTATCTATCCCCCTCATCATCTTATAAACCTCTATTAAGTCGCCTCTCATCCTCCTCCGCTCTAAAGAGAAAAGCCCCAACTCCCTCAATCTTTCCTCATAAGACCTCCCCCCCAAACCAGGCAGCATTCTGGTAAATCTCCTTTGCACTCTTTCCAATGCTTCTACGTCCTTCCTATAGTGAGGTGACCAGAACTGCACACAATATTCCAAATGTGGTCTCACCAAGGTCCTGTACAGTTGCAGCATAACCTCACGGTTCTTAAACTCAAACCCTCTGTTAATAAACGCTAACACACAATAGGCCTTCTTTACTGCTCTATCCACTTGAGTGGCAACCTTCAGAGATCTGTGGATATGAACCCCCAGATCCCTCTGCTCCTCCACGTTCCTCAGAACCCTGCCGTTGACCCTGTAATCCTTATTCAAATTTGCCCTACCAAAATGAATCACCTCGCACTTATCAGGGTTAAATTCCATCTGCCATTTTTCGGCCCAGCTCTGCATCCTATCAATGTCTCTTTGCAGCCTACAACTGCCCTCCACCTCATCCACTACTCCACCAATCTTGGTGTCATCAGCAAATTTACTGATCCACCCTTCAGTCCCCTCCTCCAAGTCATTGATAAAAATCACAAACAGCAGAGGACCCAGCACCGACCCCTGTGGCACACCGCTGGTAACTGGTCTCCAGTCCGAAAATGTTCCATCCACCACCACCCTCTGCCTTCTATGAGTTAGCCAGTTACTTATCCAATCGGCGAAATTTCCCTCTATCCCACAACTCCTTACTTTCTTCATGAGACGACCATGGGGAACCTTATCAAACGCCTTACTAAAATCCATGTATACGACATCAACTGCTCTACCTTCATCTACACACTTAGTTACCTCCTCAAAGAATTCAATCAAATTTGTTAGGCAAGACTTACCCTTCACGAATCCGTGTTGACTATCCCTGATTAAGTTGCCCCTTTCCAAATAGTCATAAATCCTATCCCTCAGGACCTTTTCCATTATCTTACCAACCACCGAAGTAAGACTAACCGGCCTATAATTACCAGGGTCATTCCTATTTCCTTTCTTGAAGAGAGGAACAACATTCGCCACTCTCCAGTCCTCTGGCACCATCCCCGTGGACAGTGAGGACCCAAAGATCAAAGCCAGAGGCTCTGCAATCTCCTCCCTTGCCTCCCAAAGCATCCTAGGATATATCCCATCTGGCCCAGGGGACTTATCGACCCTCAGGTTCTTCAAAATTGCTAAAACATCTTCCCTCAGAACATCTACCACCTCCAGCCTATCCACCTTTATCACACTCTCATCCTCAAGAACATGGCCCCTCTCCTCGGTGAACACTGACAAAAAGTATTCATTCATCACCTCTCCTATCTCTTCTGACTCCATGCACAAGTTCCCACTACTGTCCTTGACCGGCCCTACCCTCACCCTGGTCATTCTTTTATTTCTCACATAAGAGTAAAAAGCCTTGGGATTTTTCTTGATCCGACCCGCCAAGGACTTCTCATGCCCCCTCCTAGCTCTCCTAAGCTCTTTTTTTAGCTCATTCCTTGCTACCTTGTACCCCTCAATCGACCCAACTGAACCTTGTTTTCTCATCCTTACATACGCTTCCTTTTTCCTCTTGACTAGACATTCAACCTCTTTTGTGAACCATGGTTCTCTCACTCGGCCATTTCCTCCCTGCCTGACAGGGACATACCTATCAAGGACACACAGTAATTGCTCCATGAAAAAGCTCCACTTTTCGTTTGTGCCTTTCCCTGATAGTTTCTGTTCCCATCTTATACTCCCTAATTCTTGCCTAATCGCATCATAATTACCCCTCCCCCAATTATAAACCCTGCCCTGCCGTATGGCCCTATCCCTCTCCATTGCAATAGTGAAAGTTACCGAATTGTGGTCACTATCTCCAAAGTGCTCTCCCACATACAAATCAAACACTTGGGCCGGTTCATTACCCAGTACCAAATCCAACATGGCCCCACCTCTTGTCGGCCTATCCACATATTGTGTCAGGAAACCCTCCTGCACACACTGTGCAAAAACTATCCCATCCGAACTGTTTGACCTATAAAGGTTCCAATCAATATTTGGAAAGTTGAAGTCACCCATGACAACTACTCTGTGACCTCCACACCTATTCATAATCTGCTTTGCAATTTCTTCCTCCACATCTTTATTACTATTTGGGGGCCTGTAGAAAACTCCTAACAACGTGACCGCTCCTTTCCTATTTCTAACTTCAGCCCATATTACCTCAGACGGCAGATCCCCCTCGAACTGCCTTTCTGCCGCTGTTAAACTATCCTTGATTAACAATGCTACTCCCCCACCTTTCTTACCAACTTCCCTACTCTTACTGAAACATCTATACCCCGGAACTTCCAACAACCATTCCTGTCCCTGTTCTAACCATGTCTCCGTAATGGCCACCACATCGTAGTCCCAAGTACCAATCCACGCTCCAAGTTCTCCTACCTTATTCCGGATGCTCCTTGCATTGAAGTAGACACACTTCAAGCCATCTTCCTGTCTGCCGGTACATTCCTGCGACCTTGATACCCTCCTCAGTACCTCCCTACACTCACCACTGGCTCGTTACAATTTAATCTGTCATTTCAATGCAGGAGTATGAGAGTTATATTTCTTGCAAGATGAAGTTCTATTCATTTCAATATCTGTGAGTGTTATTTAAGATTATATGTTTGGTGCAAATGTTTTCAATTAATTTAATTTATTTACGGGTTCTTGCGGGTTTTCTGAAAAAACAAAGAGAGAAAGTCTGCATATTGCTCAGTGTGAGGTGGCACACTGTGGTAGGAAGAACAAGGAACTGTACTCATACACCAAGCTGCCGTATGGTGTAAAGTCCTCCCCCATACTCTTCCAGGCTACGATGGATAAGGTTTTGCAAGGAGTTCCAAATTGCTTATACAATCAAGACAATGTGCTGATTGCAACAAGCAGCGAGGAAGAAAATCTACAAGTGTTAGATTTAGTGCTTCAAAGGTTGAATTCCCACAACGTCAAATTGAAATGGAGCAAATGTGCTTTTGTGCAGCCCGAGGTTGTGTACCTTGGAACCAGTTAAGGAAAAGGTTGATGCTGTCATCAATGCTCCAAAGCCACAGAACGTGTCTGAGTTAAGATCTTTCCTTGGAATGGTTCAGTATGATGCATGTTTCTTACCTGAGTTAATGACCATGTTAGCTCCATTGCACGAGCTCCTCAAGGAGGATGTACAGTGGAAGTGGACAAAAGTGCAACAAGAAGCTTACGACGCTTGTAAGAGAAGTCTCTCGAGCGATGCTCTCCTTGTGCACTACAACACAAAGCGTGAGCTTAAGTTAGCGTGTGATGCTTCGAGCTGCAGTGTGGGAGCTGTCATAAGCCATGTAATGGATGACGGCCAAGAGAAACCAATCGCATTCGCATCATGAACCCTCACAAAGAGCTGTTGGTGAAAAATGAATTCACTCGAGTCTGTCTCAAAGCAGAAGATCACAGTTTATTTAACAGAGCGTACTGGGAGAAATGCCATAGACCCCGCGGTCTAGTGATCCACTTCTCATCGTTACAGTGGTATCGGAACTTCTTTTATACATTATAGGGTCGGTACACAATTCATGACATACAAATGTCTTCACCCAATCACATTCCCCCAGCAACAAGCTCCTAATTATAATCTGCACTTTAAGCGAAATTTTCTGGTTACTTCCCTTCCGAAACTATAAACATAGAGTGTTGCATCACATCTGTCCGGCCGGACTGGCTGGTCATGCAGTGATTGGTTCTCAAGTGTAACCGTTGTACTATTATTGTCTTAGTGGGCCTCCTTGGTGCCTCGCACGTACGCATGTTGACCACAGACATTACTCATCGCACTGTGTCAGCGAAACCATTCTGTATTTATGAATTTACCTTTTACTTTACTTTTCTTTAACTTTTACGTTGCTGCTTTAAGCCCTATAATTTTTACCCTAACAGAGCGAAAGAAACTACATGCATATTGAAAAGGAAGCACTCACCATGGTGCTTGGAATCAAGAAATTCCAATAGTTCCTGATTGACGTAAAGTTTAACCAATCACAAACCGCTCCCAGCAATATTGGGGCCCAAATCTACCATCCCTGCAATGGTCGCATCAAGAATGGGCAGTGTTGTTGTCACAATATGATTACACGATTGAATATCGCACTTCAAAGCAAAACGCAATCGCAGATGCTTTCTCCAGGTTGCCACATGAGGACACGTGTTGGGAGTGAAGGTGAGATTTTCACATTAGGTGCAGTTGACAAAGACTTTCTCGTGAATGCAACTGAGATTTCAGATGAGACTCAAAAGGACTCAGTACTGAAAAGAATGGATGGACTGATCAGTGTATGGACACAGAATTGGAACCATTCCATAACCGTCGTACTGAATTGTCTTGTGAGCAAGGTTGTAACAAGTGGGGAAACAGAATGGTGGTACCTATTTCTTTGAGAGACAGAATTCTGGCTGAACTTCACACTGAACATCCAGGGATCGTCAGTATGAAATCAATTGCAAGAAGCTTTGAGGGAAAAATTGGGTATCGCCCATTTTGGGGCGCTAATATCGACTGGGCGCAAAGTTTAGTGCTCGGTGCTAATTATCACCTCCAACTGCAAAATTCGCCTCTATCGCCCCTGGAGGTGATTGGAGCGCTAAATCAAGCGCTACACACCTCTCTTAAGGCGCTAACGTCAGGGAGCGAGGCGCTACCTCAGAACGCTACTGAAGCTCAGGCGATGTCAGTTACCATGGAAGCCAGCCAGACTGGCGCCGTACAGTTCTTAAAGGGGAGGGGCCATCTTGCTGGCCAGCCACACCCTGCTCATTGCAACCTTGAATCTCGGCCTGGAGAGACCTCGAAAGCAATTGTGTTGGATGCACTAATGGATCGGCCCAGGGAAAGAGCTCGGTGCTTAGGAACCTCAAAAGTGGTGCTGAGGGCCAAAACTCCTTAGGACAGCGTTAAATCTCTCCAGACGACTCTCTCCCTCGCGACCTGCATTTACGAAAAATGTTGACGACAAGTAAAGGCAGGAAGTGCCCGCCTTTAAATAGCGCTCCCCCAGCCCCTTCCCGACTTGAAAACGTTCCCCTCTACCTGTCATTCCGAGCGGCAGGCGTTAAGGCAGGGGCTCGACTCAATATCCGGTCCGGGGCGCTACCGGGGTGTTGCACGCTTGACTGACGTCACGATCTGCGGGTGCAGGAGATCGTAGCGGTAGTGTTTAGCGCTGCCGCAAAACGACTGGTCAATTTCGCGAGTGGTGCTAAAATCGCCGCGCTCAGGCGCTAAGTTCCTACCGCCCCGTTAGCGCCCCCCAGAGGCGCTAACGGGAGGCGCTAACCAACCAAATTTTTCCCGCTTTGTTTACTGGCCTGGATTGGACAGTGATCTTGAACCACTTGTCAGAAAATGCAGCGTTTGCCAAAATTGCAGAAACAAACCACCCAGAACTCCACTATAACCCTGGTCATGGCCAAGTAGAACTTTTCAGAGAGTACATGTAGACTTCTGTGAGAAAGCAAACGATTATTTCCTGGTACTTGTAGATAGTCACTCAACGTGGATTGAAGTGAGACACATGGGTTCAAATACTACAACTGAACGTACCATAGAATGTACCTGACGAAGGAGCAGAGCTCCGAAAGCTCGTAATTTCAAATAAAACTGTTGGACTATAACCTGGTGTTGTGCGACTTCTCATTTTTGTACCATAGATGAGTTGAGGTCTATCTTTGCTTGTCATGGCTACCTGAAGAGCTTGTTTCTGACAATGGCCCTCAGTTCCGTTCTGCTCTATTTCAGGAATTCATGAAACAGAACGGTATCAAACATACTCTCGTTCCACTATATCATCCAGCTTCAAACAGAGCAGCCCAAAGGTCAGTCAGAATAGTAAAAGAAGCTCTCAAAAAGCAAGTGTTGCAGGGTTGTTCAGGACTCAGCATGAAGCAATGTTTGGCAAATTTCTTGCTGAAGTACAGAACTACTCCGCACACTACAGCTGGATATATCCCAGCAGAACTCTTGATGAAGAGGAGATTGAGAACACGATTGAGTCTTGTTCACTCCAATTTGACCTCAAGAGTTGAACAGAAACAGTTGAGTTAGGAACGTTATTATGACAGCAATCGAAAAGAACGCAGTTTCAAACAAAACGAGTGTGTTTGTTTTCTCAGTCCCCCTGGCAAGTCGAGTTCACACAAGTGGGAAATAGGAACCATAGTAGAGGTTGGTGGAACCAAGAGATATTTGGTTGAAATTGGTGACAAATTCCGAGGTGTTCACGTTGATCAAATGATCTCTGCTAGAGATGAACCAAGACTTGATCTTGAACCACTTGATCATGAACACATACATGAGCTTGACTCAGGTCAGACTTCAGTAACTGAAGTACCAGGTTCAAACAAGTCTGAGATAGAAACAGGATCATCTTTGAGTTCAGAACTAAAACAAAACAGCCTGAAAATTGGTTCAACACCAAAACCTTCTGTAATGAGATCAGGAAGGCTCCGCAAACATAGAAACATAGAAAAATAGGAGCAGGAGTAGGCCATTCGGCAACTTCGCGCCTGCTCCAACATTCAATATGATCATGGCTGATCCTCTATCTCAATACCATATTCCCGCTCTCTCCCCATACCCCTTGATGCCTTTTGTGTCTAGAAATCTATCTATCTCCTTCTTAAATATATTCAGTGACTTGGCCTCCACAGCCTTCTGTGGTGGAGAATTCCACAGGTTCACCACCCTCTGAGTGAAGAAGTTTATCCTGATCTCAGTCCTAAATGTCCTACCCCATATCCTGAGACTGTGACCCCTCGTTCTAGAGGCCCCAGCCAGGAGAAACATCCTCCCTGCATCCAGTCTGTCTAGCCCTGTCAGAATTTTATACGTTTCAATGAGATCCCCTCTCATTCTTTGAAACTAGTCGACCCAATCTCTCCTCATACGACAGTCCTGCCATCCCAGGAATCAGTCTGGTGAACCTTCGCTGCACTCCCTCTATGGCAAGTATATCCTTTCTTAGGTAAGGAGACCAAAACTGCACACAGTACTCCAGGTGTGGTCTCACCAAGGCCCTGTATAACTGTAGTAAGACATCCTTCCTCCTGTACTCAAATCCTCTTGCAATGAAGGCCAACATACCATTTGCCTTCCTAACTGCTTGCTACACCTGCATGTTTGTTTTCAATGACTGGTGTACAAGGACACCCAGGTCCCTTTGTACATCAACATTTCCCAATCTATCACCATTTAAATAATACTCTGCCTTTCTGTTTTTCCTACTGAAGTGGATAACTTCACATTTATCCACGTTATACTGCATCTGCCATGTATTTGCCCACTCACTCAACTTGTCTAAATCGCCTTGAAGCCTCTTTGCATCCTCCTCACAACTCACAATCCCACCTACTTTCGTGTCGTCAGCAAACTTGGAAATATTACATTTAGTTCCCTCATCCAGATCATTGATATATGTTGTGAATAGCTGGGGCCCAAGCACTGATCCCTGCAGTACCCCACTAGTCACCACCTGCCACCCCGAAAAAGACCCATTTATTCCTACCCTCTGTTTCCTGTCTGTTAACCAATTTTCAATCCATGCCAGTATATTACCCCCAATCCCATATGCTTTAATTTTGCACACTAACCTCTTATGTGGGACTTTATCAAAGGCCTTCTGAAAATACAAATACACCACATCCACTGGTTTTCCCTTATTTATTCTACCAGTTACATCCTCAAAAAACTCCAGTAGGTTTGTCAAATACGATTTCCCTTTCATAAATCCATGTTGACTTTGTCTAATCCCGTTGATATTTTTTAAGTATCCTGTTATCACACCCTTTATAATAGACTCTAGCATTTTCCCTACTACTGATGTTAGGCTAACCGGTCTGTAGTTTTCACTCTCCCTCCTTTTTTAAATAGTGGGGTTACATTTGCCACCCTCCAATCTGCAGGAACTGTTCCATAATCTGTAGAATTTTGGAAGATGACAAACAATGCATCCACTATTTCCATGGCTATCTCTTTTAGTACTCTGGGATGCAGATTATCAGGCCCTGGGGATTTATTGACTTTCAGTCCCATTAATTTCTCCAGCACTATTTTTTACTAATACTAATTTCCTTTAATTCCTTCTTCTCACTAGACCCTTGGTTCCCTAGCATTTCTGGGAAGTTATTTGTGTCCTCTTCCGTGAAGTATTTGTTTAATTGCTCTGCCATTTCCTTGTTCCCCATTATAAATTCTCCCTTTTCTGACTGTAAGGGACCTACATTTGTCTTCACTAATCTTTCTCTTTTGACATACTTGTAGAAGCTTTTACAGTCTGCTTTTATGTTCCTTGCGAGTTTACGCTCATACTCTATTTTTCCCCTCTTAATCAATCTCTTGGTCCTTTTTTGGTGAACTCTAAACTGCTCCCAATCCTCAGGCTTGCTACTTTTTCTGGCAACTTTATATGACACCTCTTTGGATCTAATACTAGCCTTAATTTCTTTTGTTAGCCATGGTTGGGCCACTTTTCCTTTTGTGTTTTTGCACCAGAAAGGAATGTATAACTGTTGCAATTCATGCATTCGTTCCTTAAATGTTAGCCATTGCCTATCCACCATCATGTCTTTTAATGAACTTGTTAGTAAACTGGATTTGTAGTTCATTTAAAAGAAAAAAGCCAAGAGTTTCTGTTATGTGGTACATGTAATGCTGGGAAAGGTGGGACCACAGGTTTGTTGTATTTGGGAGGGGAATATGTAAAAAATTTTAAGGGGGAAAGCAGTGTAATGTATTATCACATGGTTTGGTATGAGCATGCTCGGTTCGCTCTGGCCGAATAAAACAAGCACATGGTCCAGCGACTCATCGTGTCTCTGTTCTTCATTTGTTCTACCCAAGTTTATTAAATAAGGCAACATACCCAACAACAACAACTTGCAATTAACTAGCTCCTTTAACAGTAAAATGTCCCAAGGCGCTTCACTGGAGTGTTAGCAAACAAACTCTGACATCGAGCCACATAAGGCGATATTAGGGCAGAGTTCAAAGAGGTAGGTTTTAAGGAGTGTCTTAAAGGAGAAAAGAGAGGGAGAGAGGCGGAGAGGTTTAGGAAGGGATTTCCAGAGCTCAGGGCCTCGGCAGCTGAAGGCACAGCCTCCAATTCAAATTGGGGAACGCAGATATCTCGGAGGGTTGTAGGGCTGGAAGAGGTTACAGAGATAGAGAGGGGTGAATGCATGGAGAGATTTGAAAACAAAGATGAGAATTTTAAAATCGAGGTGTTGCTTAACTGGGAGCCAATGTAGGTCAGCAAGCATGGAGTGATGGGTGAACGGGACTTGGGACCCTCAGGGACTCTCAATTGTGGCTGCAGAGGTGCTATCTATCCCCCTAATTATTGAATCCCCTATAAGTACTACATTTCTATTCTGCTCCTCCCTCCTTTGGACAATCCTCTGCTCTAACCAATTTCCTCGGTCAGCATTGTGACTGTCCTCTCCTTGTTCTCAGAGGTATGAAGTACATTGGATCTGTTGGATAGGACCATTGTCTGCAGGACTTCCTTCTCTACCTCCCCTCAGTTCCCCCTACACTGCTGACTGACAATCGCACTCTCCCCTTCCTGCACCTGTGCTTTCCTCTGATGTGTCTGTGTTCTGGAGTAAACTATGCCGAAATTCCTCCCCCTCCCTGATGTGTCGGCGTGTCTCTAACTCGCACTCCAACTCAACGACTCTAAGCTGGAGTGTCTCAAGGCAGAGATATTTCCTGCAGATGTGGCAATCCAGGACAGTCTCACTGACTCAGAGCTGCCTTTAATGGAAGGCACTGAACCCTCCTTCAGTAGGCCTGAGGCTTCAATCCCAGGCCTAACTCTCACTTAAACTTGACCCCCTTGGTTGGGCAGATCTTGCCAGATGTCTGGCGCGTAGTTACATTGAGCAGCTTGTCACAGGACAAAGACCCGTTCCCACTGACCGCTGACCATAGAAGAGTAATTGTAACATCCCAGACTGCACCCCATCAACCTGCTGTCCTGGCCAGAGGATGAAATGTGGGACGATAGCAGTAATGGAGAATCTAACAAAGATTAAAAATCTCCCAGAAATTTGAACATTTTTAGGGGGTAACAGTACTATCAGTCTGCAACTTTGGAAATTGCTTTTGATGAAATATTTTGTTGCAAAACACCACACAGCTTCAGGCTATATAGTCAGTGACGATCCTGGCTCTGTCCTGGGCCATACAGCTTCAGGCTGTATACTCAGTGATGATCCTGGCTCTGTCCTGGGCCATACAGCTTCAGGCTGTATAGTCAGTGACGGTCCTGGCTCTGTCCTGTGTCGGCTTCGCAAAATCACCCAGAAACTCGAACAGAGCCCTAAAGGGAGTGATTTTTGGACTTTTCATACAAACTTGGGATGATGGGGCCTAAGATTTGATGTAAAAACCTAAAGATCAGGGAAGAAAAAAACCTGAGGAAACTGACTTTTTGAATCTTACTGTTGGGAGAGACACCTTTCACAGACACAAGCTGCGAGGGGCGTGGCCGGGCAGTGAACAGGTCAAGCTGTCTGGGAATTGTTTACACTGCGAATCCTACCAAGGTGCAAGAGACAAAGCAAAAACTCACAAACACATTCAAATATGAATCCCCAGGGGCAAACAAGAGGCTGGAAATCTAAAAACGATTCATGACAATAAAACTTCGATCACACAGTTTCATAGCCATTATCCTATCAAAAAAAAAACAATCAACCAGGTATCCACAGAACAGATTTAAAAGCCCGCCAACAGACCTAGGACAATAGGGTGGAGATTTGGCGCGTAGATAAGGCTGTGTTTAAATCGGAAAACAATCAAGACATGTTTAACACTGAGCAAAAGCCATCGGAACTGGCAAGCCCGCCAAAACTAGACAATTGGACTAAGCAAAGTTAATTTGCAACCAAAAGGAATCCGTTTTAGTAAGGGTTTTTTGGGCGCGAAAAAGAAACAGTATAATTTGAAAGCCTGTGCCATAATCTCTCTCTCTTTTGGACTGGCTGACCACGCAGACACAGCTCTCTCCCTGCTCCAGCAAAACCTACCACAAGCCACGAGGAAGAAGGCCAGAAAACAGACCAGCACGCAAGAAGAAACCAGAGTGACTGCCTCAGTGACCATCGGACATCTCGCAGCAACAAGGACCTTACGGAGTCTTTTAAACAAAAGGCTCTAAAAATCCTGTCAAGGATTCGTTGGTGAGCATTATCCCTGATCTCCTGAAACCAAAAACCTAGCCAGATAGTGGGATCTTTGGGAGGGATAAGGTTTTGTTTGATATATTGTCATTTCCCTCACTTGTACCGTGTGCTCCCCAAATCTGTGTTTAAGTAATAAGTGTGTTTCAAGTTTGTTACCTTTTTCTTTTAATAAAGTAAAATTCTTTCATCAGAACCTGTCGTTTACTGCAATTTTGTTCACAACCCCTAAATAAGTCCAAAGTCTAGGAACCGGAGGGGTGTGGGAGCGATTAAGATACCCCTTACACCTGGGCCATACAGCTTTAACTGGAATTGGAAAACCTCTAACATCAATAGCACAAAACATCAAAACAAGGCTCACAATCTCAGCCACACTACAAATAGACACATGTTTTAACTAATTAACTAACTAACTAACTAACTAACTAATAACCTCACAGCAGTTTGGGAATGACCATTGCTCATCCGTCTGAACCACTGAATGGGATCATTTGATGATTCCCTTTGATTTAAGCAAGACAGAAAGGATGTGCATTCATAACTTCATTTCATGACATCAAGACGTCCCAAAGTGCAGCACAGCCAATAAATTATTTTTGAAATGAAGGGAAATGTAGCAGCTAATTTGTGCACAGCAAGGTCCCACAAACAGCAGTGAGATAAATGTCCAGGTGCCAACCTGGTGAAGCTACAACACAGAAGAATGTGCATGTTTAGCAGTGGAAGCAGCATGCTATGAACACAGCTAGGCAATCCCAAAACCAGCAGATCAGATCAAAGCTCTGCAGTGCTGCCACACCCAGACGTGAATGGTGGCGGAAAACTAAGCAACTGACGGGCGGAGGAGGCTCCATGAATATCCCCATCCTCAATGCTGGCAGAGCCCAGCACGTGAGTGCAAAAGACAAGGCTGAAGCGTTTGCAACCATCTTCAGCCAGAAGTGCCGAGTGGATGATCCATCTCGGAATCCTCCTGAGGTCCCCACCATCACGGATGTCAGTATTCAGCCAATTCAATTCACTCCACGTGACATCAAGAAATTGCTGAGTGTATTGGAGATAGCAAATGCTATGGGTCCCGACAACATCCCAGCTGTAATGCTAAAGACTTGTGCTGCAGAACAAGCTGCATCTCTAGCCAAGATGTTCCAGTACAACTACAACACTGGCATCTACCCGACAATGTGGAAAATTTCAGATATGTCCTATCCATGAAAACCAGGATAAATCCAATCTGGCCAATTACCGGCCCATCAGTCTCAATCATCAGCAATGTGATGAAAGGTGTCATTGACAGTGCTATCAAGCGAAACTTACTCACCAATAACCTGCTCACAGATGCTCAGTTTGGGTTCTGCCATGACCACTCGACTCCAGACCTCATTACAGCCTTGGTCCAAACATGGACACAAGAGCTGAAATTCAGAGGTGAGGTGAGAGTGACTGCCCTTGACATCAAGGCAGTTTTTGACAAAGTGTGGCATCAAGGAGCCCTAGTAAAACAGAAGTCAATGGGAATCAGGGGAAAAACTCTCCACTGGCTGGACTCATACCTAGAACAAAATAAGGTGGTTGTGGTTGTTGGAAGCCAATAATCTCAGCCACAGAACATTGCTGCAAGGATTCCTCAGGGCACAGTCCGAGGCTCAACCATTTTCAGCTGCTTTATCAATGACCTTCCCACCATCATAAGGTCAGAAGTGGGGATGTTCACTGTGTTTAATTCCATTCGCAATTCCTCAAATAATGAAGCAAGACTTGGACAATATCTAGGCTTGGGCTGATAAGTGGCAAGGAACATTTGCGCCACTTAAGTGCCAAGCAATGACCATCTCCAACAAGAGTCCAACCACCTCCTCTTGATATTCAATATTATCACCATTGCTGAATCCCCCATCATCAACATCCTGGGAGTTACCATTGATCAGAAACTGAACTGGACCAGCCGCATAAATACTGTGGCAACAAGAGCAGGTCAGAGGCTGGGTATTCTGTTGCGAGTGTCTCACCTCCTGACTCCCCAAAGCCTTTCCACCATCTACAAGGCACAAGTCAGGAGTGTAATGGAATACTCTCCACTTGCCTGGATTAGTGCAGCTCCAACAACACTCAAGAAGCTCGACACCATCCAGGACAAAGCAGCCCACTTGATTGGCGCCCCATCCACCACCTTAAACATTCACTCCCTCCACCACCGGCGTACCGTGACTGCAGTGTGTACCATCTACAAGATGCACTGCAGCAACTCGCCAAGGCTTCTTCGACAGCACCTCCCAAACCCGTGACCTCTTCCACCTAGAAAGACTAAGGCAGCAGGCGCATGGGAACGCCACCACCTCCACGTTCCCCTCCAAGTCATAAACCATCCTGATTTAGAAGTATATCGCCGATCCTTCATCTGTGCAAATCTGTGCAGACTTTCATTTATTAACCCGTACTTTTCCAAATGCCAATTAATTGTGTCCCGGATTTGTGGCCCAGAAATTCGTGGCTGCTGGAGCCACCATGGCCAGGGGTTAACAGCCGCTGAAAATGGTGGCGCTGGGGACTAATGATTATTAGCCCAGCGCTAAACTCACCGTGTAACACCCACCTGGTGGTGTTCGCCCCAGCATCAGGCCCCAATGTGTCATCCACAAATGGCGCTGCAGCTTCGCGCAGCCTCTGAAAACCAGGCTGTGATTTCGCAAAGCATTGTGGGATCGTAAAAGGGCAATGCATTGTTGTTTTCTTAAATGATAAAAATAAAAATGATGTAGAAATATGCACTCACAGCTCAACTGCCTTCTGAAAAAAAATGAACATTAAAATAATTCCCAAATAGGAGACTTCAGCTCTTAAAGCTGAATTGCCTTCCACACCGAAAAAAAGGTAAAAGTGCTTCAGCACTGACACAAATGGCTCAGCTAGCCAGGGAAGGAGCACCCAGGGTCTCACACACAGCACTCCAGCTTTCTGCAGGGTGTCAACACAGGGGCCAGGAGGCCCTCCAGAAAGAATGATGTGGGAGTACATCACCGAGGCTGTCACTGCCAGCAGTGTCGCCCCCACTACCTCGCTCCAGTGCACAAAGAAGCTTCATGATCTCAGACTACTGGTCAAGGTCAGTGAATGCATCTTCAAAAGCCATCTCCTACAAACTGCACCACTAGCCTCACACACTGCTCAATGCACAACCCTCAATGATTCACCTACCAACAATCTGTACCAGTCACAAGGCACTCCTCCCATTCCTAGCCTCACCTCACCCCCTTGGAGGAGATGATGCTGGCTATTCTTGGCAGGGGCATGGCTGAGCCCTTGGCCAGTGGCGGTGCTAAAAGGATACAATATGACGGTGTCCTCATACTTTATCCTCCTACTCACATGCACCTCTTGCTTTCCTGCCCTCCCCTCACTGCAACTCCACCCTTGTGCCTTCCTCATTTCACACACTCAAGAAATACGGCCTGCCCAGCCAGTGGTTGACCAAGAAGAGGGAGAGGAGAGTGAAGAAGAAGAAGAAACACCGTCACTCGATTCGACACTCCCAACCACCAGCTCCTCAAGGTTGACCAGCAAGGCCGTCGGCAGTCTCCCCCACTGAAAGTCAGCAGCCTTCCACCAGCCATGCTGCAACCACTGGGGCAGCACAGCGTTACATCAGTCGGACAGGCAAAGGCACACACAAGACAGTCACTAAGGGAATGCAAAAGGGTGATCAGTTGATTTTTTGATGTCATATTGGATGGATAGATGTATACAGTTGGATTGGAAAGTTTGCTTTGGAGTGGCTTTTATTTCATCATTGTGGCCAAGAGGACACTGTGATGGTAATAGAGGGGAGGTAAGGTGTGGGACAAATGTTGAAAGGGGAATTGAGGGTGTGGCCACTGGGACCGCAGGCGGATGATTCTGTCCCAGATATCCCGGCCAGAATGGGGCTGTCTGGGTTGCATCCTTTCTTCTGCTTCCCTTCTTCTGCATCTTCCTCTTCCCTCTGCAAGCAGATACTGTAAATCTGAAATAAAAGCATAACATTCTGGAAATACTCAGCAGGCCAGACAGCATCTTGATCTGAGATGTTAACCTGTTTCTCTCTGCACGGATGTTACCTGACCTGCTGAGTATTTCAAGCATTTTCTGTCTTCTCAGAGGCCTTCCTTTACCATTTGAGGCCTTGCAAGCATCCAGCAGCACTCATTACACGCGTAAAAAACTTTTAGCATGTATTGCACCAAGCCACTACTTCAATAAAATAAATCTATTCCAAAAGCTTAAATGCAAACTTATCGGAAAGATGTGTGAGTCCCTTTAAGAGGTGCTGACAGCGCCTCTGTGAGTCTGCTGAACACTGGGTTTTCATGGCGAGCATAGGACCCAGTGCTGAACTCAATGCTAAGGTTGAAGTTCGCTGAGGTGATGTTAAGTCGTCATTGCACACCGACTGACCTCACCCTCTCTTCATTTGCATTTCCAGGGCCAGCGCCGCTATCGGCAGCATTAAGGACCACACCAAAATGGCGGCTGTCGAGTCCCGTGCCACAGAAGGGCATTAGAGTGGCTCGTGGTGTCGAAGTTTTGACTTCCAAGTAAGACTCTTTAAACATAAAGTATCGTCAAAGTAAGTTTATTATTTTACTTGCTGCAAGGAGAATGCAACCATAGTCAAAACTAGGCTATGATGACACCCTGCAAATACAAAAACTGTTCGACATTTATACACAGAAACAATACAAGCTTCCTATATCACATGACATGGTAATAAATCATTAATTGACAGCATAATGCCTATAAAACAAGTTAAAAGAGTATTTGTGTATACTGTACATGAAAGGACTTTCTAAAAGTCATAAAGATTTAAAACAGCAGAAATCTCTCCAAAGGGGGACGTGTGATTTCTCCCACCACACCATCTAGAATTCAAGGGAGATAGTCATTCACACCATAGCCTTGGAAACTTCTTTGATCTACAATCCTAAATTATTTATTGGGGGCAATTAAAACAGTCTACAAACTGAAATTCCTTCATTAGGTTGAAACTATAAACAATTGGCTAATCTTTCTAACAGATATTGTGTAGGCCATTTTAGATTTTATATTCTGTGTCTTAGGAAGCCATTTTGTGTCCAAGAAGCCATTTTGTATCCAACTGTAAATACACTTCCACATTCCCCCCTTTTTGTCCTTACTAGGACAAAATCTAGCTGAAATTGACCCTTTCAGTCCCTTGTCCTTCTTCTCGGTCCCCGAACCCACTGTGACCGGCATCATCTTGGCCATCTAATCCTTAAAAATTTATCTTATTCAATCGCCTTAGTTCTTCTCCTAGAGGGTCGTCCTCTTCTTCTTCATTTAGTTCCCTCTGCACCATCATACTTCCTTCGGGTATAACTACCTTACCTAATCTATCACAACAACACTTGGCCATTTTGACAAACAGACTGATACATACAATTACTGCTACTACTACTACTACAAGTCCATGCAATAATATTTGTCCCATTGATCCCAGCCATCCTCCCAGCATCCAGTCAAACCATCCTTGGCTCTTTGGATTCTTATACTGACTCACTGCATCTCTTATGTGTTTGACAATGTTAGTTATATTTTCTGAACTGTCTGGGATATAGGTACAACATTCACTCCCTATCAAAGCACAAGTTCCTCCTTTATCTGCCAACAGATAATCTAATGCCATTCGATTCTGTAATGTCATTACTCTCATAGCTACCATTTCCGCACTCATTTCGGACAATCCTTCCTCAGTTTCATTTGTTACTTTTTCTATCAGGTCCGCTAGCTCGGTTACTTCTCCCATTAACTTCCCTACTCCGTATGGGGCTATTAATACTCCAAAGACTCTTTCATAAGTTTCTACCTCTCTTTTAGTTCTTTGGAATTCATAATGTTTTCCTATCTCATCCAAAATATGGATATAAGGTACCGCATAACCTAAATAGCAGGATCCTATCCAGTTATGTGGCAACCATGGGTAAGCCTTGTTCCCGCATATAAAATAGGTACAGTTATAGGCTGTCAGATTACCCTCTCCTCCCATCCATATTCGGATAGGGTCGCCGGTCCAGGGGGACCTGCTGGTTTTATTATTTACTTTAGTCCAGTCAAACTGAAAAAATCCCTGCTCAAACAGGCCAGGAATTGGTGGTTGCCACACGACTGTTTGATTACAAGAGCTCTCTCCGACTTCCTTTTCATCCTGCATCCTGCTTACTTCAGCCTGATTTTTAAAACATAATGCCCCCTGTGGCCTACCAGCTCCTGAGGTATTGGTTAATACAAGAAACGGGGGTGTTCGAGTATGATTATAATTGGGCTGATACCACCCCTGAAAGGTGGTTAGGTTATACACTGCTGATCTCCACTGTGTTACATCCGAGGTCTTATCCGGGTCCCTTGAACTGTTTCGCCTTATTACCCATTCTGCTGTTTCGGAAGTATTAAAGGGAATTGATCTTAGAGTGATTCCCCCCTTTGTGTGAGTAGGTATATGGGCACAGACCCAACAACTAGTTCTGTCACTAGTTTTAGCATGTTCGTAAGTCATATACAAGAAAGTGTTAACATGTAATTCTCGTTTCTTTCGGGATCCTTCCCCACCTCTTTGGCACGTCATGCGTATTAGTCCGATTGATATGCAAAGTATAAGTAACAGCTTCATTGTTTAAGTCCTTTAAGATTCAATTGTCCTTGTTCGGTGCTTTCTTGCAGTGGGATGCGTGGATCCAGGTAGGTCTTTCCTTGACCTTTACAGCTGTATTTGTTGCCAAGAGTACTTGATATGGCCCTTCAAAGCGTGGCTGCAGACTGTCCTTTCTTTTGAAGACTTTTACATAAACGTCGTCTCCTGGTTCCAAGTTATGGCACTTTCCTTCTGCTGGTTCCGTTTGAGCTTCCTTTACCTGTCGGTGAAAGCAGGAAATACATCTAGTTAGTGCAATGCAATAGTTTAGCATATTTTCATCCATTTTATGAATGTCCATTTGTTTGACCGTAAAGGGTGCTGAGAATGGCAGTCTTTGGGGTCGTCCCATAACAATCTCACGTGGCGACAGTCCAGTTATCCTGTTCGCATTATCATTAATGCTAAGGGTAATAGTTCGACCCATTTAAGTCCGGTTTCATTGCAAAGTTTAGAAAGTTTATTCTTCAGTACTCCGTTATATCTTTCTACCAGTCCCACGGACTGTGGATGATAACTGCAGTGAAAATGCTGATTAATCTGCAAAGCTTTACATAGTTCCTTTACGATCACTCCAGTAAAGTGCGATCCATTGTCGCATGAAAGCTGCATAGGTATTCCAAACCTTGGTATGATTTCTTTTAGTAAACACTTTGCAACTGTTACAGCATCATTTTTTTTACATGGAAAGGCTTCAATCCATCTTGAAAACATATCTATAATTACTAACACGTATTTGAATCCTAAACATACAGGTAATTCAATAAAATCCATTTGCAAATTTACAAAAGGGCCTGATGGATTTGGGTGGGAGGCAGACTGTACTTTCTCTGTCTTGCCTGGATTCATTTCTTGGCAAGTGGTGCACCTTTCACTGATTTGTTTTGCAATTGCTGAAATACCTGGTGCCACATAAAAGATTATTGCTCAAGATAAAAAATCACTGGATTGGGGGGAATATTCTGGCATGGGTGGAGGATTGGTTATCTAACAGGAAGCAGAGAGTTGGGATAAATGGTTCATTCTCGGACTGGCAACCAGTAGCCAGTGGTGTTCCACAGGGGTCGGTGCTGGGTCCCCAACTCTTTACAATCTATATTAACGATTTGGAGGAGGGGACAGAGTGTAACATATCAAAGTTTGCAGATGATACAAAGATGGGAGGGAAAGTAGAAAGTGAGGAGGACATAAAAAACCTACAAGGGGATATAGACAAGCTGGGTGAGTGGGCGGAGATTTGGCAGATGCAATACAATATTGGAAAATGTGAGGTTATGCACTTTGGCAGGAAAAATCAAAGAGCAAGTTATTATCTTAATGGTGAGAAACTGGAAAGTACTGCAGTACAAAGGGATCTGGGGGTCTTAGTGCAAGAAAATCAAAAAGTTAGTATGCAGGTGCAGCAGGTGATCAAGAAGGCCAACGGAATGTTGGCTTTTATTGCTAGGGGGATAGATTATAAAAACAGGGAGGTATTGCTGCAGTTATATAAGGTATTGGTGAGACCACATCTGGAATACTGCATACAGTTTTGGTGTCCATACTTAAGAAAAGACATACTTGCTCTCGAGGCAGTGCAAAGAAGGTTCACACGGTTGGTCCCCGGGATGAGGGGGTTGACACATGAGGAGAGGTTGAGTAGATTGGGACTCTACTCATTGGAGTTCAGAAGAGTGAGAGGCGATCTTATTGAAACATATAAGATTGTGAAAGGGCTTGATCGGGTGGATGCGGTAAGGATGTTCCCAAGGATGGGTGAAACTAGAACTAGGGGGCATAATCTTAGAATAAAGGGCTGCTCTTTCAAAACTGAGATGAGGAGAAACTTCTTCACTCAGAGGGTAGTAGGTCCGTGGAATTTGCTGCCCCAGGAAGCTGTGGAAGCTACATCATTAAATAAATTTAAAACAGAAATAGACAGTTTCCTAGAAGTAAAGGGAATTAGGGGTTACGGGGAGCGGGCAGGAAATTGGACATGAGGCTGAGTTCGGATCGGTCGAGGCCCTGTTGGTGGCGTTGCGGGCCCAGGGACTGAGTGGCCGGGTCCTGCTCCTACTTCTTGTGTTCTTTAGATTTGAGGTGAGGATCAGATCAGCCATGATCTTATTGAATGGCAGAGCAGGCTCGAAGGGCCGATTGGCCTACTCCTGCTCCTATTTCTTATGTTCTTATGTTCTTATACCGTGTTTGATTAATATAGTCTGCCATCCCCCCTTTGCCCGCATGCGTGAAAACATGAACGCATCGGGCAAT
The DNA here is from genome assembly GCA_030390025.1 of Squalus acanthias. Taxonomy (NCBI): domain Eukaryota; kingdom Metazoa; phylum Chordata; class Chondrichthyes; order Squaliformes; family Squalidae; genus Squalus; species Squalus acanthias. The sequence goes on along the minus strand of JASTWF010000305.1, from coordinate 258,831 downwards.
CCACGGGAGTAAAGATTTCGGAGCCACCATGCGGCCGTCATGGTGAACCCATATCTCTTCAGGCGTTTTAAAACAAGAATCCCTTGCCCAACTTAACACTTCATCCGAGTTAGCCTGTGACTGAAAGGCTAAAACATCATTAATAGAAGGCGGGTCATTGTCCAATTTTTGTTGACGCAAAACAAAGGCTGAAACTTGTGGCCCTGTATCAGACAGAGCGGCTGATTTGGCAGCTCTATCTGACCGTTCGTTACCCAGTGCTATTTGATCCTGACTGCCTGTATGAGCCTGACATTTGATAACTGAAATTCTAGCGGGACACAATAGAGCCTTTAAAAGATTGTCAATTTGTTTGGCATTTTTAATAGTCGATCCTGAAGAAGTTAGAAATCCCCTTAGTTTCCAGATCTGTTCATAATCATGGGCGACCCCAAAAGCGTACCGGGAAACGGTATAAATGTTAACAGATTGATCAGTAGCCAGTATACAAGCCCTTGTAAGAGCGAAAAGTTCTGCTTGTTGTGCTGAAAAAGATTGAGGTAATGAGAGCGCTTCTACAACTGAATGATCATCTGATATGGCATACCCAGCTCTGGGTGATCCTTTGTCATCCCTAAGAGCTGACCCGTCTACGTAGTATATTAAGTCACTATTAGAAATAGGAGTTTCAGATAGATCTATTCAAGGCTTGGTCACCAATTGGGTGACCGTCTCGCAGCAATGTGGGATTCCATCTTCTTCTGTGTGCAGCAGTGTGGCTGGATTCAAAACCGAACATCTTTGAATTAGGAGATTAGGGTTGGACAATAATTCAACCTCATATTTACTGCTGCGAGCTGATGTCAGATGTTGAGTGGCGCATTTTGTCAACAGTACTTCGACTGAATGTGGCACAAATAAAATAGCCCGGTGATTGAGCGTGATACTTTGAGCCTGTTGTACAGCATAATAGGCGGCGGCTAGGATTGGCAGGCATCCAGGCAGGCCGCGTGCAACAGGATCTAATTGAGTACTGAAATAGGCTAAAGGTCTTTGTTTATCACCATGGGTTTGAGTCAAAACGGATTGAGCAAAGCCCAATTTATGATGGACAAAAAGATTGAACTGCTTCTGATAGTCTGGCAGCCCTAATGCTGGAGCCGATATAAGGGCTTGCTTGACATTCTCAAAGGCGTCCGTTGCCTTCTGATTCCAAGCAAGAGGGTCTTCCTCCATGGGCATGGAGATATCAAGCAATGGGCGCACCAGGTCTGAATACCCCATGATCCATTGTCTACAGTATCCTGACATGCCAAGAAAATGTTTTAATTGCTGTTTAGTAGTAGGTAACGGTGCTTCACAAATTGCTCTGATTCTCCCCTGCAACAGACAGCGGCTATCACCACTGAGTTCATGTCCCAAATACTGTACTTTCTCTGACACAAACTGCATCTTGGAACGTGATACTTTATGTCCCTTTACTGCTAAGGCATGAAGCATAATAAGCGAGTCAGTTTGACATGACTGTTTATCAGGCGAAGCTATCAGCAAATCATCTACATATTGGATAAGTGTGGACCCTCCAGTGAAGAGAATGTCCTCTAAATCACGTTTGAGGCTTTGAGAAAAGATTGTGGGACTCTCTGTGTAACCTTGTGGAAGTCTTGTCCAAGTGAACTTTGTCCCTTTAAATGTGAAAGCGAATAGAAACTGTGAATCTTGGTGGATAGGGATACTGAAGAAAGCTGAACATAAATCGATGACAGTGTAATACTTTGATCCAGAGGGAATACTAGTTAGAATGGTAGCAGGATTTGGCACAACTGGATAGGGGCAACACGGTGGCATAGTGGCTAGCACTATTGCCTCACAGCGCCAGGGACCTGGGTCGAATCCGGCCTCGGGTGACTGTCTGTGTGGAGTTTGCACATTCTCCCCGTGTCTACGTGGGTTTCCTCCGGGTGCTCCAGTTTCCTCCCACAGTCCAAAGATGTGCAGGTTAGGTTGATTTGGCTATGATAAATTGACCCTTAGTGTTAGGGGGGATTAAATACGTGGGGTTACGGGGATAGGGTGGGATATGTGTCGGTGCAGGCTCGATGGGCCGAAATGGCCTCTATCTGCACTGTGGGGATTCTGTGATTCTGTGGATAAACTGGTAGTACTGATTCGTTAACTGCTCTGAGATCTTGCACTAGTCTCCATTTCCCACTTTCCTTCTTTTCGACTGGCAAAATTGGAGTGTTGCATGGGCTCTGGGTTGGAATGATTATTCCTTGCTGTAACAAAGAGTTAATGACAGGCTGAATTCCTTGTTCGGCTGCTGTTGAAAGCGGGTACTGAGGTCTACGGGGCAATCGGACGGATGGTCTTAACGTAACTTTGTATGGCTGAGCAGTTAGCATTTTGCCAACCTCGTTTGAATGGCTAGACCATACTTGTGGCGGAATTTGATCCAGCAGTTGCTCCATTTCCCGTGAAATAACTGGAGGGGAGCATTCTTGTAAAGGACACATAGTGCATCTATCAGTAGGGATGTACACCTGTAGTCCTTTTTCGGAACATATTATTGTTGCTTGCATTTTGCATAGCAAATCTCTTCCTAAAAGGTTCATAGGGGCGTCGTCTGATAGGAGAAAGGCGTGCTGGCCAGAAAAATTGTCTGTTTGTATTGCTAATGGTTGTGACCACGTCATAGTCTGTGAGACGCCGGAGAGTCCTACACATGTGACATTATTTTCTGTACAAGGGGCTCCTCTAGCATATTGCTTTGTTAATAGTGAGCTTGTGGCTCCTGTGTCAACAAGAAAAGGAACTTTCTTGCCCTGCATTTTTATGGATAAGTATGGCTCATCTTTAGAATTTACTGATACTGAAGGTAACTGAAGAATGTGGGTAACTTTCGGGGCTGTTTCTCTGCGTCATTTTGAATAATTTTGCCATGGGGATCCAAATTGTCCTTCCATATTTTGACCTCCCCAAGGGTTCCCTGTTGTAAAACCTGCCTGCGGACAAGTGTAAACCTGGGCTTGGGTATCTACATCGTTTGGTGCACCTCCCCAGCCTTGACTTTGCTGCTTGGGGAACGGGCAGTTAGTCTTCCAGTGTCCGATCTGACCACAGTTAAAACATGGAGAGTTTGCACCTCCTCCGTTCCACTGGCCTCTGCCTGTCCCTCCTCTACCTCTTCCTCTAAATCTACCTCTGTTATTCCCTCTGCCTTGTCCTCTGTATTGACCCTAATAATAAATGGTTGTCTGGGCAGTCGGGGCTGCAAAAGCTGCTTGTTCCATTAAGAGGGAAACCTTGTTCTTTTGGTCTCTATTTCTCTCCTGAATTCCTTTTAGAATTTGTGTTAGCTCAGGAGTTGTTTTATGTCTCCAATCTAGGCAGACTAGAGTCAATGGTTCTTTAAGTTCCGCTCTGAGACCATTTACAAGGGCATTGATTAAAGGAATCTGGTAATTTTCTTTGGTCATTCCAGAATGCTGCCCCATAACTGCTTCTATTCTTTCTATATAATCCTCAACGTCTTCGTCCTTTGTCTGAGTTTTCTCAATTATTTTTGTCCAATTAGTTCTTTTTGGGAATTTAATATGCATTACTCTATAGAATTCGGTCCAGAATTGATCATTTGGTAGTGTTTCTGGATTCCATCCCTTGTCTGTTTTATGATCGTTAATATCTTGGAAACTATCTTCGCCTTCTGTTAAAAGGTGGTATCTGGAATCTATTAACCAAGCCCTGAGTAGCTGGTCAACGTCCACAATAGTGGGCTGATGGCAAATAATGGTGCTTTTGAGCTCACTAATTGCTTTTTCTAAGTCCTCTGAGGGGTTCGGTAACTCGTGGATTATTGTCCATAGCTCGGAAGCTGTCCATGGGCGATGGACAACAACTGGATCTCCGTCAGACTCGTCGAGGTTGGGGAACCGTCTGAGCGGATGTATATTGAGGACTGTGTGGGATCTGGTATTTTGACTTGGACCTCCGTTAACGGTGGTGTGATCTGGGCTAGACCCCTGATCTCCATTTTGGAGGTCGGGTACTTCACTATTCGCTGTACCCTGTAGTCGCTCTTCATATGCGGGAGGTTTTCTGTACCATCCCTGATCCCCGTCATCACTTGAGTGAGACGTGGGTAAAGGTGGGTAAAGAGAGGTATGAGCGGTAGGCTTCGGGGTTTGTCTTAAAGTCATTTGTCTAACTTCATCTTGTTTAGCCAATTTACCACTGGGCTCTTGCTCTTTTCTCATATTTTTAATTTCAGATCTACTGGCTTGTATACTACGGTCCTTACGTCTTTCTGCTTCGTTTTTCCAGTCTGAAAAGGCTGACCAATTTACTGACTTTTTACCTTTTCTTTGTGGGTCTCTATTTGTGAGACAGTCCTCCAGACATGTAATTCTATCCACATTAAAGGTTCCGTCAATGGGGAACGGGTGTCTGCCATTCTTGGTCCATTTAGACCAATCAGGCAAATCCCTTGTGGACATCCAACCACAGTTCTGGAAGATGTAAAAGGCTGGAGTTCCTTTTTCTGGGATCTTGCTCTGTGAAGCTCCCATCTTAGTAAAGTTTAGTTATACTAGGCACTCTTCTTCTGAATCGCAAATTTCACCCTTTACCCCTTTACGATTATTATTAACCCTTCGGAGCTCCACAAGTGACAAACAATAACAAGAATTAACAACAATAAAGACAATGATAAGTAACGCAAAAGCCCAAACAGGCAAACAAATCAAGTAATCAAACATTTAACCTTATACTTTAAGCTAAACAAATAGTCAATTCCCAGTTTGCGTTGATTGCCACTACAAACTGAGTCCTTAACATTTAACTTATACTCTATATACTCTTATCTAAACCTTTCTGCCGCGAGACTCTTTTCTCCGGCTCAAGGGACCCACCCTTGATACTGCAGTTTTAATCTTTTAGCGCTTTCTCACAACCTGGTACCTTTCAGTCCGGGACACAACCCTGCCGACTTTTTTCCTTACCTCCTCTGCCCGATAGTTTTGAAACTTGAGCCGCCACTATCCTCCCCCTCCTCTTAACATTAGAAATAAAAGAAGCAAAAGTTACAGGATTCAACTCAAATCCAAAACTCGAGTCTTACAGATCGCTGTGTCACCGTCGGAAGAAACAGACTGCACCAATTCAGTATCTAATGAGAAATCCTTTTTATGTGATAAAACATCACTGTGGCCATTCAGGATTTGTCACTAGAAATTTGTGGTGTCCTTTGTCCGTGACTTACCGAAAGGTAGCAAGCGATCTCGGTGGAACCTCCAAGTAATACTGTCGAAGTTTCGACTTCCGAGTAAGACTCTTTAAACATAAAGTATCGTCAAAGGAAGTTTATTATTTTACTTGCTGCAAGGAGAATGCAACCATAGTCAAAACTAGGCTATGATGACACCCTGCAAATACAAAAACTGTTCGACATTTATACACAGAAACAATACAAGCTTCCTATATCACATGACATGGTAATAAATCATTAATTGACAGCATAATGCCTATAAAACAAGTTAAAAGAGTATTTGTGTATACTGTACATGAAATGACTTTCTAAAAGTCATAAAGATTTAAAACAGCAGATTTCTCCCACCACACCATCTAGAATTCAAGGGAGATAGTCATTCACACCATAGCCTTGGAAACTTCTTTGATCTACAATCCTAAATTATTTATTGGGGGCAATTAAAACAGTCTACAAACTGAAATTCCTTCATTAGGTTGAAACTATAAACAATTGGCTAATCTTTCTAACAGACATTGTGTAGGCCATTTTAGATTTTATATTCTGTGTCTTAGGAAGCCATTTTGTGTCCAAGAAGCCATTTTGTATCCAACTAAAAATACACTTCCACAGTGGCGGTAGTGGGTTAATTTCTAGGCCATTGTCTCTGAAAGTTTCCCCCATCACTGACGTTAGGCTGACTGGCCTGTAGTTGCCGGGTTTACCTTTCTCCCCTTTTTTGAACAGGGGTGTAAATTTGCAATCCTCCAGTCCTCTGGCACCACCCCCGTATCCAAGGAGGATTGGAAGATTGTGGCCAGAGCCTCCACAATTTCCACCCTTACTTCCCTCAGTAACCTAGGATGCATCCCATCCAGACTGTGTGAGTACTTTGAATACTGCAACCTTTTAAGTACATCCTCTTTATCTATTTTTGTACCAATTTCTCATTACTTATTTACTCTTATACTCTCTAAAATGCCAGTGACCTTCTTTGAGTTTTGCAGGTACAAATTGGAATGAAACAGGCTTTAGTGCACAAGGGACAAGTTTCAGTGAGTTTTGATAGCTTTCTATTCACACAGAGCTAAATAGCTGCAGAATAATCTGTAGACCGCAGTTACTGTCTGTTACTGGTTCAGTCCATGTCCGACTGTAACCCTCAGGTACCATTACCTGTTGAATCTCTGAATTAATATTCTGATTACCTGGCTAACAAGTTTTCCATTTGGTTTTAATCTCTGCAATGTGCTGAACCACTCCCAGATTATTACAGTATGTTGTAAAATTTGCAGTTCGGGTCACACTCTGAGAACATCCATAATTACAGTATGCACAATTCTATCGAGCACATCCATACTTAGAATAAATCCCCCAAAGAAGGTAAAACCCAGAGTGAAAATGTAGTAATCAAAGTCAGCTTTCTCACCTCTTCTGTACCACATGAATTAAAGACTGGCATTTCTATAGCGCCTTTCACAACCTCAGGATGTCCCAAACTTTACAACCAATAAAGTACATATGAAGTGCAGTCACTGTTGCAATGTAGGAAATACAGCAGCCAATTTGTGCACAGCAAGGTCCCACAAACAGCAATGTGATAATGACTCTGTTTTAGTGATGTTGGTTGAGGGATAAATATTGGCCCAGGACACGAGGCAAACCTCCCCTGCTCTTCTTCAAAATAGTGCCCTAGGATCTCTTACCTGAGAGAGCAGGTAGGGTCTTGGTTTAACGTCTCATCCAGATGACAGTACTTCTGACAGTGCAGTGCTACCTCAGTACTGCATCGAAGTGTCACTCCAGATTTTGTGCTCAAGTCTCGTGGAGTGGGATTTGAACCCAAAACCTTCTGACTCAGAGTCGAGGTGCTACCAGCTGAGCCACAGCTGACATCTACCCCACAGCTCTCTGTGTTTTATATTTGAATTATGCTGGGAACTGGGAACAGCAGGAAATGAACCTTGGATAGAGGCACAGCCATGATTGCAGCACTAGTGCAAAATTAACCTATGTCACAACTCATGTTCAGTATCATCAAGTGAATCGTCCAGTGAGTGAAGAATCCTTCATTGAGTCACTGTGAGCCCTTGGCTTGTATGTGCCAGTTATCCTGTGGTAAGGTTGACATCAGGTAGATGATATAAGAAATACAAATACTACATCCTGATCCATACCCATAGAGGGTAATTTTGACTTTTGGTGGCAGTGTATAACGGGTGATATTTGATCAGTGGCCCATTGAAGTCAATAGAAATGAAAATCATAAGAGGTGGACAACAGGCAGCTGATCCGGTATCACCCGTTTTACACTGCAGCCCGAAGTTAATATTACTCCCGTATTACGTAGGAACTTTTAAATTGGAAAATACCAAATCACCAGTATGCCATATGTAGGGAAAGTAAATTCACAATCCCAGGATCTAACGGGGGTCATTTTAACATCAGGCGATGGTATAAAATGGTCAAAATTGAATTGGCCACCCATTTAATGAGCCGCCTGATTGGGCTGTGGTGTATAATGAGCGGCGAATTCGATACCACCTCTTTTACAACATCACCCAGTTAAAATTACTTCCAACATGAAGGTATCAGATAAATCTTTCCTCTTTGTTTTAGAGAAGTGGATTAGAATTGACGATTTATGCCTAGTAATTTCATATATAGAACCTAAATCAACATGCTTACAACCACCCTACATAATTCAGTCTAATAGATGATCACTGGCTAAGCCAAGTCTGCCACAGCAGGACTGCGGTACAACATTGTGTGAAGAGTAAGCTTATCCCTTCTTTCTGGGGGCATCAAGCACTCAGCTATATTATTAACATGACTTTATTTGACCCTGAAATGAGCTTCCGGCCTCACATCCGCGCCATCACTAAGACCGCCCATTTCCACCTCCATAACATCGCCCGTCTCCGCCCCGGCCTCAGCTCATCTGTTGCTAAAGCCCTCATCCAGGCCTTTCTTACCTTCATCCTTGACTATTCCATCGCTCTCCTGGCCAACCTCCCACCTTCCACCCTCCATAAATGTGAGCTGATCCAAAACTCTGCTGTCCCGTGTCCTAACTCACACCGAGTCCCGTTCACCCATCACCCCCTGTGCTCGCTGACCTACACTGGCTCCCAGTCCGGCAACGCTTCAATTTTAAAATTCTCATCCCTGTTTTCAAATCCCTCCATGGCCTCGGCCCTCCCTATCTCTGTAACCTCCTCCAGCCTTACAACTCTCAGAGATCTCTGCGCTCCTTCAATCCTGGCCTCTTGCGCATCCACGATTTTCAACATTCCACCATTGGCGGCCGTGCCTTCAGCTGCCTTGGCTCTCAGCTCTGGAACTCCCTCCCTAAACCCCTCCGCCTCCGTCCTTCTCTCTCCTCCTACAAGACACTCCTGAAAACCGACCTCTTTGACCCAGCCTTTCCCCACCTGTCCTAATATCTCAGGTGGCTCAGTCTCAAGTTTTGTCTGATAATCGCTCCTGTGAAGCGCCTTGGGATGTTTTACTACGTTAAAGGCGCTATATAAATGCAAGTTGTTCTGTTGTTATTGTTGCTGAGGCCGGCGTGAAGAGCTACGTGGCCAGTGAATAGGAACGGGGTTTTGGGCGCTGCCTGGAAGCCGATCGAATGGCCTCCGGGACTAAGGTAAGTCCTTGCAATGATGCTCGGGAGGGGAGAGGAGGCCCCAGGTTTCCAAATGTCAGACAGACAGATGAATGCTGATAGTACATCACACACTGGATCACAATAGTATCCGTGCAATGTGCCACTATATTGAGTATATGTGCCTTGATCTTGAGTATAGAAGATTGTGGGCTGATCCAATGAAGGGGAGGGTGTTCATGCTCGGTTACCCTGGTTTTTTCAGCACAATTTGTCCAAAATCGTTATAACCCACGCAAAATATTGTGGAATTTTAAGCACAAGTTACCTTCAGTGCAAATCGAGTTTCCACGATCTTTTGCGCTGATTTAAAAAACATCGCGCTGGAAGCTGGCCCCGCCCACAAGACTGGCCACGCCCCCAGGGTGAATTAATCACCACGGCGAATTTCTGCTAATTACGTCCGTTTGCGGGGCCTTCGAGGAGGCTCCAAAAATTAAGCTGTTTTGTTAGGTGCAAGGACACCAACAGGCACCTGTTAAAAGCTTTTAAATGTAATTTTTATTTGAATTTACTATGAAGTTGACTACCGTGCCCAATATCACTAGCGAATGGATTGGTTTAGTTTTATAAAAGTAATTTTCAGTCAGTTAAACTCAGGTTACCCACAGGTGGTGGATTCGACACTCAGACTAAAATGCTTACTTTTTGTGATAAACCTATTTTCAGTTGTATTAATCAAACTTTGCCAAGTTACCACTCTTAAATATATCAAGAAATATTTTTTAAAGCAAAATAATTTTAAAATGATGTTGTAAAACGCTGCCTGAATGCGCTGGCTCATGGCAGATTTTGTGTCTGTCAATATGCAAATGAGTTTGAGCAGAAAAATCAAGAAAAAAAACTTCTCAAAAATGTCACAATTTTGGGTGCAATTCATGTCCGGATCGCCGATTGCACCCAAAACAGAAACTCTACCCCACGGTGTTTAAGATGATTAAAGGAGTTGATAGGATAGATAGAGAGAAACTATTTCCTCTGGTGGGGGGAGTCCAGAACAAAGGGGCCTAACCTTAAAATTAGAGCCAGGCCGTTCAGGGGTGATGTCAGGAAGCACTTTGTCACTCAAAGGGTGGTGGAAATCTGGAACTCTCTCCTCAAAATGCTGTTGAGACTGGAGGTCAATTGAGAATTTCAAAGCTGAGATCGATCGATTATTGTTGGGTGACGGTATTAAGGGTTAGGAACCAAGGTGGGTAGATGGAGTTAAGATACAGATCAGCCATGATCTAACTGAATGGTGGATCAGGCTCGAGGGGCTGAATATCCTTCTCCTGTTCCTATGTTTCTATCTATTGCTGAATGATGCTCCAGGTGGAGACATGGCAGCACAGACAGTGCCCTGCTGGTACCAGTGAGATGGTCCTGCCCTGGAGCACACCAAACACCCACAGATGGCATCGTGGACATCTGCCAGTTGACAGTCTTGGCCAATGTCCAAGAGTTTGCTGCAGATGCTGTGTTCAGCATTGTGCCAATTACAGTCAGTAGCCTTCCAAATCTCATACCTGCAGACCAGTGAGTTCCTGGGCTGGCCCTATGTACACTTGCTGACATTGAGACTATTCCCTATAATCAAAAACGCAAGTGTTTTCCAAGTCCACGTGCACTGTGGTGCCAACAATGAAATAAATATGACCGTTATATTCCCAGGCAGCTGTCAGCTTGGCGGCATTGTACACAATTCCGTGTTGGGAAAGGAATAAAGGACCATATGTCACAAGGTGACTTAATACCTCAGTAAACAGTGCAACCGCTAGACTCTGCCAATCTAAGAGTCACACTCAAAGTTGCAAAAACATTTGTTTAACTTACAGGTAACATGTGGATGTGGGTTAAACCCTTGACTGATGACAACACTGCTCAAAGCATAAACAGCTGTCAAGACATGTTGCGGTGCCAGCCTTTAGCTTGCACGTGACATCACTGAGCATATGGTACCTTGCTTGCATTGCTTTGACCAATCGGGGATGTGGAAATCTGCATTACAGCTCCAGTTTAGTCTCCATAACTTTACATAAAGCATTAACGCATGGTTTGAAGACACGTACAAGGTTGCGTATCATGATCAAGATGGACCACAACAAGCAGAAACATTTATTGAAGGACAGTTTCACCAATAACTTTTATTCTCAGAAACAGGGTTTATTTTCTGATCAATACAGATTGCATACAAGTCACTGTTTCTATTCGACATATCTGGTTATTACACACCCCTCAAGGCTATCAATCCAGAGGTTGTGACTTCAAATAACCACTTGCTGTTAATTCAAGTTGTGAAATTGAAATTTGGTAATTTGTGGGAGGTGTAAGGTTTCCAAAATTTACAGATCCCCAAAACCGAAGGAAAAAGGACTTTGGAACTTCCTCAGAGTGATAATATTGTATTTGGGCCTAACCTGAGAGACTGTAAGACCAAAAACCAAGTTTTGGCATTTTAAAACTATGTCTGGGCCTGTAAAGGAACAAGAGGTGGGTTCGACCTCCGTAAAAGCAGTTTGGGTAATGCAGTTAATTGCAATGTCTGGGGAACCGGGATGACCTCACTCAAAGCCCCAGCAGGCATTAACATTTTGACAATAGACCCTGGGAGAAGACAGTCCCACCCAAAACAACAGGTCCCATCAAACCGATTACAGGGCCCATTAAAGACATGCATAAAGCAAATATTCTATAGAAGTCCTAGGCTCAGTCAAGAAACCCAAAACATGAGGACAATTCAAACTCCGATTAAACAACAGATCGACAGGATGGAGCTATCCTGAAACCACTTCACACATTTACAAAACCAGTTAACACGCTAGTAAAGTCGTTACTGTTAATGAGGCCTCCATAAGGAAACTTCGATGGGTATAATTAAAGGCCCATTCTCAACAGTTCAGCAGTAACAACAGTTCAAGTTCAACAGAAGGCAGTTCTGCAGTTTTCGTTTTTCAATTGAAAGCCTGTTTTCAGCAGAAGTCAGTGCTGGAGTTACAGACTTCAGGAGAAGCAAGTTGGGCAGTTAAAGAAGACAGTTCAGTAAGAAGGGATGTTCTGATGAAAGGTCATCAAGGTCATCGACCTGAAACGTTAACTCTCTTTCTCTCTCCACGGATGCTGCCTGGCCTGCTGAGTTTTTCCAGCGTTTTCTGTTGTTATTTCGGATTTCCAGCATCCGCAGTATTTTGCTATCGTATCAGTAAGAAGGGAGTTCTCCAGTTCTCCAGCACAACAGTTACAGTTTTGCAAGAAGGCAGTTCCACAGCTCGGAAGAAGACAGTTTAAACAGAGGCAGAGTTCAACAGAAAGAAGTTCAACAGCTCCAGAAGCAGGCCAACACGCAAGAAGAAACCAGGGTGACCGCCTCAGTGACCATCGGACACCTCGCGGCAACAAGGGCCTTACAAAACTTTTTACTCAAAAGACTCTAAACCCTAATTCTCAACTGTTTGGTGAGCATTATCCCCGGTTCTCCAGAGTCCAACCTAGCCAGTGAAGTGGGATTTGGAGGGGTGAAGTATTCACAGAATCCCCACAATGCAGATAGAGGCCATTTCGGCCCATCAAGCCTGCACTGACACATATCCCACCCTATCCCCGTATTTAATCCCCCCTAACACTAAGGGTCAATTTATCATAGCCAAAACAACCTAACCCACACATCTTTGGACTGTGGGAGGAAACCGGAGCACCCGGAGAAAACCCACGCAGACACGGGGAGAATGTGCAAACTCCACACAGACAGTCACCCTAGGCTGGATTTGAACCTGGGTCCCTGGCGCTGTGAGGCGACCGTGCTAACCACTATGCCACTGTGTTGCCCTTCTTTTAATGTTATTTCCCTCGCTTGTACCGAAGTGTTCCCCACCTTTAGAGTGTTAAGAGTGTTTGTGTTGTTTTATTTTCTTGAATAAAGATTGAAGTTCTTTCATCAAACTCAGTTGTCTGCTGCACCTTTGTATCACAACCTCCAAATAAGTCCAAGGTCTAGAACCAAGGGAGTGGAAGCGATTCGAACCGCTCAGAAGTCAGAGGCAAAGCTGACACAAAAACACCACCCCCTACAGTGGGCATCATAAAATGACCATGAAAATCCCAGCCTACATGGTTGACCCTTAATGTCCTCAGGGCACTAGGGATGGGCAATGTCAGCCATGGCTCAGTGGGCAACATTCTCACCTCTAGGTCAGAAGGTTGTGGCTTCAAGTCCCACTCCAGAGACTCGAGCACAAAAACTAGGCTGACACTCCCAGCGCTGTATTGAGGGATGAGATGTTAAACCGAGGCCCCATCTGCCCTCTCATGTGGAAGTAATAGATCCCACAGCACCCATCAAAGAGCAGCAGGGGAGTTCGCCCCGTGTCCTACATTTTAGGCTCAAGTTGTGGTGCAGGACTTGAACCCACGACCTTCTATCTCAGAGGTGAAAGTGATACTGTGTAATATAGTTGGTGAAGAACAGGAGGAGAGGGTGGTTAGAATTCCCCAGAGTTCTATTACAGAACAGACATTAAACACAAAAAAGTTTCCAATTAAAAAGAACAAAAATGCAAATTCAGAGAATTTGTTGTGCATTCTCATTTGATGTTGGGAACATGTTCTCCCGTTTCAATTTATGAGCCTGGGAGAATTGCAATTATGACACCAAGGGGTAAAAATTGAGTCGCGCCCCATTTGGGGCGCTAACCTCGCCGGGGCGTGACTTTTAGCGCCCCGAAAAAATTAGCGGCCCCGCGCCGGAACTTCAGTGGTTGCGCCCCAAGAGGGAAGCGGGGCGCAACTGGAAGCACCCCGCATCCCTCTTGGGGCTCTGCGAGTGAATATCCTGGCGCTGCGGCACGTCGCGCCGCGGTACTGCAGGCCTTCCTCCCCTTCTTAAAGGGGAGGGACCCTGCGCAGCGCGAACCGGGGCCCAGCTGGGCCCCCAGGGATCGGGAGTGCCGGCAAAAGAGCCCGGCACTCAAGAGAAGTGCCGGGCTCTTGGAGCGCAGCCGGCACTTCACGGTGGGGGGGCTTCACGGGGGCCGGGGGCAGGTGCTGGCAGGCGGCCAGCAACAAAAATGGCCGCCTGCCACCTCCGCTTTAAATATCGCCGCCCCGGCCGCACGTACGCCTCCCTGAACCCGTCGGACATAGCGTCTGGCGGTAAATCAGGGGGCGCGACTGAAGATCACGGCCGGGGCGCGAGCGGGGTGCTGCGCACGGCGATGACGTCATCGCCGGCGGCGCAGCGCCACAGGGCGCTACCGGCTGCCGCCGCCGCTAACCTCCCACTAAATTTTTCGGGAGGCGTGGGCGGCGCTGCGCCCGGGCGTTAGCTGCTTTACGCCCCATTAGCGCCCTCTTAAGGCGCTAACGGGAGGCGCAAGCAGCTGAATTTTTCCCCCCAAGCCTTCAACTTAGAGGGCTAGAATTTCAACTACTTACTGATACTCCGCAGCACCATGAAATGGCGATAAAATGGCGGCGGCCGCTCTTGCGCCAGCTGGTGGCGGGTCCCGCGACGGCCGCCATATTACTCTCCCAGTTGGTAACTGGCAGCGCCTGTAAAAAAGAATGGCGGCATGGTGACGTCAATCAGCGTGCAACACCAACTTAACGTCACCAACTCGGGGTTAACCTGGCGTGCATGCAGGCTGACAGTGGCGATGTCTGCAGCTCTTAAAGGGACACACACATCATTCAAGTAAGTTTGAATTTATGGGTTTGGACTGGGGTTTTTGATTTTATTGAAGTGGTGGCTTGCTGCAACAGATGTGAAAAGTTTTTTAAGTGTGTAGGGAATGCTGCTGGGAACTTGCAAGGTCTTGGATGGTAAATGAAGGCCTTTGAGAAGACAGAACATGCTCCGAATACTCAGCAGGTCACGCAATATCCGTGGAGAGAAAAACAGAGTTCATGTCTCAGGTCAACATGCTGCCTGACCAACTGAGTATTTCCAGCATTTTATGCTGTCATTTCACGTTTACAGCGTCCGCTTGCAGAGGGAAGTGGAAGATGCAGAAGAGGAAGATGTTAAAGAGGAGGAAGCCAAAGAGGAGGAATCAGACGGAAGGATGCATCCCAGACAGCCCCTTTGTGGCCGGGATATCCAGGATGGAATCATCTGCCTGCGGTCCCATTGGCTGGGCAGGCTGCCTCTTCTTGTTGACCCACTGGCTGGGCAGGCTGCATTTTTTGGGTGTGTAAAATGAGGAACGCACAAGGGTGGAGCTGTGCTGATGGGTGGGCGGGAAAGCAAGAGGTGCATGCCAGAAGAGGGATAACATACGAGGATACCCGCATCTTTTATCCTTGCAGTCCCGCCACTGGCCAAGGGCTCTACCATGCCCCTGCCAAGAATGGCCTGCACCGTCTGCTCCAAGGAGGTGAGGTGAGGTTAGGAATGGGAGATGTGCCTTGTCATTGGTGCAGATTGTTGGTAGGTCAGTGATTGGGGGTCCTGCATTGAGCAGTGTGTGAGGCTAGTGGGGCAGTTGATAGGAGACGGCTTTTGAAGATGCATTCACTGACCTTGACCAGTGGTCTGAGGTCATGAAGCTTCTTTGGGCACTGGAGCCAGTTGGTGGGGGCATGATGTACTCCCACATCGTTCTTTCTGGAGGGCCTCCTGGCCCCTGGGGGTAGAGGGCTGCTCTTGCAGTGTTGACCCCCTGCACAAAGCTGGAGTGCTGCGAGTGAGACCCTCGGTGCCCCTTCCCTGGGTTGCTGAGCCATTTGTGTTGGTGCTGAGGCAGTGTAAGGGATTTGACGTGCGTGTCTCTCAGCCTGTGAAATTCGCGCGGCTCTGTGCAGCCTGTATGTCAGTGCGGGTTTAGGCCTTGTTGCCTGTTCTGGTCTCCAGCCAGTCTGGGAGCACTAGACACACCTGTGAGTGGTTCGAATCACTCACCCTTACGGTTCTAGACACTGGACTTAGATGCGAGAGCAGTAATGGAGATGAAACTCATGTAGACTCGGTTGAATAGTACGAAATGGAAAAATCTTTATTGCATGATATTTAAGATTACGAAATACATGTCATAAGCACAGATTAATGACAGTACAATCTTACACGCAGTTATATAGCTAATTCTAGGGAAACGAGGAACGAACGACACACCGTAAATAGGGGCACACATTACAAGTATCCTTAATACTTAAACCCTCCCCTATCAATATCTGTCCTAGCTAGATTCGTAGGATTCGAGACTCATGCTCACCACTCGTGATAACTCGGAGAAATTTCGAATAGCTGATCGGATGTTTTCACCACAGCACCCACGTGTCGATCAGGGGGTCTCCTGGTCCCACTTGTTTACTTGCTTCTGCTCCGGCTAGCAGGCTGGAACGTCTGCTGTGATGAAGATCTGTGTTGGTTGGTTTAACAGGCACTGTCCGGATGGGTTTCACAGACCAGTCAATATCATCTTGGAGGATCTTCCGAGGTCCGTTCTTGCAAGTTCAAAGAAGTCTCCCTGGCAAGGAAACTTGGCTATTCCACCTACAGGCGCGGTCGGGGCTTACTGACCGTGGCGATGAGTATGGTCTTCCTCTCTTCTCATCTCATCTCATCTCATCTCATCTCATCTCATCTCATCTCGGGCCTTTGGTTCCGATGCCAGTTACCAACATAGGTCTTCGTTACGCGACACGAGGTAGATCCGAACGGATCATAAAGTTCAACAGTCTTTTTCAAAGAGGCACCAGGCAAGCAGGAACAAGACTACGAGTCAAAAACACAGGAGCAGCCACGAGGATACGAGTCGATCGGATAAGAGAAAAATGGACGGTTGGAGCTTGTAATTATAGTACAAAATCTTCCGTTTCCCGCCCAACCTTAATGTCCTTTCTTTTGTTTGGGTTTGGCGCTCAAATGTCTTGTATGGGTGATCTCCGTTCTTAATGGGTTTCGGGGCTACTCGTAAATGCCTGAGTACCTGTTAATATTTCTCCCATTGTTAAATCGGTCGGTGTTCTCCCTGGAGGGGTTTTGGGGCTTCCAAGTGTTTTGTATAACTACCCGCTAACGGCTCTCTCATCGTAGAGTCGTTGGGATTTTACATATTAATGTCTTTGGATGGGCCCTTGATTACTTGGTACAATAGCTTTCATTCGTACCTGGGAGACCGATTTCAGTATTTATGTGTATACTGCAAACCCATAATGTCTCGTGTATTATCTTCAATGTGCTGAATCTTAATCGATCTTGCACAAATGTTTATTGGAACGCCATCTTGTCTGCCTGTTGAAAAGTCTAGAATGTTCTGTCACGAGGTGCGGCGGCCATTTTACAAGCTGCTTGTGTCCACTTTGAAAAAAACCTGACAGCATTCTGCTGAAATAAAAGCTGTTTTGAACGAAACTCTGTGTTTTCTCCTTATTAATAAAATCGCGATATATTGCGAATTCTACAGTCCCTCCTGTTGATGCGAATAACTCCGCTTATCGTATCAAAAATATAGTGGTGAGCAATATTATCTCGATTTTCTCCGAATCCAGAAAATTAATCCCATAACTTTAACCTAGCTAGGGTCTCTGTGTCGTCCTTATTTCCCAAGAAAATTACATTTTATATCACCGTAGGCATTATTTGCCTTTAAACTTACACCACTTGTTTTCCTTCCCGGCGTAACCAGGCCGATGCCTCTCGTATCACCTGTATATTCATCTTTTATTCAGGGAAAGGAAAAACAAAACCCAAAACCAAACAATCATTTTTAACTATAACACCATCACCAAAATAATCAACACCAACTCTTAAAACATGTCGAGTTCCCAACGTATTTACAGTCTTTAAAAATCATGATCGAGTACAAACTTCCGCGGCGCACGTGGCGAGCGGGAGTGACGCCATTTTCCGATTACACGGTGCTTTCATCGTGCACGCGCACGTAACGTTCTCGCCACTCTCCCGTGTTTTCATGCTTGGTGAGGCGTTTGTCTCTTTTACAATGTACGACCAATAGGTACACTACAATAAAAACTTGACATACGACTAAAATGTGGGAGGCTATTCTGATCCATGAAGGCACTTCAATATTGGTGAACAGATTCCACCACGGTGGAACTACGATATCCAGAATGTCTGTCCCTATTTCGACAGTTTTCTGCTCTAATGTGTAAAAATGTTTCTGTGACACCGCGACGGCTTTTAAAAGCTTGGTGAGGTGTTCAGGGAGAGGGGGAATGAGGTATCCGAAATGCGCGACGAATCGCTGCAAGTCGGTGAAATTCTCTTTTACTGTTAGATGAACAGTGGATGGTTCAGGGATTGGGACAATTCGCTGTTGTGCTACTTGAACTTCCGCCCTGGGTTTGAAACAGAAACTGCTGTCACTCACCGGACACCGGCTACGGTTTCCATGCTGGTAGTGTTGCGCTGCAGTGGTAACACAATATGTTCCACCCCCGATGTATGCTACCTGCGGAGGCACATGATCTTGTGCCATTGCCGCCATGGTGCAATTCATGGACTTGGCGCCAGCCGTTCTGAACCCGCACTGTGGTGTTAAAAAGGCATTCAAGTGCTGGGGACACAGTATTATGTGTGCTCCCCTGCCACGACAACCAGAGAGATCTGTACCTGTCATCGTTTGCTCCCAGCGGATGACGTAAGGTGGAACCGCTGCATAGCGAATGTGGGCTCCCCCCTGAATGACACCAATGTTCTCTACCCGATACACCGGGGCGGGCTTTGCTGTGTTGCCCAAAACCGGCATACGTAAAACTATACCCATAATGGTATGGTTTGATCGTCCGCAGTCCACGGGGACTGGGTAAGCTTCTGAAGCTAGCCTGAGCTGGCACGGGCTTAATGCGTTCTGAAAAGGGTGGAGCGCCCGCAGGTGTTTGTTACTTATCCAGGACGGGACCAAACCTTGTTTTAAATCCTCCAAATTACTGCGGCCCTCGCCCAGTAACCACGCCCCGTAAAGCACGCACACCTCGTTCTGCGCAGCTTGATCGGATGCATTCCGATCTTCCCTAATCAGGGCATTTACCGTCTTTGCATGTTTCTCCAGCTCTGCTATAATTTCCTTTAAATGGAGAGTCATGGCTTGGTCCTCGTGTAGACCCGACCCTACCACTTTATTCTCATCTGTTAGAATGTCTTTTAATTGTGTCTTTAAACCATTAATCTGGGTCTGCAGCTCCACACTGTCTAGAGCGTTGACCACAGATGTACCCGTGTTAAAAGCAGTGAACGCATCGTTCACTAAACCCCTTCTTTGCCTCCCTACTTGATCCAAAACTTCATGTGGTGCGGTGTACAAACTTGTTTTATCAATTTCCGCGAAATCGAATTCGTAAAATTGTCTGAACATCTTGGTCAACTGGACCTGATACAACTGTTCCGTCTTTTTGGGGCACCACTCTGGTAACCGCACCCCGGTGAGATTTAAAATCACCGAGGCCACCGCGTAATGTACCCCCTGAAATAGTATCTGGTCTGTGGGGACCAGTACCAAACCATTCCCGGGTCCTTTACTAGTTTTAGGGCACCCTTCCTCTTCAGCTAGAACCACCGGAATCGTGGGCGGGGCTTTGCGTGGGCGCGTAATGAGCTCAGTGGCATTTACCGGGATCGAAGAGTATGGGGCTCCGCACCCCCTGGTGCTCGCATCCCACCTCATCCCCTGTCCGTTATCCTGCCACTGATTAATGAAAAATATGGATATGCCTTTGGGGCAAGGGTATTTTGACCCCCACATGCATACATAAATTCCCTCGTCCGGTTCCCACCATTTGTCCCAACAGACTTTCACTTGTCCGTTTGTCCCCGTAATTGTCCGATGGGTATTATTACCCAGTCGTTCCCACTCGACCGAAGAGTTCCTCATGTTTTTGCTCAGCTTTCGCAGCCACCACCATCGGCTCAATGGGACATTCCCACTACAAGTCAAACAAATCCGTTTGCCGACGGTGACGCTGATCCTGGGTGCGATGATCCTTACTTTGGGGCACATTAAAGAAGTCTCTTGGTAGGCAAACCCCGATGTGCTAGAATACTCCGTCGAGTTCGTTCCCAGCCATCCTGGCCACCTTCCCTTGTGGAAATAGGTGGTGGTCTCCTCAGCCTCCCGTCTTCCGGTCCCATCCACCGCGATGGGGGCCGTGTCCCCGGAGCATCCAAACACCACGACATCCTTGGTGCGGCCTCGATAGGCCAATCCACATCCGATTGCCGCGAGCAATACTAGAATTTGTTTCATCCTTCTTTGGTTCCTGTGATCAGATAGAATGAGGTAGCCAGCCTCGCAAGAGTCTCTGGCTTTTGTGAAGGGTGAGCGGATCCCCTGACCTCGCCTCACGTAAACTTCAATGTTCGCTGAATAAACTTTAACTAAACCTATCTCTAAAGCTCCCATCATTTTACCATTTTCTGTTAAAATTAAAACTACAAACTTAACCTGATTAAAACTATAAACTTATAACCTTATCTAAAACTTATAAACTTATTCTTAACCTTAAACTATAAACTTAGAAACTTATCCTAAACTTATTACTGTACAGCGCCGCCCGTTCCCAGGGCGGCCCCTTTAAATTCTGAGAAAGCTGCTGCGAGCTCTTACCGACTTTGGGAGGGCTCTGACCTTTTCCTCTGATCTGCCGCAGCCTGTTTCTGTACTGACCCCTCCCTCTGATCTGCCGCAGCCTGTTTCTGCACTGACCCCTTCCTCTGATCTGCCGCAGCCTGTTGCTGCTGCGATGGGGCCGGGCTGTATCTGGGCTGCCTTAACCTTGAGTCTGCGCCTTGGGACAGACTGGGGCCATACCCATATCTTCTTGGGCTGGGGTTCTCTACTTGACCTACGGGGAGTTGTCAGGGGCGGGGATCCCATGACCGACGGACCGGGTTCCGAGACTTCCATCGGGACGACCTGTGGTTCCACCACAGTCGCTGGCTCCGCCTCCGCTGACTCCGCCTCCCTAACCTCGGGGCTCGCAGTTTGTGGCTCCGCCCTGCTCGGCCCAGCAGGCGGCCCTTCACTCGCGATCTCTGCCTCCCCCGAGGGCGGGACGTTCAAAGCGGGCGGCTCGGGCTCGGGGGTCCTCACCGTCACTCCCTGTGTTCCCACTGCGGCTGGCTCCGCCTCCCCTAGCTCCTCCCTCCTGTCTTCGGGACCTGCAGCTTGTGTGTCCACCCTGTGTGGATCTCTATCTGCAGCCCGTGTCCTCCCTATACCTAAAATGGGAACGTTCCTTACGTTTCCCAAAAACCACTCGCCTTCATCACCATCCTCATCTGACTCCCATCCCCACAAAAATGCATCATGATCTTCCAGGATGTCTCCTCCCCTGATGCAAGCTGCTTTACCTGCCTGTGTGCCTTGTGGTCCTACCTGGGGCTGTGCTTCCCCACTTGCGGGGTTTACCCCTGTGGTTTTCCCTTGCGCACCTGGCTTGTACAGTTTGCACTGGTTTACATGGAACCACTTAGTGCGCCGAGGTACTTTTACGGCGTATACCATGGGACTCGCCTTATCTACAATGTTGTAGGGTCCCATATACAGTGGTTCCAGACTCCCTACTCTGGCGTAGTTTCTGACCATAACCTGGTCTCCTACTTCCCACTCCCGCGTTTTGCGGGGTTCCAGCAACAGGCGATTGCCCTGATGCTGCCTTCCCATGTTCCCAGCCGCCTGCTCATAAACCTGCTTCAGGCGCTCCAAGAGGGTCTGGGCGAACTTGTCCCTGCTTATCTCTTGGAGCTGACCCTCAGTGAGCACCGGCGCTAGCACATGGGTGGGGGTTCGCATGAGCCTCCCAGTCATCACCTCGTGCGGGGAATACCCCGTACTTTTTGACTGACTGGCCCGGACCCCCATGAGGACTAAAGGCAGAACTTCCGCCCATTTTTGGGGCGAGTTCCTAGTCTCTTTCCTCAATTTCTCCTTCAGGGTCCGGTTCATGCGTTCAACAATCCCGGATGACTGGGGATTGTGTGCTACGTGCCACTTCCCTTCAATGCCCAAAAGCATGAGGGTGTTCTGCATCACCTGGCCGGTGAAATGACTCCCTTGGTCTGACTCCACAAAACGGGGAAGTCCCCACCGCGAGAACACTTCCCTGACCAAGATTTTTGCATTACCCAGTGCCGTAGCTGTTCGACAGGGGAAGGCTTCCACCCACTTGGAAAACACATCCACCAAGACGAGGCAGTATTTATAGCCTCCCTGGGTGGTGGGCAGGGGTCCTATATAGTCGATCTGTATCGACTGCCATGGTCCCTCTACCCTTCTTACGTGTCCCATGGGCACCTTCCTTTTCTGGGGGTCTGGGTTGTTTGCAGCGCACACGAGACAGTTTGCACAGAACTCGCGGACTTGTTCCCTGAGCCCTGGCCACCATCCCGCTTGCTGTACCCGTTGCCAGGTAACCTCGGGCCCGGGGTGCCCTGCCCCTGGTCCCTCGTGAGCCAACTGGAGGAATTCCCTCCTGTGCTGCTGCGGCACAACCCACTGCTCCTCGCGGAACAGCATGCCTTCCTTAACTGAGAGGGTTGCCGTACTGTACGGACCTTCTACCTGCCTCCCCTCAGCAATGGTTTTTAGGACTGCTTTTAGGGCGGGATCCTGGGCTTGGACGGTCTTAAGGTCTAGGGGCAATGCTACCCTGGTGTTCCCGGGATTCCCGTCCCTGCCTTGGATCGCTGCTATGGGTCTGGTCCCATAGGGGTCCCAGAAAATGCCGTTGCGGGCACCTTCCCTGGCTAGCGCATCCGCCTGCTGGTTGCCCTCCCCACGGGGCTGTGTGGAGGAGTGAGCTTTCACCTTATGGATGAAAATCTCTCCTTCCTCCCCTACTGCTGCTGCTAAGATCTTTTCCAGCAAGGGCTTCACCGTTAAAGGTCGCCCGTCCGCGGAGGTGTATCCACGGCGGGACCAAATGGCCAGGTATTCCGTACACGAATTGCAGGTGAACATACTGTCCGAGCAAATCGTGTATGGGGTTGGGAAAATGTCTGGGTGGGTAACAACGTACACCACGGCAGACAGCTCAGCCTGCTGCGCGCTCATGGTGCTAGGGAGCTTGATCGCCAGGGCAAGGTCTGCCGCAGGGTCATAAACTCCACACCCTGTGAGTCGTTCGCCAGCAGATACTGTGCTAGACCCATCAACATAAATCTCGCGCCCAGTGGGATGTATCCCGGCCCGTAAACCTATGTTGACGTCCCACACCCCTTCCACCGAACACCGGTGGGCTGTACCGGGGTATACCAAATTTGCCGCAAGCCTGGGCTCGCAAAGACCTTTTACTCTAAGATCCATCTGGGAAAGAAGAAGGGTCCAACGCGCAATACGCGCGCTGCTTACGGTCCCATCTTTAATCCTCCCATCTAGAAGCATCTTAGTTGGTGTGTGATGTGTGAGGAGAGTGATGGGAGAGAGCCCTGTGAAGATCGCTGATCTTTTCACAGCCCAATGCGTGGCTAAAAGATGCCTTTCGCAATTGGAGAAACTTCTCTCCACATCCGTTAATACTCTGGATGAATAGACAACCGGCCTCAGCTTGCCGTGACGCTCTTGGAGCAGCACAGCGCTCAAGCTGTCTCCGCTGGCAGCTACCTCCAGGAAAAACTCCTTCCCCCCATCTATGGCCCCTAAGGCTGGCGCGGTCTGCAGATCCCTTTTTAACTTCTCGAAGGCTGCTTGGCAGCCCTCGTCCCAAGACCACTCCACTCCCTTATGGAGGAGTCGGAGGAGCGGCGCCGCTGTGGCCGCATAGTCTTCGATAAAATCCCTGCAGTAACCGGTCAGTCCCAGGAAGGACCTCACACCCCTTATATTGTTGGGAATCGGTAACTCTTGCACCGACTCCCTCCTAGCTTTGTCTATGGCTCTTTCCCCAGCGCGAATGCTCAGTCCCAGGAATTTTACTTCTTGCTGACCGATGCGTGCTTTCTTAGGATTTATTTTAAAACCCTTTCTCGCTAGCAGCTCCAATAACTCGTCCAGCAGTGGTCCATGCTCCTCCCTTGAATCCGTAAATAGGAGCAAATCATCCACGTACTGCACTATCTGATTGGGCTGACTAAACTCCCTTAAACTTCCTGCCATACACTGATGGAAAATACTGGGGCTATTGTGGAAACCCTGTGGCAGACAGTTCCATGTGTACTGTTGCCCTTTGAAAGTAAAGGCAAACTTGTACTGGTCCTCTCGCCTCAGCGGGATGGACCAAAAACCGTTCGAGATATCCAGCACCGTGAACGTGGTCGCGGACGCTGGGATGCTCCCTATTAGGTCAGCAACTGCTGCTACCGTGGGCGCGCAGGCGGGAATGTTACTGTTAAGGACTCTGTAGTCCACCGTGGCTCTCCACGAATTATCCGGCTTCCTAACCGGCCATAATGGGGAGTTCACGTGTGTGGCTATCGGCCTCAACACGCCCTGCTGCACCAAGGAGGACATTGCTGTCTCCATATCGGGTTCTGCTTCTTTGGGGAAGTTATACTGCTTTTGGGGCCGGGTCATGGGGTCCCCATCTACGCTGACCTCAAACCCGGTAACCCTCCCACAATCGTGCTTGTGGGTTGCAAACGCGTGCATATTATCTGACACGTACGTTTGCATGTCCGTTGGGACATCTGTGACCATAAGCCTGAGGTCGTAGCCTCCGGATGGCTGCACGGTACACAGGACCCCTGTTTCTTCCTCCCCCGGAATAACTACTACCTCGCCTTTTTCACCCTTAGCCCCCCAGAGACAGTGATTTCTGAGGTCCACGAGGATCCCGTGTCCTGATAGAAGATCGGACCCGAGAATACCTCTTCCACCCACCTCCTGCCATTCCATCAGTATACACTTCCACTTGATGTGAAGTGCTCCCAAACGAATGGATAGCGGAAGGGAGAACGCGCCAGCCTGTTCTTTTCCTGTGAACCCCGCTAACGTGAATGGGACCCTGGTAGATAGCGGCGAGTCAAAAGGGCTATCTGTATGGATTATGGTGCAAGAAGCTCCCGTGTCCAACAAATAACTACCCCTCTGTTTCTCTACCTCCATCTCCACTAAAGGTCGCTTCCACGCATCATAGCTAAGCGGACACAGGTAGACGGGCTGCGCGGGTTCTAGTCATAGGGTACTATTAGACGGTCCTGCGGCACCTACGGGGCCGGTTGCAACCGCCACCTTTCCATGTGCACTCAATAAACTGCGCATGGCTCCTAACACTACTTCGAGGTCGTCGGGAGGGGTGGGTGCACCAGCTTCCCTAGCCGGGACAGGCGCCTGGGCTCGGGCTGCGGGATTTTTATCCTTGGAATCCTTCCAAGGGTTCCTGCAATGCTTGCGCCAGTGCCCTGTCTTCCCACACCCGTAACAAGCATTACTTGCCTGTGGGGCGCGATTACCCTCCTGATGCCACTCTCTTTGATACGGGGCTGCGGGTCGTACCTCATGTACTTTTCCCTTAAGGGGACGTGTTGCCATACCCCTTATATTGCGATATCCCAACGTGAGTCGATTCAAGACCGACTCTTCCGTAATGTTGGGGTCATTGGGATCAAACCATGCTTTTGCCTGCTCTCTGACGGCTGGTAAACGGTTGGCTATTATGCACCTAAGCCAATGAGCTAAACCGGCGCCTTCCACATCTTCGCGCTCTGGCGCACCTAGACAGCTGCGCTGATATACTGGCCACAGCCTGTCGGCAAAAACCTTCGGGGGTTCTCCCTCCATCTGCACTGTCTGTCCCACTCTAGCAAACGGACCTTCATCGTCCGCCCCCATCACTTCCAGGACCTCATTCTTTAATGCCTCATAAGTCTTGGTTCCCCTCTTGCTCTCGCCCGAGAGACACTGAAGGATTGTACTGCCTAACGAAAACAACAGCATTTTTGCTGTTTCCCCATCATCGCAGCCGTTAATGGCTGCGGTTTGCTCAACTTCCCTGAAATGTACGGAAGGGTCGTCTGACTCGGTCAGCTTCCGTACGTGATTTATCATAACTCTCAGCTGGTGTGAGCTGTGAGGCAACACAAGCTGGCCGAGGAGATCCCCTGGTTCCTCCCCACCGTTTCTGTTTGGGCCCCTTTTTATACCCGTTACTGGATACAACGGTCCCTTTTCCACTTCTTTCTCAATGGGCTCTTTCGTTTCTTCCATTGCTTCCTCCCTTACCCAGGTTTCCGAATAGCTGGGTGGCGCGGAGGGCGCAATGGCTAATACTTCCTCTGCTTTACTTGGTGGGGATTTCTCAAACTCCTCTTTTACTAGCGGCTGGTGTGCTGACGGACTGATAAGGCACACCATGCCGTGCGCTTTGTTCACGGCCCTTTTGACGTGCTCTATCTCCCTTTTGCAGGCGCTATGATCGGCTCCCTGAAACTTATCCTCAAGGGCCAACTTATATGCCGCCCTAACCCCCGTTAAGCTCTCTTCCTGAGTTCTTATCTGGGCAGCTTGGCGGGCACATCGTTCCTTTAACCTGCTCTCATTTAACTTTGCCTCAGTGACCTGGCACTCGAGGTAATCTATCCTTGTTTTATGGTGACTGGAGATTTCCTGGCGTTCTTGGTGCAGCGCACTTAAATTCCTAATGAGCAATTCCCCTCCAGAAACCTTCTCATCCATTTCTCCCTCTAAATGACTGATTCGAGCTGTTAGCGCTGTAATGGTCTGGTTTGAAATCTGGACCTGCCTTTTGTAACACATTAGCCAGACTGCTTTCTCGAGTGTCTTTTTATGTTCTTTACTATCTGTCCACCTTTCGGCTGCCTCTAATGGGCTTTTATCCGCTAACAATTCACTTATCCATTTCTTAGTTAGATTTACCTTTCCGAACACATAATCTGCTATCTTTTCCTGCATAACATTTCGTACAGTCATTCCAAAGTCTAACACACTACCCTCTCGCTGCCAGTGTCCTGCCGCGGTCGCCATTTTCTGTAAGGGATTTGACGTGCGTGTCTCTCAGCCTGTGAGATTCGCGCGGCTCTGTGCAGCCTGTATGTCAGTGCGGGTTTAGGCCTTGTTGCCTGTTCTGGTCTCCAGCCAGTCTGGGAGCACTAGACACACCTGTGAGTGGTTCGAATCACTCGCCCTTACGGTTCTAGACACTGGACTTAGATGCGAGAGCAGTAATGGAGATGAAACTCATGTAGACTCGGTTGAATAGTACGAAATGGAAAAATCTTTATTGCATGATATTTAAGATTACGAAATACATGTCATAAGCACAGATTAATGACAGTACAATCTTACACGCAGTTATATAGCTAATTCTAGGGAAACGAGGAACGAACGACACACCGTAAATAGGGGCACACATTACAAGTATCCTTAATACTTAAACCCTCCCCTATCAATATCTGTCCTAGCTAGATTCGTAGGATTCGAGACTCATGCTCACCACTCGTGATAACTCGGAGAAATTCCGAATAGCTGATCGGATGTTTTCACCACAGCACCCACGTGTCGATCAGGGGGTCTCCTGGTCCCACTTGTTTACTTGCTTCTGCTCCGGCTAGCAGGCTGGAACGTCTGCTGTGATGAAGATCTGTGTTGGTTGGTTTAACAGGCACTGTCCGGATGGGTTTCACAGACCAGTCAATATCATCTTGGAGGATCTTCCGAGGTCCGTTCTTGCAAGTTCAAAGAAGTCTCCCTGGCAAGGAAACTTGGCTATTCCACCTACAGGCGCGGTCGGGGCTTACTGACCGTGGCGATGAGTATGGTCTTCCTCTCTTCTCATCTCATCTCATCTCATCTCATCTCATCTCATCTCGGGCCTTTGGTTCCGATGCCAGTTACCAACATAGGTCTTCGTTACGCGACACGAGGTAGATCCGAACGGATCATAAAGTTCAACAGTCTTTTTCAAAGAGGCACCAGGCAAGCAGGAACAAGACTACGAGTCAAAAACACAGGAGCAGCCACGAGGATACGAGTCGATCGGATAAGAGAAAAATGGACGGTTGGAGCTTGTAATTATAGTACAAAATCTTCCGTTTCCCGCCCAACCTTAATGTCCTTTCTTTTGTTTGGGTTTGGCGCTCAAATGTCTTGTATGGGTGATCTCCGTTCTTAATGGGTTTCGGGGCTACTCGTAAATGCCTGAGTACCTGTTAATATTTCTCCCATTGTTAAATCGGTCGGTGTTCTCCCTGGAGGGGTTTTGGGGCTTCCAAGTGTTTTGTATAACTACCCGCTAACGGCTCTCTCATCGTAGAGTCGTTGGGATTTTACATATTAATGTCTTTGGATGGGCCCTTGATTACTTGGTACAATAGCTTTCATTCGTACCTGGGAGACCGATTTCAGTATTTATGTGTATACTGCAAACCCATAATGTCTCGTGTATTATCTTCAATGTGCTGAATCTTAATCGATCTTGCACAAATGTTTATTGGAACGCCATCTTGTCTGCCTGTTGAAAAGTCTAGAATGTTCTGTCACGAGGTGCGGCGACCATTTTACAAGCTGCTTGTGTCCACTTTGAAAAAAACCTGACAGCATTCTGCTGAAATAAAAGCTGTTTTGAACGAAACTCTGTGTTTTCTCCTTATTAATAAAATCGCGATATATTGCGAATTCTACAGCAGTTTTCCCATTTGTTGAGGTTAGGAAGGTAATTCAGCTTTAACAGCTGATTATTCACATTTGGAACATCTTTTAAACATTGAATATTTCTTAAAAGGCAGAAAAGGCTGAAAAATGTATTGATTCACTGCATTTTATTTTGTATTGCCTCAGTGTGCGTGGCCCCTTTAATTCTCATGTCTCTTCATTGCCCACAATTCCCTGCGAGCTCCACAGCTTCGCTCCCATTGGCTGTGGGAAGCTGCAATGCCGGACCTGGACAGGAACTTCATCCCGGATCCCTCCAGCATCGCCCCCAGGACGGCGTTACGCCGAGGGTGAGCGCTGCGCCACCTATCTCCATGTCCCCCAGACCAATTTCACTCGCTTAGCGTTGCCGCCATTTCCAGCGGCCGTTAACTCCAGTTGTCGGTAACACCAGCAACTTTGCTGGCGAACACGAATTTATCCCCCTTTGTATTTAGTATCTCAGTGGTCCTTTCTGAGGCCATAATCTTTTAGTGTACACAATAGAGGTTTTCTCTGGAATAAGCATTTGATGTTAATGCTAAGCAGACGTGAGGCTGCTGTGTTTCCTACATTACATCAGTAACTACACTTCTAAGGTACTTTATTGTTTGAAAAGCGCTTTGGGACGTCCTGAGGTTGTGAAAGGCGCAATACAAATGCAAATCTTTCCTCTTTCTTTCTTTTCTTTCTTTCTGCACTGGCAATGGAGTCGAGGAAGGTGCTGCGTTAAAAGTGGTGGTAAGGGTGACTATAAGCAGGGTGTTTTGCAGATTACAATGTATTAGGGTGACAATACAAGAGGGCACAGACTGGTTAACTGTGCCCATCGCAGGCTGAGTTCCTGAACTCGACTTAAGGAAATGTTGACTGGATGGCAGGTACATTCTCCACAGCCTGTATTTACTCTCCCTCTGCAACATCCATACAGAACGAGGACATTCACCTCAATGCTAAAGCAGCCATGTAAATCTGGCCTCAGATCCAGTGGCGAGATGGTGAGACTCCCTGGAGGAGTTCGTTTGGGCACTGGCTCCAGATTGGAACGGCACCGTCGGAGTGAAGTGAAAACGCTTTGCATCAGTTGTGTAAAGGTGCTCCGAAGCAGCATTGCAGGGCCCTGGGGAGAGGTCAGTGTGTCGATGATCTTGGATGGTGCAAAGGGCACAAAGGCCATGAAGATGGAAAGAGAATAAAGGGGCCGAAATTCCTTTAGGCCCATTGATGAGCCTGAACTGGGCGCAGCACTTGGAGCAGGAGGCCCGAGGACAGGGGCCTCATTAATATCAATGGTCCTGGGGGTGGGGGCTTGTCCTGGGGGGGGGGGGGGGGGCTTGTCCTGGGGGGGGGGGGCTTGTCCTGGGGGGGAGGGGCTTGTCCTGGGGGGGATGGGCTTGTCCTGGGGGGTGGGCTTGTCCTGGGGGGAGGGGCTTGTCCTGGGGGGGAGGGGCTTGTCCTGGGGGGGGGGCTTGTCCTGGGGGGGGAAGGGCTTGTCCTGGGGGGGGCTTGTCTGTTGGGGGGAGGGGCTTGTCCTGGGGGGGGGGCTTGTCCTGGGGGTGGGGGGCATGTCCTGGGGAGGGGCTTGTCCTGGGGGTGGGGAGCATGTCCTGGGGAGGGGCTTGTCCTGGGGGGGCGCTTGTCATGGGGGGGGGGCTTGTCATGGGAGGTGCTTGTCTGTTGGGGGGAGGGGCTTGTCCTGGGGGGGGGGGCTTGTCCTGGGAGTGGGGGGCATGTCCTGGGGAAGGGCTTGTCCTGGGGGTGGGGGGCATGTCCTGGGGAGGGGCTTGTCCTGGGGGGGGGGCTTGTCCTGGGGGTGGGGGGCATGTCCTGGGGAGGGGCTTGTCCTGGGGGGGGGGGGGGTTGTCATGGGGGGGGGCTTGTCCTGTGGAGGGGCTTGTCCTGGGGGGGGCGCTTGTCATGGGGGGGGGCTTGTCCTGGGGGGGGGGCTTGTCTGTTGCGGGGAGGGGCTTGTCCTGGGGGGGTGGTGTAAGGGTTTCTGACCGTCTCTCAGCCTGTGAGATTCGTGTGGCTCTGTGCAGCCTGTATGCTCGTGCGGGTTTAGGCCTTATTGCCTGTTCTGGTCTCCAGCCAGTCTGGGAGCACTAGACACACCTGTGAGTGGTTCGACCCACTCGCCCTTATGGTTCTAGACACTGGACTTAGATGCGAGAGCAGTAATGGAGATGAAACTCAGGTAGACTCGGTTGAATGGTACGAAATGGAAAATCTTTATTGCATAATACTTAAGATTACGATATACATGTCATAAGCACAGATTAATGACAGTACAATCTTGCACGCAGTTATGTAATTAATTTCAGGGAAACGAGGAACGAACGACACATCGTAAATGGGGGCACACATTACACTTATCCTTAGTACTGGAAACCCTCCCCTATCAATATCTGTCCTAGCTAGATTCGTAGGATTCGAGACTCATGCTCACCACTCGTGATAACTCGGAGAATTCCGAAAACTCTGATCGGATGTTTTTCACCGCAGCACCCACGTGTCGATCAGGGGGTCTCCTGGCCCCACTTGTTTACTCGTTCTGCTCCGGCTAGCAGGCTGGAACGTCTGCTGTCATGAAGATCTGTGTTGGTTTTCAGAGTTTGGACAATACTCAAAAAAAGAGTCTTCCTGTGCCCTCACACCGGTTCGATAAAACTCGAAGAAGAGTCTTCCTGTGTCAGTTCTGTAGAACTCAAAGAAGTCTTCCTGGCAAGGAAAATGTCTATTCGACCTACAGGCGCGGTCGGGGCTTACTGACCGTGGCGATAAGTATGGTCTTCTTCTCTTCTCATCTCATCTCATCTCATCTCATCTCATCTCGGGCCTTCGGTTCCGACACCGTTTACCGACTTATCGGAATGGTGCGCCCGCTTCAAGGCTTCAGAGCCCAGTTCTACACAGGTCTTCGCGACACGACACGAGGTAGATCCGAGCGGATCATAAAGTTCAACAGTCTTTTAAAAAGAGACACGAGGCAAGCAGGAACAAGACGGCGAGTCAAGAGCACAGGAGCAGCAACGAGGATGAACACCAGCAAGATAAGAGGATAAGAGAGAAATGGACGGTTTGGAGCTTGTAATTATAGTACAAAATCTTCCGTTTCCCGCCCAACCTTAATGTCTTTTCTTTTGTTAGGGTTTGGCGCTCAAATGTCTTGTATAGGGTGATCTCCGTTTTTGATGGGTTTCGGGGCTACTCGTAAATGTCTGAGTACCTGTTAATATTTCTCCCATTGTTTAATCGGTCGGTGTTCTCCCTGGAGGGGTTTTGGGGCTTCCAAGTGTTTTCTGTAACTACCCGCTAACGGCTCTCTCATTGTAGAGTCGTTGGGATTTTACATATTAATGTCTTTGGATGGGCCCTTGATTACTTGGTACAATAGCTTTTATTCGTACCTGGGAGACCGATTTCAGTATTTATGTGTATACTGTAAACCCATGATGTCTTGTGTATTATCTTCAATGTGCTGAATCTTAATCGATCTTGCACAAATGTTTATTGGAACGCCATCTTGTCTGCCTGTTGAAAAGTCTAGAATGTTCCGCCACGAGGTGCGGCGGCCATTTTACAAGCTGCTTGTGTCCACTTTGAAAACCTGACAGCATTCTGCTGAAATAAAAGCTGTTTGAACGAAACTATGTGTTTTTCTCCTTATTAATAAAATCGCGATATATTGCAAATTCTACAGTCCCTCATGTTGATGCAAATAACTCCGCTTATCGTATCAAAAAAATTGTGGTGAGCAATATTATCTCGATTTTCTCCGAATCCAGAAAATTTAAACCCATAACTTAAACTATCTAGGGTCTTTGCGTCGTCCTTATTTCCCAAGAAAATTACACTTTATATCACCGTAGGCATCATTTGCCTTTAAACTTACACCACTTGAGTTCCTTCCCGGCGTAACCAGGCCGATGCCTCTCGTATCACCTGTATATTCATCTTTTTATTTAGGGAAAGGAAAAACAAAACCAAAACCAAACAATCATTTTTAACTACAACACCATCACCAAAATAATCAACACCAACTCTTAAAACATGTCGAGTTCCAAACGTATTTACAGTCTTTGAAAATCATGATTGAGTACAAACTTCCGCGGCGCACGTGGCGAGCGGGAGTGACGCCATTTTCCGATTACACGGTGCTTTCGTCGTGCACGCGCACGTAACGTTCTCGCCACTCTCCCGTGTTTTCATGCTTGGTGAGGCGTTTGTCTCTTTTACAATGTACGACCAATAGGTACACTACAATAAAAACTTGGCATACGACTAAAATGTGGGAGGCTATCCTGATCCATGAAGGCACTTCAATATTGGGGAACAGATTCCACCACGGTGGAATTACTATATCCAGAATGTCTGTCCCTATCTCGACAGTTTTCTGCTCGAGTGTGTAAAAATGTTTTTGTGACACCGTGACGGCTTTTAAAAGCTTGGTGAGGTGTTCAGGGAGAGGGGGAATGAGGTATCCGAAATGCGCGACGAATCGCTGCAAGTCGGTGAAATTCTCTTTTACCGTTAGATGAACAGTGGATGGTTCAGGGATTGGGACAATTCGCTGTTGTGCTACTTGAACTTCCGCCCTGGGTTTGAAACAGAAACTGCTGTCACTCACCGGACACCGGCTACGGTTTCCATGCTGATAGTGTTGCGCTGCAGTGGTAACACAATATGTTCCACCCCCGATGTATGCTACCTGTGGAGGCACATGATCTTGTGCCATTGCCTCCATGGTGCAATTCATGGACTTGGCGCCAGCCGTTCTGAACCCGCACTGTGGTGTTAAAAAGGCATTCAAGTGCTGGGGACACAGTATTATGTGTGCTCCCCTGCCACGACAACCAGAGAGATCTGTACCTGTCATCGTTTGCTCCCAGCGGATGACGTAAGGTGGAACCGCTGCATAGCGAATGTGGGCTCCCCCCTGAATGACACCAATGTTCTCTACCCGATACACCGGGGCGGGCTTTGCTGTGTCGCCCAAAACCGGCATACGTAGTACTATACCCATGATAGTATGGTTTGATCGTCCGCAGTCCACGGGGACTGGGTATGCTTCTGAAGCTAGCCTGAGCTGGCATGGACTTAATGCGTTCTGAAAAGGGTGGAGCGCCCGCAGGTGTTTGTTACTTATCCAGGACGGGACCAAACCTTGTTTTAAATCCTCCAAATTACTGCGGCCCTCGCCCAGTAACCACGCCCCGTAAAGCACGCACACCTCGTTCTGCGCAGCTTGATCGGATGCATTCCGATCTTCCCTAATCAGGGCATTTACCGTCTTTGCATGTTTCTCCAACTCTGCTA
The DNA here is from genome assembly GCA_030390025.1 of Squalus acanthias. Lineage (NCBI taxonomy): Eukaryota > Metazoa > Chordata > Chondrichthyes > Squaliformes > Squalidae > Squalus > Squalus acanthias. The sequence continues at coordinate 225,104 of JASTWF010000305.1, read as the reverse complement.
TAATTTCCTTTAAATGGAGAGTCATTGCTTGGTCCTCGTGTAGACCCGACCCTACCACTTTATTCTCATCCGTTAGAATGTCTTTTAATTGCGTCTTTAAACCATTAATCTGGGTCTGCAGCTCCACACTGTCTAGAGCGTTGACCACAGATGTACCCGTGTTAAAAGCAGTGAACGCGTCGTTCACTACACCCCTTCTTTGCCTCCCTACTTGATCCAAAACTTCATGTGGTGCGGTGTACAAACTTGTTTTATCAATTTCCGCGAAATCAAATTCGTAAAATTGTCTGAACATCTTGGTCAACAGGACCTGATATAACTGTTCCGTCTTTTTGGGGCACCACTCTGGTAACCGCACCTCGGTGAGATTTAAAATCACCGAGGCCACCGCGTAATGTACCCCCTGGAATAGTATCTGGTCTGTGGGGACCAGTACCAAACCATTCCCGGGTCCCTTACTGGTTTTAGGGCACCCTTCCTCTTCAGCTAGAACCACCGGAATCGTGGGCGGGGCTTTGCGTGGGCGCGTAATGAGTTCAGTGGCATTTACCGGGATCGAAGAGTATGGGGCTCCGCACCCCCTGGTGCTCGCATCCCACCTCATCCCCTGTCCGTTATCCTGCCATTGATGAACGAAAAATATGGAGATGCCTTTGGGGCAAGCGTACTTTGACCCCCACATGCATACATAAATTCCCTCATCCGGTTCCCACCATTTGTCCCAACAGACTCTCACTTGTCCGTTTGTCCCCGTAATTGTCCGATGGGTATTGTTACCCAGTCGTTCCCACTCGACCGAAGAGTTCCTCATGTTTTTGCTCAGCTTTCGCAGCCACCACCATCGGCTCAATGGGACATTCCCACTACAAGTCAAACAAATCCGTTTGCCGACGGTGACGCTGATCCTGGGTGCGATGATCCTTACTTTGGGGCACATTAAAGAAGTCTCTTGGTAGGCAAACCCCGATGTGCTGGAATACTCCGTTGAGTTCGTTCCCAGCCATCCTGGCCACCTTCCCTTGTGGAAATAGGTGGTGGTCTCCTCAGCCTCCCGTCTTCCGGTCCCATCCACCGCGATGAGGGCCGTGTCCCCGGAGCATCCAAACATCACGACATCCTTGGTGCGGCCTCGATAGGCCAATCCACATCCGATTGCCGCGAGCAATACTAGAATTCGTTCCATCCTTCCTTGGTTCCTGTGATCAGATAGAATGAGGTAGCCAGCCTCGCAAGAGTCTCTGGCTTTTGTGAAGTGTGAGCGGGTCCCCTGACCTCGCCTCACGTAAACTTCAATGTTCGCTGAATAAACTTTAACTAAACCTATTTCTAAAGCTCCCATCATTTTATCATTTTCTGTTAAAATTAAACTACAAACTTAACCTTATTAAAACTATAAACTTATTCTTAACCTTAAACTATAAACTTAGAAACCTATCAACTTATCTAAAACTATAACTGTACAGCGCTGCCCGTACTCAGGGCGGCCCCTTTAAATTCTGAGAAGGCTGCTGCGAGCTCTTCCCGACGGTGGGAGGGCACTGACCCCTTCCTTTGATCTGCCGCAGCCTGTTGCTGCACTGACCCTTTCCTCTGATCTGCCGCAGCCTGTTGCTGCTGCGATGGGACTGGGCCCTACCTGGGCTGCCTTAACCTTAAGCCTACGCCTTGGGGCAGTCTGGGGACATGACCACATCTTCCTGGGCTGGGGTGCTCGACCTGACCTACGAGGAGTTGTCGGGGGCAAGAATCCCAGGACCGACGGACCGGGTTCCGAGACTTCCACCGGGACGACCTGTGGTCCCACCACAGTCGCTGGCTCCGCCTCCCCTGACTCCGCCTCCCCTGACTCCGCCTCCCTGACCTCGGGACTTGCAGCTTGTGGCACTGCCCTGCTCGGCCCAGCAGGCGGCCCTTCACTCGCAATCCCTACCTCCCCCGAGGGCAGGACGTTCAAGGTGGGCGGCTCGGGCTCTGAGGTTTTCACCGTCACGCCCTGTGGTCTCACAGCGGCTGGCTCCGCCTCCCCTAGCTCCTCCCTCCTGTGTTCGGGACCTGCAGCCTCGGTGTCCACCCTGTGTGGATCTCTATCTGCAGCCCCTGTCCTCCCTATACCTGAATCGGGGGCGACCCTTGCGTTCCCCGATCCCCACTCGTCCTCATCACTATCCTCATCTGACTCGAGTTCCAAGAACTCTCCCTCATCTGACTCCCAACCCCACAAAAATGTTTCACAATTTTCCAGGATGTCTCCTCCCCTGATGCAAGCTGCTTTGCCTGCCTGTGTGCCTTGTGGTCCTACCTGGGGCTGCGAGTCCCCACTCGCAGGTTTTGCCCCTGTGGTTTTCCCTTGCGCACCTGGCTTGTACAGTTTGCACTGGTTTACATGGAACCACTTAGTGCGCCGAGGTACCTTTGCGGCATATACCATGGGACTCACCTTATCTACAATATTGTAGGGTCCCATATACAGTGGTTCCAGACTCCCTACTCTGGCGTAGTTTCTGACCATAACCTGGTCTCCTACTTCCCACTCCCGCGTTTTGCGGGGCTCCAGCAACAGGCGATTGCCCTGATGCTGCCTTCCCATGTTCCCAGCCGCCTGCTCATAAACCTGCTTCAGGCGCTCCAAGAGGGTCTGGGCGAACTTGTCCCTGCTTATCTCTTGGAGCTGGCCCTCAGTGAGCACCGGCGCTAGCACATGGGTGGGGGTTCGCATGAGCCTCCCAGTCATCACCTCGTGCGGGGAGTACCCCGTACTTTTTGACTGACTGGCCCGGACCCCCATGAGGACTAAAGGCAGAACCTCCGCCCATTTTTGGGGCGAGTTCCTAGTCTCTTTCCTCAATTTCTCCTTCAGGGTCCGGTTCATGCGTTCAACAATCCCGGATGACTGGGGATTGTGTGCTACGTGCCACTTCCCTTCAATGCCCAAAAGCATGAGGGTGTTCTGCATCACCTGGCCGGTGAAATGGCTCCCTTGGTCTGACTCCACAAAACGGGGAAGTCCCCACCGCGAGAACACTTCCCGGACCAAGATTTTTGCAGTACCCAGTGCCGTAGCTGTTCGACAGGGGAAGGCTTCCACCCACTTGGAAAACACATCCACCAAGACGAGGCAGTATTTATAGCCTCCCTGGGTGGTGGGCAGGGGTCCTATATAGTCGATCTGTATCGACTGCCATGGTCCCTCTACCCTTCTTACGTGCCCCATGGGCACTTTCCTTTTCTGGGGGTCTGGGTTGTTTGCAGCGCACACAACACAGTTTGCACAGAACTCTCGGACCTATTCCCTGAGCCCTGGCCACCATCCCGCTTGCTCTACCCGTTGCCAGGTAACCTCGGGCCCGGGGTGCCCTGCCCCTGGTCCCTCGTGAGCCAACTGGAGGAATTCCCTCCTGTGCTGCTGCGGCACAACCCACTGCTCCTCGCGGAACAGCATGCCTTCCTTAACTGAGAGGGTTGCCGTACTGTACGGACCCTCTACTTGCTTCCCCACAGCAATGGTTTTTAGGACTGCTTTTAGGGCGGGATCCTGGGTTTGGACGGTCTTAAGGTCCAGGGGCAATGCTACCCTGGGGTTCCCGGGATTCCCGTCCCTGCCTTGGATCGCTGCCATGAGTCTGGTCCCATAGGGGTCCCAGAAAATGCCGTTGCGGGCACCTTCCCTGGCTAGCGCATCCGCCTGCTGGTTGCCCTCCCCACGGGGCTCTGTGGAGGAGTGAGCTTTCACCTTATGGATGAAAATCTCCCCTTCCTCCCCTACTGCTGCTAGGATCTTTTCCAGCAAGGGCTTCACCGTTAAAGGTCGCCCGTCCGCGGAGGTGTATCCACGGCGGGACCAAATGGCCAGGTATTCCGTACACGAATTGCATGTGAACATACTGTCCGAGCAAATCGTGTATGGGGTTGGGAAAAGGTCTGGGTGGGTAACAACGTACACCACAGCAGACAGCTCAGCCTGCTGCGCGCTCATGGTGCTAGGGAGCTTGATCGCCAGGGCAAGGTTTGCCGCAGGGTCATAAACTCCACACGCTATGAGTCGTTCGCCAGCAGATACTGTGCTAGAACAATCAACATAAATCTCGCGCCCGGTGGGATGTATCCCGGCCCGCAAACCTATGTTGACGTCCCACACCCCTTCCACCGAACATCGGTGGGCTGTACCGGGGTATACCAAATTTGCCGCAAGCCTGGGCTCGCAAAGACCTTTTACTCTAAGATCCATCTGGGAAAGAAGAAGGGTCCAGCGTGCAATGCGCACGCTGCTTACGGTCCCATCTTTAATTCTCCCATCTAGAAGCATCTTAGTTGGTGTATGATGGGTGAGGAGAGTGATGGGAGAGAGTCCTGTGAAGATCGCTGATCTTTTCACAGCCCAATGCGTGGCTAAAAGGTGCCTTTCGCAATTGGAGAAACTTCTCTCCACATCCGTTAACACCCTGGACGAATAGACAACCGGCCTCAGCTTGCCGTGGCGCTCTTGGAGCAGCACAGCGCTCAAGCTGTCCCCGCTGGCAGCTACCTCCAGGAAAAACTCCTTCCCCCCATCTATGGCCCCTAAGGCTGGCGCGGTCTGCAGATCCCTTTTTAACTTCTCGAAGGCTGCTTGGCAGCCCTCGTTTCAAGACCACTCCACTCCCTTATGGAGGAGTCGGAGCAGCGGCGCCGCTGTGGCCGCATAGTCCTCGATAAAATCCCTGCAGTAACCGGTCAGTCCCAAGAAGGACCTCACACCCCTTATGTTGTTGGGAATCGGTAACTCTTGCACCGACTCCCTCCTAGCCTTATCTATGGCTCTTTCCCCAGCGCGAATGGACAGTCCCAGGAATTTTACTTCCTGCTGACCGATACGTGCTTTCTTAGGGTTTACTTTAAAACCCGTTCTTGCTAGCAGCTCCAATAACTCGGCCAGCAGTGGTCCATGCTCCTCCCTTGAATCCGTAAACAGGAGCAAATCATCCACGTACTGCACTATCTGATTGGGCTGACTAAACTCCTTTAAACTTCCTGCCATACACTGATGGAAAATACTGGGGCTGTTGTGGAAACCCTGTGGCAGACAGTTCCATGTGTACTGTTGTCCTTTGAAAGTAAAGGCAAACTTGTACTGGTCCTCTCGCCGCAGCGGGATGGACCAAAAACCGTTCGAGATATCCAGCACCGTGAACGTGGTCGCGGACGCTGGGATACTCCCTATTAGGTCAGCAACTGCTGCTACCGTGGGCGCACAGGCGGGAATGTTACTGTTAAGGACTCTGTAGTCCACCGTGGCCCTCCACGAATTATCCGGCTTCCTAACCGGCCATAATGGGGAGTTCACGTGTGTGGCTATTGGCCTCAACACGCCCTGCTGCACCAAGGAGGACATTGCTGTCTCCATATCGGGTTCTGCTTCTTTGGGGAAGTTATACTGTTTTTGGGGCCGGGTCATGGGGTCCCCATCTACGCTGACCCCAAACCCGGTAACCCTCCCACAATCGTGCTTGTGGGTTGCAAACGCGTGCATATTATCTGACACGTACGTTTGCATATCCGTTGGGACATCTGCGACCATAAGCCCGAGGTCGTAGCCTCCGGATGGCTGCATGGTACACAGGACCCCTGTTTCTTCCTCCCCCGGAATTACCACTACCTCGCCTTTTTCACTCTTAGCCCCCCAGAGACAATGATTTCTGAGGTCCACGAGGATCCCGTGTCCTGATAGAAGATCGGACCCGAGGATACCTCTTCCACCCCCCTCCTGCCATTCCATCAATATGCACTTCCACTTGATGTGAAGTGCCCCCAAACGAATGGATAGCGGAAAGGAGAACGCGCCAGCCTGTTCTTTTCCCGTGAACCCCGCTAATGTGAATGGGACCTTGGTAGATAGCGGCGAGTCAAAAGGGCTATCTGTATGAATCACTGTGCAAGAAGCTCCCGTGTCCAACAAATAACTACCCTTCTGTTTCTCTACCTCCATTTCCACCAGGGGTCGCTTCCACGCATCATAGCTGAGCGGACACAGGTAGACGGGCTGCGCGGGCTCTAGTCATTGGGTATGGTTAGACGGTCCTGCGGCACCTACGGGGCCGGTAGCAACCGCCACTTTTCCATGTGCACTCATGAAGTTGCGCATGGCTCCCAACACTGATTCGAGGTCGTCGGGAGGGGTGGGTGCACTAGCTTCCCTAACAGAGACAGGCATCTGGGCTCGGGCTGCGGGATTTTTATCCCTGGAATCCTTCCAAGGGTTCCTGCAGTTCTTGCGCCAGTGCCCTGTCCTCCCACACCCGTAACAAGCATTACTTGCCTGCGGGGCGCGGTTACCCTCCTGATGCCACTCCCTTTGAGCCGGGGCTGCGGGTCGTACCTCATGTACTTTTCCCTTAAGGGGACGTGTTCCCATACCCCTTATATTGCGATATCCTATCGTGAGTCGATTCAAGACCGACTCTTCCGTAATGTTGGGGTCATTGGGATCAAACCACGCTTTTGCCTGCTCTCTGACGGCTGGTAAACTGTTGGCTACTATGCACCTAAGCCAATGATTTAAACCGGCGCCGTCCACGGCGTCGCGCTCTGGCGCACCTGGACAGCTGCGCTGATATACTGACCACAGCCTGTTGGCAAAAACCTTCGGGGGTTCTCCCTCCATCTGCACTGTCTGTCCCACTCCAGCAAACGGACCTTCATCGTCCGCCCCCAACACTTCTAGGACCTCATTTTTCAATGCCTCATAAGTCTTGGTTCCCCTCTTGCTCTCGTCCGAGAGACACTGAAGGATTGAACTGCCTAACGAAAATAACAGCATTTTTGCTGTTTCCCCATCATCGCAGCCGTTGATGGCTGCGGTTTGCTCAACTTCTCTGAAATGTACAGAAGGGTCGTCTGACTCGGTCAGCTTCCGTACGTGATTTATCATAACTCTCAGCTGGTGTGAGCTGTGAGGCAACACAAGCTGGTTGAGGAGAACCCCTTCTTCCTCCCCGTTTCTGTTTGGGCCCCTTTTTATACCCGTAACCGGATACAACGGTCCCTTTTCCACTTCTCTCTCAGTGGGCTCTTTCGTTTCTTCCACTACTTCCTCCCTTACCCAGGTTTCCGAATAGCTGGGTGGCGCGGAGGGCGCAGTGGCTAATACTTCCTTTGCTTTACTTGGTGGGGATTTCTGAAACTCCTCATTTACTCGCGGCTGGTGTGCTGACGGACTGATAAGGCACACCATGCCGTGCGCTTTGTTCACGGCCCTTTTAAGGTGCTCTATCTCCTGTTGGCAGGTGCTATGATCGGCCCCCTGAAACTTATCCTCAAGGGCCAACTTATATGCCGCCCTAACCCCCGTTAAGCTCTCTTCCTGGGTTCTTATCTGGGCAGCTTGGCGGGCACATCGTTCCTTTAGTCTGCCCTCACTTAACTTTGCCTCAGTGACCTGGCACTCGAGGTAATCTATCCTTGTTTTATGGTGACTGGTGATTTCCTGGCGTTCTTGGTGCAGCACACTTAAATTCCTAATGAGCAACTCCCCTCCAGAGACCTTCTCATCCATTTCCTCCTCTAAATGCCTGATCCGAGCTGTTTGCGCTGTAATGACCTGGTTTGAAATCTGGACCTGCCTTTTGTAACACATTAACCAGACTGCTTTCTCGACTGTCTTTTTATGTTCCTTACTATCTGTCCACCTCTCGGCTGCCTCTAGTGGACTCTTATCCGCTAACAGGTCACTTATCCATTTCTTAGTTAGATTTACCTTTCCGAACACATAATCTGCTATCTTTTCCTGCATAACATTTCGTACATTCACACCAAAGTTTAACACACTACCCTCTCGCTGCCAGTGTTCTGCCGTGGTCGCCATTTTCTGTAAGGGTTTCTGACCGTCTCTCAGCCTGTGAGATTCGTGTGGCTCTGTGCAGCCTGTATGCTAGTGCGGGTTTCGGCCTTATTGCCTGTTCTGGTCTCCAGCCAGTCTGGGAGCACTAGACACACCTGTGAGTGGTTCGACCCACTCGCCCTTACGGTTCTAGACACTGGACTTAGATGCGAGAGCAGTAATGGAGATGAAACTCAGGTAGACTCGGTTGAATGGTACGAAATGGAAAATCTTTATTGCATAATACTTAAGATTACGAAATATATGTCATAAGCACAGATTAATGACAGTACAATCTTGCACGCAGTTATGTAATTAATTTCAGGGAAACGAGGAACGAACGACACATCGTAAATGGGGGCACACATTACACTTATCCTTAGTACTTGAAACCCTCCCCTATCAATATCTGTCCTAGCTAGATTCGTAGGATTCGAGACTCATGCTCACCACTCGTGATAACTCGGAGAATTCCGAAAACTCTGATCGGATGTTTTTCACCGCAGCACCCACGTGTCGATCAGGGGGTCTCCTGGCCCCACTTGTTTACTCGTTCTGCTCCGGCTAGCAGGCTGGAATGTCTGCTGTCATGAAGATCTGTGTTGGTTTTCAGAGTTTGGACAATACTCAAAAAAAGAGTCTTCCTGTGCCCTCACACCGGTTCGATAAAACTCGAAGAAGAGTCTTCCTGTGTCAGTTCTGTAGAACTCAAAGAAGTCTTCCTGGCAAGGAAAATGTCTATTCGACCTACAGGCGTGGTCGGGGCTTACTGACCGTGGCGATAAGTATGGTCTTCTTCTCTTCTCATCTCATCTCATCTCATCTCATCTCGGGCCTTCGGTTCCGACACCGTTTACCGACTTATCGGAATGGTGCGCCCGCTTCAAGGCTTCAGAGCCCAGTTCTACACAGGTCTTCGCGACACGACACGAGGTAGATCCGAGCGGATCATAAAGTTCAACAGTCTTTTAAAAAGAGACACGAGGCAAGCAGGAACAAGACGGCGAGTCAAGAGCACAGGAGCAGCCACGAGGATGAACACCAGCAAGATAAGAGGATAAGAGAGAAATGGACGGTTTGGAGCTTGTAATTATAGTACAAAATCTTCCGTTTCCCGCCCAACCTTAATGTCTTTTCTTTTGTTAGGGTTTGGCGCTCAAATGTCTTGTATAGGGTGATCTCCGTTTTTGATGGGTTTCGGGGCTACTCGTAAATGTCTGAGTACCTGTTAATATTTCTCCCATTGTTTAATCGGTCGGTGTTCTCCCTGGAGGGGTTTTGGGGCTTCCAAGTGTTTTCTGTAACTACCCGCTAACGGCTCTCTCATCGTAGAGTCGTTGGGATTTTACATATTAATGTCTTTGGATGGGCCCTTGATTACTTGGTACAATAGCTTTTATTCGTACCTGGGAGACCGATTTCAGTATTTATGTGTATACTGTAAACCCATGATGTCTTGTGTATTATCTTCAATGTGCTGAATCTTAATCGATCTTGCACAAATGTTTATTGGAACGCCATCTTGTCTGCCTGTTGAAAAGTCTAGAATGTTCCGCCACGAGGTGCGGCGGCCATTTTACAAGCTGCTTGTGTCCACTTTGAAAACCTGACAGCATTCTGCTGAAATAAAAGCTGTTTGAACGAAACTATGTGTTTTTCTCCTTATTAATAAAATCGCGATATATTGCGAATTCTACAGGGGCTTGTCTGTTGGGGGGAGGGGCTTGTCCTGGGAGGGGGGGCTTTTCCTGGGGGTGGGGGGCATGTCCTGGGGAGGGGCTTGTCCTGGGTGGGGCGCTTGTCATGGGGGGAGGTTTGTCCTGGGGGGGGCTTGTCTGTTGGGGGGAGGGGCTTGTCCTGGGGGGGGACTTGTCCTGGGGGGGGCTTGTCTGTTGGGGGGAGGGGCTTGTCCTGGGGGGGGGGCTTGTCCTGGGGGTGGGGGGCATGTCCTGGGGAGGGGCTTGTCCTGGGGGTGGGGAGCATGTCCTGGGGAGGGGCTTGTCCTGGGGGGGGCGCTTGTCATGGGGGGGGGGGCTTGTCCTGGGGGTGGGCTTGTCTGTTGGGGGTAGGGCCTGGTCCTGGGGGGGTGGGGGGCTTGTCCTGGGGTTGGGGGGCTTGTCCTGGGGGTGGGGGGCATGTCCTGGGGAGGGGCTTGTCCTGGGGGGGGGCTTGTCTGTTGGGAGGAGGGGCTTGTCCTGGGAGGGGGGGCTTTTCCTTGGGGTGGGAGGCATGTCCTGGGGAGGGGCTTGTCCTGGGCGGTGCGCTTGTCATGGGGGGGGGGCTTGTCCTGGGGGGGGCTTGTCGTGGGGGGGAGAGGCTTGTCATGGGGGGGGCTTGTCCTGGGGGGGGCTTGTCATTGCGGCGGGGGGGGGCTTGTCCTGGGGTGTTGGGCATGTCCTGGGGGGTAGGGGTTTGTCCTGGGGGGGGCTTGTCCTGGGGGTGGGAGGCATGTCCTGGGGAGGGGCTAGTCCTGGGGTGGGTGCGTGTCATGGCGGTGGGGCTTGTCCTGGGGGGGGGGCTTGTCTGTTGGGGGCAGGGGCTTGTCTTGGGGAGGGCTTTTCCTGGGGGGGAGGGGCTTGTCCTGGGGGGGGGCTTGTCCTGGGGGGGGCGCTTGTCATGGGGGTGGGGGCTTGTCCTGGGGGGGGCGCTCGTCATGTGGGGGGGGGTTTGTCCTGGGGAGGGGCTTATCCTGGGGGGGGGCGATTGTCATGGGGGGGGCTTGTCCTGGGGGGGGCTTGTCTGTTGGGGGGAGGGGCTTGTCCTGGGTGGGGGGGGCTTGTCCTGGGGGTGGGGCTTGTCCTGGGGGGGGTGCTTGTCATGGGGGTGGGGCTTGTCCTGGGGGGGGGGCTTGTCTGTTGGGGGGAGGGGCTTGTCATGGGGGGGGGCTTGTCCTGGGGGAGGTTGATTGTCCTGGGGGGGTGGGCTTGTCCTGGGGGGCAGGGGATTGTCCTGGGGGGGAGGGGATTGTCCTGGGGCTGCGCTTGTCATGGGGGGGGGCTTGTCCTGGGGGTTGGGCTTGTCCTGGGGTGGGGCTTGTCCTGGTGGGGAGGGGCTTGTCCTGGGGGGTGGGCTTGTCCTGCGGTGGGGCTTGTCCTGGGGGGGAGGGGCTTGTCATAGGGGGGGCTTGTCCTGGGGGTGGGCTTGTCCTGGGGCGGTGGGGCTTTTCCTGTGGGGGGGGGGGCTTGTCCTGGGGGGGGGCTTGTCCTGCGGGGCTGGGGCTTGTCCTGGGGCGGTGGGGCTTGTCCTGCGGGGGTGGGGCTTGTCCTGGGGCGGTGGGGCTTGTCATGCGGGGGGGGCTTGTCAAGGGGGGTGGCTTGTCATTGGGGGGAGGGGGCTTGTCCTGGGGGGCTGGGCTTGTCCTGGGGGGGAGAGGCTTGTCATGGGGGGAGTGCTTGTCCTGGAGGGGTGCTTGTCCTGGGGGGGGGGCTTGTCCTGGGGTGGGGCTTGTCCTGGGGGGGAGGGGCTTGTCCTGGGGGGTCTTGTCCTGAAGGGGGGGGCTTGTCCTGGGAGATGGCTTGTCCTGTGGGTGGGCTTGTCCTGGGGGTGGGCTTGTCCTGGGGGGGAGGGGCTTGTCCTGGGGAATGGGGCTTGTCCTGGGGGTGGGCTTGTCCTGGGGGGGAGGGGCTTGTCCTGGGGGAGGGCTTGTCCTGGGGGGGGGCTTGTCCTGGGGGGGAGAGGCTTGTCATGGGGGGGGTGCTTGTCCTGGGGGGGGGTTGTCATTGGGGGGGGGGGTTTGTCCTGGGGGGGTGGGCTTGTCCTGGGGGGGAGGGGCTTGTCCTGGGGGGTGGGCTTGTCCTGGGGGGGGCGCTTGTCATGGGGGGGGGACTTGTCCTGGGGGGGCGATTGTCATGGCGGGGGGGGCTTGTCCTGGGAGGGACTTGTCCTGGGGGGGGGGGGCTTGTCTGTTGGGGGGAGGGGCTTGTCCTGGGTGGGGGGGGGGGCTTGTCCTGGGGGGGGCTTGTCTGTTGGGGGGAGGGCTTGTCCTGGGTGGGGGGGGCTTGTCCTGGGGTTGGGAGGCATGTCCTGGGGAGGGGCTTGTCCTGGCGGGTGCGCTTGTCATGGGGGGGGCTTGTCCTGGGGGGGGGGGCTTGTCTGTTGGGGGGAGGGGCTTGTCATGGGGGGGTTTGTCCTGGGGTGGGCTTGTCCTGGGGGGGAGAGGCTTGTCATGGGGGGGGGGGCTGGTCATTGGGGGGGGGGCTTGTCCTGGGGGGGTGGGCTTGTCCTGGGGGGGAGGGGCTTGTCCTGCGTGGGGCTTGTGCTGGGGGGGGTGCCTGTCATGGGGGGGGGGGGCTTGTCCTGGGGGTGGGGCTTGTCCTGGGGGGTGGGCTTGTCCTGGGGTGGGGCATGTCATGGGGGGGGGTGGGCTTGTCCTGGGGGGTGGGCTTGTCCTGGGGTGGGGCTTGTCATGGGGGGGTGGGCTTGTCCTGGGGGGTGGGCTTGTCCTGGGGTGGAGCTTGTCCTGGGGGGGGCGGGGCGTGTCCTGGGGGTGGGCTTGTCCTGGGGTGGGGCTTGTCATGGGGGGGGTGGGCTTGTCCTGGGGGGTGGGCTTGCCCTGGGGGGGGGGCTTGTCCTGGGGGGAAGGGGCTTGTCCTGGGATGGGGCTTGTCCTGGGGGTGGACTTGTCCTGGGGCGGTGGGGCTTGTCCTGCGGGGGGGGGGGGGGCTTGTCCTGGGGGGTGGGCTTGTCCTGGGGGGGAGGGGCTTGTCCTGGGGGTGGGCTTGTCCTGGGGCGGTGGGGCTTGTCCTGCAGGGGGGGGGGGCTTGTCCTGGGGGGGCGCTTGTCCTGGGGTGGAGGGGCTTGTCCTGCGGGGGGGGGGGGGCTTGTCCTGGGGGGGCGCTTGTCCTGGGGTGGAGGGGCTTGTCCTGCGGGGGGGGGCTTCTCCTGGGGGGGGCTTGTCCTGGGGGGGGGGTCTTGTCCTGCGGGGGTGGGGCTTGTCCTGGGGCGGTGGGGCTTGTCCTGCAGGGGTGGGGCTTGTCCTGGGGCGGTGGGGCTTGTCATGGGGGGGGTGCTTGTCCTGGGGGGAGGCTTGTCATTGGGGGGGGGGGGGCTTGTCCTGGGCGTGTGGGCTTGTCCTGGGGGGGAGAGGCTTGTCATGGGGGGAGTGCTTGTCCTGGGGGGGGTGCTTGTCCTGGGGGGGGGGGCTTGTCCTGGGGTGGGGTTTGTCCTGGGGGGGAGGGGCTTGTCCTGGGGGGTCTTGTCCTGGGGGGGGCTTGTCCTGGGGGTGGGCTTGTCCTAGGGGGGAGGGGCTTGTGGTGGGAGAGGGCTTGTCCTGGGGGGGGGCTTGTCCTGGGGGGAGGGGCTTGTCCTGGGAGATGGCTTGTCCTGGGGGTGGGCTTGTCCTGGGGGGAGGGGCTTGTTCTGGGGGTTGGGGCTTGTCCTGGGGGGGGCTTGTCCTGGGGGGAAGTGGCTTGTCCTGGGGGGAGGGGCTTGTCCTGATGGGTGGGGATTGTCCTGGGGGGTGCTTGTCTGGGGGGGAGGGGCTTGTCCTGGGGGGGTGCTTGTCTGGGGGGAGGGGCTTGTCCTGGGGGGGGGCGCTTGTTCTGGGGGGAGGGGCTTGTCCTTGGGGCAGGCTTGTCCTGGGGGGGGGGAGCTTGTCCAGGGGGGGTGCTTGTCTGGGGGGGAGGGGATTGTCCTGGGGGGGGTGCTTGTCCGGGGGGAGGGGCTTATCCTGGGGGGGTGCTTGTCCGGGGGGAGGGGCTTGTTCTGGGGGAGGGGCTTGTCCTGGGGGCAGGCTTGTCCTTTGGGGGGGAGCTTTTCCTGGGGGGGTGCTTGTCTGGTGGGGAGGGGCTTGTCCTGGGGGGGGGGCTTGTCTGGGTGGGAGGGGCTTGTCCTGGGGTGTGCTTGTCTGGGGGGAGGGGCTTGTTCTGGGGGGAGGGGCTTGTCCTGGGGGCAGGCTTGTCCTGGGGGGGAGGGGCTTGTCCTGGTGGGGTGCTTGTCTGGGGGGGTGGGGCTTGTCCTGGGGGGGGTGCTTGTCTGGGGGGGAGGGGCTTGTCCTGGGGGGGTGCTTGTCCGGGCGGAGGGGCTTGTCCTGGGGGGGTGCTTGTCCTGGGGGGGAGGGGCTTGTCCTGGGGGGGGAGCTTGTCCTGGGGGGTGCTTGTCCTGGGGGGGAGGGGCTTGTCCTGGGGGGGTGCTTGTCCTGGGGGGTGCTTGTCCTGGGGGGGAGGGGCTTGTCCTGGGGGGGTGCTTGTCCGGGGGGAGGGGCTTGTCCAAGGGGGGGTGCTTGTCCGGGGGGAGGGGCTTATCCTGGGGGGGTGCTTGTCCGGGGGGAGGGGCTTGTTCTGGGGGAGGGGCTTGTCCTGGGGGCAGGCTTGTCCTTTGGGGGGGAGCTTTTCCTGGGGGGGTGCTTGTCTGGTGGGGAGGGGCTTGTCCTGGGGGGGGGGCTTGTCTGGGTGGGAGGGGCTTGTCCTGGGGTGTGCTTGTCTGGGGGGAGGGGCTTGTTCTGGGGGGAGGGGCTTGTCCTGGGGGCAGGCTTGTCCTGGGGGGGAGGGGCTTGTCCTGGTGGGGTGCTTGTCTGGGGGGGTGGGGCTTGTCCTGGGGGGGGTGCTTGTCTGGGGGGGAGGGGCTTGTCCTGGGGGGGTGCTTGTCCGGGCGGAGGGGCTTGTCCTGGGGGGGTGCTTGTCCGGGGGGGTGCTTGTCCTGGGGGGTGCTTGTCCTGGGGGGGAGGGGCTTGTCCTGGGGGGGGAGCTTGTCCTGGGGGGTGCTTGTCCTGGGGGGGAGGGGCTTGTCCTGGGGGGGTGCTTGTCCTGGGGGGTGCTTGTCCTGGGGGGGAGGGGCTTGTCCTGGGGGGGTGCTTGTCCGGGGGGAGGGGCTTGTCCTGGGGGGGTGCTTGTCCGGGGGGAGGGGCTTGTTCTGTGGGGAGGGGCTTGTCCTGGGGGCAGGCTTGTCCTGGGGGGTGGGAGCTTGTCCTGGGGGGGTGCTTGTCTGGGGGGGAGGGGCTTGTCCTGGGGGGGTGCTTGTCCTGGGGGCAGGCTTGTCCTGGGGGTGGGGAGCTTGTCCTGGGGGGGTGCTTGTCTGGGGGTCGAGGGGCTTGTCCTCGGGGGGTGCTTGTCCGGGGGGAGGGGCTTGTCCTGGGGTGGTGCTTGTCCGGGGGGAGGGGCTTGTTCTGGGGGGAGGGGCTTGTCCTGGGGGCAGGCTTGTCCTGGGGGGGGGGAGCTTGTCCTGGGGGGGTGCTTGTCTGGGGGGGAGGGGCTTGTCCTGGGGGGGTGCTTGTCTGGGGGGGAGGGTCTTGTCCTGGGGGGGGTGCTTGTCCTGGGGGGGCGCTTGTCCTGGGGTGGTGCTTGTCCTGGGGGGGTGCTTGTCCTGGGGGGGCGCTTGTCCTGGGGTGGTGCTTGTCCTGGGGTGGTGCTTGTCCTGGGGGGGTGCTTGTCTGGGGGGGAGGGGCTTGTCCTGGGGGGGTGCTTGTCTGGGGGGAGGCGCTTGTCCTGGGGGGGTTCTTGTCCTGGGGGGGCGCTTGTTCTGGGGGGAGGGGCTTGTCCTGGGGGAGTGCTTGTCCTGGGGGGGTGCTTGTTCTGGGGGGAGCGGCTTGTCCTGGGGGCAGGCTTGTCCTGGCGGGGGGAGCTTGTCCTGGGGGGGCGCTTGTTCTGGGGGGGTGCTTGTCCTGGGGGCAGGCTTGTCCTGGGGGGGGTAGCTTGTCCTGGGGGAGTGATTGTTTTGGGGGGGGGCTTTTCCTGGGGGTGGTCTTGTCCTGTGGGGGGGGGCGGCGCTTGTCCTGGGGGGGAGGGAGGGATTATCCTGGGGGGCTGCTACGTGGGGCGTGATCGGGATACTGAAAATTCAGGGGAGCACTCCTACTGATCCTGTCTCCACAGGAACAATCTTCTTAAACATTTTAGAAACCGTACCTTCTGATGGAGATTGCTGCTTAGACCGCAGTTGTCTGGCTCCTGCTCCACTCTGCATTGTCCAATTTAGCAGAGGGGACCTGTATTAGGCGGCCAACGGGATGGCAGTAAAATGGCCGAGCCAATATCGGATCGGACGTCTTTCATGTGCCCCTCGGGTGTGGGACATTGCTTACCAAAATTAGCCCTCGTCATGTGCAACAAGATCCTATTTTTACCCCAAAGTGCTTTAAAAATCAGCCTTTCAGGTACGATCTTTTACAATGTGTCTCTGGTTCTTGCCCGTTCCTCATGGCCTGTGAGCTTCAACAGACTAATCACCAGGGGGTGGAAGAATCACAGCCAAGCATGCTCTTGTCCTGACTCAGATTGACTTTGCAGCAGAGACCAGTGGTTGGCAGGAAGCCTGGATGATTTCCCCCTGATCAGCCCTAGCCCAGACCCATTGTCGTCTCCCTTCAGCCTATGGAGCTGGGATTGAGTATAACTCAGCCAGGGATTGAACTAGAGGCTTCATGGCCTGCGGTGCTGAGTCCCAGGACTGGACTGTCCATTACTGAGCCCTCAAGCCCTTTTCAAAAAAGCCTTTTATTTCCCCCTCTGCTAAATTGGAAAAGACTGGATTGTAACAATGCACAGATCTCCAACAGGGGGAGCTGGAACTCTTGGAGTGCCTCTTGTTTCTGTTCGCGTTTGTTCATTAATGCTCCTGGCTGAGATAAGCAAACACCTGCACAATCTTCCTCTTTGTGGCTGAAAATGAGAAATCCCATCGCAACATCCTTCAGCCAAAGGGGACTGGCTCACCATCAGAAGCAAGCAGAGCTTCCGCAGTCCGATCTCCAGTCGCAATCGGTGTTCTCCAGTTCTAATGGTATCATTTAGTTCTCGTTGATGGTAATTTGCTTGTCATATGAATAATTATTCATGATTAAAATACAGTCTTTAATGGAAGAGGCTTACTTGTTACAAGTTTAAATAAAACAGGGTAGAGTTTCTGCTTTGGGCACAATCAGGAAATTGGGCCCAAAATGCGCTTGAAACTGATGAGGTTAAACTTCAAGTTTCCACTAAAATTCATTCGCATAATCGCAAACGTAAAACCTTCCGTAAACCAGTGCAACCGGGCAGCGTAACAGAACGTAATACTTTCTGGCTATTTTCCTTCTATTAAAAAGTATTCCTTGATGTGTTGAAGAGCGGTAACTCGAGGCAGGTTGTTGAATACAACTGAAAATGGGTTTATCACCAAAGAGCAGCCTTTTAATGATGGTGTCTAGTCCTCCGCCCGAGAGTAACCTGATTTACAATCACTGAAAATCAAAACTATACTGAACCATTTAACAAGAACAACGTGTATTTATATAGCGCCTTTAACGTAGTAAAACGTCCCAAGGCGCTTCACAGGAGTATTTTCAGACAAAAAATTTGACACCGAGCCACATAAGGATAAATTAAGGCAGGTGACCAAAAGTTTGGTCAAAGAGGTAGGTTATAAGGAGCGTCTTAAAGGAGGAAAGAGAGGTAGCGAGACGGAGAGGTTTAGGCAGGGAATTCCAGAGCTTAGGGCCCAGGCAACAGAAGGCACAGCCACCAAATGTTGAGCGATTATAATCAGGGATGCTCAAGAGGGCAGAATTAGAGGAGCGCAGATATCTCGGGGGGTTGTGGGGCTGGAGGAGATTACAGAGATAGGAAGGGGAGAGGTCCTGGAGGGATTTGAAAACAAGGATGATAATTTTGAAATCGAGGTGCTGCTTAACTGGGAGCCAATGTAGGTCAGCGAGCACAGGGGAGATGGGTGAACGGGTCTTGGTGCGAGTTAGGACATGGACAGACGAGTTTTGGATGGCCTCAGGTTTACGTAGGGTGGAATGTGGGAGGCCAGCCAGGAGTGCGTTGGAATAGTCAAGTCTAGAGGTAACAAAGGCATGGATGAGGGTTTCAGCAGCGGATGAGCTGAGGCAGGGGCGGAGACAGGCGATGTTACGGAGGTGGAAATAGGCGGTCTTAGTTATGCCACCTATTTAATTGTTTCATTGATGTACACTAGTCAGTTTCTCAATAAATTAACTATTTGTTGATATGAAACAACTTTTAAGACGTGCCTGCTAGTGCCTGTGTGCCTAAGAAAATGAGCACAATTTGAAGAGCCTTCCTGAACCAGCGGAACCAGCGGAATCTTGCAATTTCAACCTGGGGCGGGGCCAGTTTTGTGGGCAGGGTCAGTTTTGTGGGCGGGGTCAGTTTTGTGGGCGGGGCCTGATTCGGTTACTTGAACCAACGTAAATGATCAGGTAAAACATGAGCTGATTATTTCATAGAATGACAAAGCACAGGAAGAGGCCTTTCGGCCCATCCTGCCTGTGCCGCCTCTTTGGTGGAGCTCTCCAATTAATCCCACTCCCCTCTGCTCTTTCCCCACAGCCCAACAAATGTTTCCTCATCAAGTATCCAATTCCCTTTTGAAAGTCACTATTGAATCTGCTCCCACCGCCCTTTCAGGCAGCGCATTCCAGATCACAACAACTCGCTGCATAACAAATGCTTCCTCAGGTCGCCTCTGGTTCTTTTGCCAATCACCTGGTCCGGCCGATTCCACCCGGATTGTTCTGATATAACTAGCGGAAACAGGCGGAAACACAACCACAACTTGTTTCAGATTGTGCCAGAATATTTGTTTTTAAATGCCTCATTCCTTCAGTTCTTTGGTTTATTGAGGTGGAGGGTGGAAGGAGGGAGGAGGACGGGCCGAGATTCTTCCACAGGGTGCACAGCAGTGGATTTACAGACCGTTTGGCAGAGGATCTGCTGTGATCCTCATTTCTTCCCATGTTGGCAGTTTTCTATCAATTCCAATGACCGTTCTAGTGGATTGTGACTGTGGCCTGTGTCATGGAGCGTTGCGTTTCATTTGTAACTGAACCACCCCACTGAGGACAGCACTCCAGGACACAACTGGGGCTGCAGTGACAAAGGATGTCTGGTGGTGCAGGGATTAGACCCATGTAGCTGTGATCTGTGAACTGGTCTGGTCTCCACTTTAAACAGTTCTGGTCACCATATTATAAAAAGGATAAAGAGTGCAAAAAAGATTTACTAGAATGATACCAGAACTGAGAGGTTCTACCTATCAGGAAAGATTGAACAGGCTGGGGCTCTTTTCTCTAGAAAAAGAGAAGGCTGAGGGGTGACCTGATCGAGGTCTTCCAGATTATGAAAGGGTTGATAGACTAAGATGTATGTTTCCACTTGTGGGCAAGACCAGAACTAGGGGCCATAAATATAGGACAGTCACCAATAAATCCAATCGGGAATTCAGGAGAAACTTCTTTACCCAGAGAGTGGTGAGAATGTGGCACTCGCTCCCACAGGGAGTGGTTGAGGCGAATAGTATAGATACATTTAAAAGGAAGCTAGATAAGCACATGAGGGAGAAAGGAATGGAAGGATATGTTGATGGGGTGAGATGGAGAAGGGTGGGAGGAGGCTGGTGTGGAGCAGAGTCGCTGGTATGAAGCAGTTGGGCCGAATGGCTCATTATGATCACTGACCATTACAGAAGCCATGGTTCTATGAGCCCTGGTGCTAACTCCCTGTGAGGGCCAGTACAAACAGTTCTTAGCCCAGCCAATATTTATCCCTCAGTTACCATCACTACAACAGATTATCTGGTCATTATCACATTGCTGTTTGTGGGAGCTTGCTGTGCGCAAATTGGCTGCTGTGTTTCCTACATTACAACAGTGACCACACTTCAAAAAGTTCTTTGTAAAGCACTTTGGAACGTCCGGTGGCTGTGAAAGGCGCTATATAAATGCAAGTCTTTCTAGTTTCTTCTCAAGATGCGAGGGACACTAGAAAGGGTGAGTTTATTGCCCATCCCTAGTTACCCTGCAGCCCGTGTGGTGAAGGTACTCCCCCAGTTCTAATCGAGGTTTGAAGATGATTAAAGGAGTTGATAGGGTAGATCGAGAGAAACTATTTCCTCTGGTGGGGGGAGTCCAGAACAAGGGGGCAAAACCTTAAAATTAGAGCCAGGCCGTTCAGGGGTGATGTCAGGAAGCACTTCTTCACACAAAGGGAAGTGGAAATCTGGAACTCTCCCCCCCCAAAAAGCTGCTGAGGTTCGGGTGTGGGGGGGGTGTGGGGGGCAGTGGGGGGGCGGTCAATTGAATATTTCAAAGCTGAGATTGATCGATTTTTGTTGTGTTAGGGTGTTAAGGGTCACAGAACCAAGGCGGGTAGAAGCAGGCTCGAGGGGCTGAATGGTCTCCTGTTGCTATGTTCCTTAAGCTTTTTGAAGATGGGTAAGTGGGGTCTGGCTCAGCAGTGGAGGGAATGTGCATCCCATATCAGTCAGCCTGACACTCTACCTGTGTGGATTTCTCAGTAGCTTGGTTTGGAGATACAGATATGGGGGATGAGTTTCTGGGCCTGTCGGAATCTCTGCTCGGCAAGAAAGAAAGAAAGACTTGTATTTCTATAGCGCCTTTCACGACCACCGGACGTCTCAAAGCGCTTTACAGCCAATTAAGTACTTTTGAAGTGTAGTCACTGTTGTAATGTGAGAAACACGGCAGCCAATTTGTGCACAGCAAGATCCCACAAACAGCAATGTGATAATGATCAGATCATCTGTTTTTATTATGTTGGTTGAGGGATAAATATTGGCCAGGAGACCGGGGATAACTTCCCTGCTCTTCTTCGAATAGTGTCATGGTGTGGCGGATCGCCACCTAAAACGGGCAGAATCCACTCTTCCGTCTGTGGACAAATTTCCAGCACCTTCCCCTTTAAGGCACCTTACCTTTAAGGCAGAAGGGGGCGGGGACTCAGGTTTTACCCAGAGAATTCTGGGGGCTTTTCAGTCTGCCATTTTGACCATGTGTGAATAAAAAATGTCTCTTGTTTAACACAAATGGATTCAGCCTTAATTCGTGTTTTGCGGCAGCCTCAACATTGGTGACCCCGACGCTCAGAACGTATTCCGAGCACTGCAATGGCGGACACGAACGCAGTTTCCGTGAAACTGCCGGAGTTTTGGGAAAACCAGCCCGAAGCCTGATTTCTCCAAGCTGAATCTCGCTTCCGGCTGCGAAATATCACCACAGATGGGACGAAGTACAACTATCTCGTCACATCACTCGGTAGCGCCGCAGTTTCCAAGGTTTGGACAACGCTGCAGAACCCACCAGAGGAAGGCAAGTACGCGCATCTCAGGACAGTGCTCCTTAAAAAATTTACGGCCTTGGCATATCAGTGAAACTGCCACCTCCTCGACCTTCCAGGCCTCGGTGATGCCTCACCGTCAGACCTCCTCTCCCACATGCTCTCCCTCACCGACGAGAGCCCACCCGGATCCCTCTTCCGCACGCTGTTCATCCGCCAGCTCCCTCTCAGCATCCGCCCAGCGATCGTGGCGTCCGGCCTCACGAACCTGGAAGCCCTGGCCAATGAGGCCGACAAGCTGCTGTCCGCTCACTCCAGCCACGACGTCACTCCGGACCTGGCAGCCAATGCCTGGGCGCGCCCCTCACCATCCAGCACGCGGCCACAAGGGCCTGTCACCAGGTCCACGGGGCCTTCACGCCCCACTAACCCGGGCCACTGTTACTACCACGCACGGTTCGGCGCCAGGGCACAACGGTGCACACCTCCCTGCTCTTTCAAGTCCGCCCCCGTTCCAGCCCCCGCGATGGCCGTGGGCCACGCGGGCTCCCTGCTGTTCGTCACGGATGACAAAACCGGCCACCGGTTCCTGTGTGACACTGGGGCTCAGCACAGCATCATCCCGGCCTCCTCCCTCGACATCCAAAAGGGCGAACGAGGACCGGCGCTGGCTGCTGCTAACGGCTCGGAAATCCGGACGTATGGCACCCGGACAGTCACCCTCGACCTCGCTGGTCACCGCTACCGATGGGAGTTCATCACTGCCAAGGTGCTCTCCCCCCTCATCGGCGCAGATTTCCTGTGCGCTCACGGCCTACTGGTAGACATCCCTCGTCACCGCCTCGTGGCCATGAACACCATGTCCCCCATCCTGGGCGCCATGGCCTCCCGTCAACCCGCCGACATGGCGTCACAGTGCCACGCCCGGCCCATGGATGACTACTCGGCACTCCTGGCCGAATTCCCGGCCCTTACCAATCCGACCTTCTCCGCGGAGGCCGCCAAACACAGGGTGGAACACTTCATCCCCACCACAGGCCCCCCAGTGTACGCCCACGCCCGCAGGCTGGACCCGGCCAAACTGGAGATCGCCCGGACCGAGTTTGCCACCATGGAACAGCTCGGCATCATCCGCCGCTCCAACAGTCCCTGGGCCTCCCCACTCCATATCGCCCCCAAACCAGGCGGAGGTTGGCGCCCCTGCGGGGATTACCGCCACCTCAATGACGCCACCACCCCTGATCGGTACCCCGTGCCGCACATTCAGAACTTCTCGGCTAGACTGGCCGGCCGCTCAGTCTTTTCCAAGGTCGACCTGGTGCGCGGCTACCACCAAGTCCCCGTCCACCCCGCGGACGTCCCCAAGAAGGCCGTAATCACCCCCTTCGTCCTGTTCGAGTTCCTGCAGACGCCCTTCGGCCTCAAAAACGCGGCCCAGGCATTCCAACGGCTCATGGACTTGGTCCTTCGGGACCTGAAGTTCCTGTTCGTCTACCTGGACGACATCCTGGTAGCCAGTTCCTCCAAGCAGGAACACCTCGAACACCTTCGCATCCTGTTCGGGCGCCTCAGCGACCACGGGCTCATCCTCAGCCCAGCCAAATGCCAGTTCGGCCTGGACAAGATCGACTTCCTCGGCCACCACATCACCCATGCTGGGGCCATTCCGCTGCCCACCAAGGTGCAGGCCGTCCAGCAATTTCCCCGCCCCACCACCATCAAAGGCCTCCAGGAGTTCCTCAGGATGGTGAATTTCTATAATCGCGTCATCCCCAAAGCGGCGTCCCTCATGAGGCCCCTGTATGAAGCCCTCCGGGGCAGAAGCGGAAGATGGCGGTCGAATGGACGGCAGACGCGTCTGCCGCCTTCGATTCCACCAAGACCGCGCTCGCCAACGCCACCCTGCTCGCGCACCCACAGCCCAATACCAGGGTAGCGCTCACCACGGACGCCTCCGACCACGCGGTCGGCGCCGTGTATGAGCAGTGGGTCGACGGCGCCTGGCAACCACTTGCCTTCTTCAGCCGCCAACTACGCCCCCTGGAGGTCAAGTACAGCACCTACGACCGCGAGCTCCTCGCGCTGTTCCTGGTGGTCCGCCATTTCCGGTTTTTGCTTGAGGGCCACCCCTTCACTGCGTTTGTTGACCACAAGCCCCTGACATTCGCAATGGCAAAGACAACCGACCCCTGGTCCGCCAGGCAGCAGCGCCAGCTCGCGGCTGTGTCCGAGTTCACCACGGACATCCAACACGTCTCCGGCCGAGACAATGTGGTAGCCGACTGCCTCTCCCGCCCCGCCATCCACGCCGCACACCTAGCAGTCGACTACGCTCAACTCGCAGCAGACCAGATCACCGACCCTGATCTGCTCTCCGCACCCACCAACCTATCAAGGCTACGCCTGGCCGACGTCGCCTGTGGCCCGACTGCAGTCACGGTCAAGTGCGACATATCCCTATGTCAACCTCGGCCCATCGTCCCAGCGTCCTGGCGCCGCCGGGTATTCGACATTCTCCACAACCTCTCCCACCCCGGTGCCCGCGCATCCATCAAATTGGTAGCCAACCGCTTTGTCTGGCGCGGCCTTCGCAAGGATGTGCGTACTTAGGCCAACTCCTGCCTAGCCTGCCAACGGGCCAAGGTACAGCAACACACGAAAGCACCCCTCGAGGAGATTCGACCACATCCACGTGGACATCGTCGGGCCCCTGCCGCCGTCGCAAGGCCACATGCACTTGCTGACCATCTTTGACCGCACCACACGCTGGCCTGAGGCAATTCCACTGACCTCTACCACCACCGCCGACATCGCCAGAGCCTTCGTCAGCACCTGAGTCGCACGGTTCGGCGTCCCCTCCGACATGACGTGAGACAGAGGTCCACACTTTACCTCTGAACTCTGGACCGCCGTCGCACGCAATCTCGGGGTGACCATTCACCGCACCACAGTGTACCACCCCCAAGCCAACGGACTGTGTGAGCGGTTCCACAGATCCTTGAAGGCATCTCTTCGAGCCAGCCTCCAAGATGGCGCCTGGACCGACCGAATTCCGTGGGTCCTCCTCGGCCTGCGCACCGCAGTTAAAGAAGACCTCTACACATCGGCAGCAGAGCTCGTGTACGGTCAGCCGCTGCGCGTAACCGGCGAGTTCCTGCCCACCGCCACGACACCCTGGTCAGCCGACCAGCAACGCCACGACTTCGCTTCACCGGCGCTGCAGTTCGCCCCGGTGCCCATTGCCCGACACAGCGAATCCACCTCACATGTCCCACTAAGCCTGCACCAGGCACGGTTTGTTTTCGTCCGGCACGACGCCCACCGCGGACCCCTTCAACCCCCATACGACGGGCCCTACAAGGTGCTACAGGCTGGGGACAAATTTTTCACCCTGCAAGTGGGCGACAGGACCGAAAAAGTGTCGGTTGACCGACTCAAGCCAGCACACTCGGAGCCCGGTGAGCAGGTCCCTGTAGCTCGTCCACCTCCACGCGGCCGACCTGCCCTCAAGCCGGTTCACCCGGCTGCTCCACGCCCGGCCGTTCCACGTCCACCGGCGTCCTACAAGAGCCGCTCCAGCTGGCCCATCAGACCGCCGCACCGTCTCGTCCACACCTCCTAAGCGGATTCTGAGGGGAGCTGTGTGGCGGATCGCCACCTAAAACGGGCATAATCCAATCTTCCGTCTATGGACAAATTTCCAGCACCTTACCTTTAAGGCAGAAGGGGGCGGGGCCTCAGGTTTTACCCAGAGAATTCTGGGGGCTTTTCAGTCTGCCATTTTGACCATGTGTGAATAAATAGGTCTCTTGTTTAACACAAATGGATTCAGCCTTAATTTGTGTTTCGCGGCAGCCTCAACAATGGGATCTTTTATGTCCACCTGAGAGAGTTTTATGTCTCATCCGAAAGACGGCACCTCCAACAGTGCAGCACTAGTTCCTAGTGACAAACATTATTTCCAGGTAATTGTTATGAATTATTTTAGAACATTACTATTTCAATTATATTTTGAGCATTTAGAGGCATCTTTTTAACCACTTCAATTTACTCGGCTTACGGAAAGATGGGGCCTTACATAGAATGTACAGCACAGAAACAGGCCATTCAGTCCACTGCGGTTCTGTGTTTCTGCTCCACACGAGCCTCCTCCCACCCTACTTCATCTCACCCTATCACCACACCCTTCTATTCCTTTGTCCCTCATGTGCTTATCTAGCTTCCCCTTAAATACATCTATACTATTCACCTCAACCATTCCTTGTGATAGCGAGTTCCTCATTGCAAATTGAGCAGAAAAGCGGCCATGTTTTGGGACTGATTATGGGGCTCAAGCAGCAAGTTGTGTTTCTGGCTTTGGTGCATGGTTTTGACTGCGAGTCGCTGATCCTAATGAACAAAGAATCTTCCATAATTTAAATTCTGGATGAATTGAAAAGTACATTCATGTCCCTTTGGTTTAATGAGCCATTTTGGTGTTTAGATGTAAATTTATTATACACATTTTGCAGTCTTCATTTAGGGCTTGTATTATTGTTTTAACTTCTGTTTTTTGCTTTGATTTTCATCATACATTGAGGAAATGGGACGAGGTAATGTGGATTACTCTCGTGAGGCCAACTTAACGGCTCGCCAGTGACACAAGTAATGAGTGTCTTCTGCTGGCCTCACTAATCATAGTAAACAGTTCATTTCCCATCCAAGATGCTCTTCATATCATTCATGCTTTTAATTCTGGTTATGGTTCTTGATCTCAGTTTATTTTTGAGGCTTTTTCATGCTTTCATTTAATGATATGAAAGTTAAGCGTCTACACTTGAGTTAAATGTTTGGAGATGCGGCAGAGTAGGAAACGTGGCCTGTTTCAAAATCTTTTTTAACAAAATTCTTTTTTCAGAGAGTCCTGAAAGACTAATAACTGCTAAAATTGAAAGGGGTACCTACAGTAAATTGGGATTGTTGTTCGACAGTGCGTGAGATTGGGTTGATTTAACCGTGGCTGGTCTGCATTAGTCCACTGTTGTCTTGGTGTTTTTTTTGCCAAGGAACGAATGTACTTCTGATCACCAGATGATGAGTTTCATGTCACACTGTGCTGACATTTTATGTTATGGGGCTATGAGCAGTTCAAATTATTGGATAATAATGTAAGATGGGGACTGCTGTCGAGGTCAGGTGACACAGTGATCATTTAGTCTCAATCACATGGCCACCATTACAGCCAGAGCAAAGATGGAACCACTGACATTTGGATTTTGAGGTTTATAATATCTGAACCCCTCTATTTTTGCCTTCTAGGGACGATTTTAACTCGGGTTGGGAATCGGGGCGGTGGTGGGGGTGGGGTGGAGAGAGGGAGGAGTGGGGGTGTGATGGTGGAATCAGTGAGCTGTCCGGCCCCCTCGGAGTGTGAGATTTGAACACACAGACCTGATTTACAGGCCCCGGCACTGATTCCCACTGGAAGTCTGAGGGATTGTCTTTGCTGCTGATGGGTGGCAGTCGGAATTGTGCGGGGGGTGTCACCGGGGACCCACAGAAATGATCCCTGTCCAGTACATATTTTGGGGTAGGGGGAAGGGTCAGCAGGTCCGCAATTGGGGAAGGCTCGAAACCCAGGGCAGGGGAGGCCCATTGTAGCCTTGTAGCTCTTAGGTGCCAGCTGTGGCTCAGTGGGCAGCACACTCACCTCTGAGTCAGAAGATTGTGGGTTCAAATCCCACTCCAGGGACTTGAGCACATAAATCCAGGCTGACACTCCAGTGCAGTGCTGAAGGAGTGCTGCATTGTCGGAGGTGCCGTCTTTCAGATGAGATGTTAAACCGAGGCCCCGTCTGCTCTCTCAGGTGGATGTAAAAGATCCCATGGCACTATTTCAAAGAAGAGCAGGGGAGTTCTCCCCGGTGTCCTGGCCAATCCCTCAATCAACATAACTAAATAACAGATTATCTGGTCATTATCACATTGCTGTTTGTGGGAGCTTGCTGTGCGCAAATTGGCTGCCGCGTTTCCCACATTACAACAGTGACTACACTCCAAAAAGTACTTAATTGGCTGTAAAGCGCTTTGAGACGTCCGGTGGTCGTGAAAGACGCTTTAAAAAAATTACAAAAATGTCTCTTACCTCGGCCTCCTATGGCTTGGATCCGGGGGGGTTGGAAACTGTATGTGAGTGGAGTGAGGAGGGGAGGCCCAGGACTGGGTCACTCAGTAGAGTAAGAAGCATGAATTGAGGGGGCTTACTGTTTCCTGAACGGAGGGCCCTAATGGCTCTTGCTGAGCACTGAGTGCTTCGTTGGAGGATGTTGAACCAGATGTAGAGAACCATGCTCTCCGTGTTCTCACCAACAGATTCCAGATAAGTTACATTTTATCATTCATTTTAAACTCTGTTTGCTCTGTTAGCCGAAAGCCATTTTACCCATTCCCTCATCCTTAACTGGTGCACGTAAGGAATCTGCAGCCATTATTCTGGACTCTGAGCTTAAATTGTGGTTATAGATTTGCAACCAGTTTAGTTTGTTGTGTGATCGCTGGTCAATGTATCGATGGGATCAGGGTTCAGCTCCTCGTGTTCTGCTGGCTGGGTATTGCGTAAGATGAGGAGCCTGGAGATGGTACGATTGAAGGGCACATTTAATTTGGAGCTGATCAGACGAGTGTAGAGAATCGCCACAAAGAAGGCAGCATGTTCACAGTAGCTGATTGTATCGGGTGACCAGTCATCCCCAACCAGCACCTCATCAATCAGGAATCCAGCAACCCAGAAGGAGAATCTTGGGACAACAAAGAAAAGTCAACAATACAAATATGAAAAGAGGGTAAGTGTGAGAGATCCAGTACATAGGGAGCGGCTTCCAGAGGTAGAATAAATAAATAACGAAAAATAAACAGAATAAGTTGTGAAAAAAGAGTAAAGACATGAAGAAAAGCTGAAGAATGTTGCTATAAACGTATGCTAAAGTTTCTCCTTTCCTTGCAGGAAGCAACATTTCCTTCAATTTTCTCACCATCACCCTCCCCTTCCCAACATTCCTAGAACACGAGGGAAAAATCTCTGGACATGGGAGCCTGAGCTCATAATATTCATTCACGGGACATGGGCGTCGCTGGCAAAGCCGGCATTTATTGCCCATCCCTAGTTGCCCTTGAGAAGGTGGTGGTGAGCCGCCTTCTTGAACCGCTGCAGTCCGTGTGGTGAAGGTACTCCCACAGTACTGTTAGGGAGGGAGTTCCAGGATTTTGACCCAGCAACGATGAAGGATCGGCGATATATTTCCAAGTCAGGATGCTGTGTGACTTGGAGGGGAACTTGGAGGTGGTGGTGTTCCTATGCGCCTGCTGCCCTTGTCCTTCTAGGTGGAAGAGGTCGCGGGTTTGGGAGGTGCTGCCGAAGAAGCCTTGGTGAGTCGCTGCAGTGCATCTTGTAGATGGTACACACTGCAGCCACGGTACGCCAGTGGTGGAGGGAGTGAATGTTTAACAGTTGAACGATAGACTTGCAAAGTTAGGAGTAAGAAAGTAGAGACATTTTGTGAGCTTGTAGGAAAGGTGAAACTGCATTAAAGAGAAACCTAATCTGCAGTCGTCGGAGGTTTAAAAAGAGTTATTGGGAAACTAGAATGGCCAACACACAATGTGACGACACACAGTCGGACATCTGTATCGGAACAAAATGTTATCTTGTTAGAAGTTTGAATTTCTAAGATGTACTTTACATATCTCCTCAGGGTTCTGACTATTGGGATTTTCTAGAGCTGTGTTTATTTACTTTCCAAGGATGGTATTTGATGAGACTCAGTGTTGTGCCAGTTCAGGGTGAGATTGGCTGAGATTCTGCAAGTATCACTAAAGATCCCAATGGATTATGTACTGCAAAATAACAAACAAAGACATAATAAACATATAATACCTTCACACATTGGCTTCTCTTATCACTGACAGTCAGAATTGCTGTCCTCCATTTTCACCTTCAAATCCTAATGCTGGTTTGTGTAAATTGCGAAATTCAAATACTGGGCTTTGAATTACATTAGTGATGTCAGTTTGCTCTCCATTCCCTGCATATAAAATGTGTGTTCCTGCCTTCGCTTTAGCTTTGCTTTGTGTTAGCCAAATGTTGCAGAATAAGATTGGTTTGTAGATTCTTTACACACAGCCAATGTCATACAACAATTATTTGCTTAATCCTACAGACACTGAGTTGAGAATTCACTGAACATTAGTTATAGTCAGATCTATGAGGTGGGAGATAATTGTTTACCACAAGCGCCTCATCATATATTCCGTTCTTTCTGAATATCAAAATTACAAAAGCCAAGTACAAGTTTTTAAAATAGGGACTAAGTAATTCTACAGTTGACAAACCGGGTCCAGCAAGGTTCCTGAAAGGGTTTCTCCATCACAGTGTCATCTGTTCCCAGTACACAGTCGACGGCATGAAAAAGGATGTGCCTGGAATTAAGCTCAGTGTAAAGGCACTGTGTTAGAGTCAGGGTCAGGGTCACACGGTGTCAGTGTGTTAGAGTCACACGGTGTCGGTGTGTGAGGGTCACGCGGTGTCGGGCTGCCAGGGTCACGCGGTGTCGGGCTGCCAGGGTCACGCGGTGTCGGGCTGCCAGGGTCACGCGGTGTCGGGCTGCCAGGGTCACGCGGTGTCGGGCTGCCAGGGTCACGCGGTGTCGGGCTGCCAGGGTCACGCGGTGTCGGGCTGCCAGGGTCACGCGGTGTCGGGCTGCCAGGGTCACGCGGTGTCGGGCTGCCAGGGTCACGCGGTGTCGGGCTGCCAGGGTCACGCGGTGTCGGGCTGCCAGGGTCACGCGGTGTCGGGCTGCCAGGGTCACGCGGTGTCGGGCTGCCAGGGTCACGCGGTGTCGGGCTGCCAGGGTCACGCGGTGTCGGGCTGCCAGGGTCACGCGGTGTCGGGCTGCCAGGGTCACGCGGTGTCGGGCTGCCAGGGTCACGCGGTGTCGGGCTGCCAGGGTCACGCGGTGTCGGGCTGCCAGGGTCACGCGGTGTCGGGCTGCCAGGGTCACGCGGTGTCGGGCTGCCAGGGTCACGCGGTGTCGGGCTGCCAGGGTCACGCGGTGTCGGGCTGCCAGGGTCACGCGGTGTCGGGCTGCCAGGGTCACGCGGTGTCGGGCTGCCAGGGTCACGCGGTGTCGGGCTGCCAGGGTCACGCGGTGTCGGGCTGCCAGGGTCACGCGGGTGTCGGGCTGCCAGGGTCACGCGGTGTCGGGCTGCCAGGGTCACGCGGTGTCGGGCTGCCAGGGTCACGCGGTGTCGGGCTGCCAGGGTCACGCGGTGTCGGGCTGCCAGGGTCACGCGGTGTCGGGCTGCCAGGGTCACGCGGTGTCGGCGTGTGACGGTCACACGGTGTCAGTGTGTGAGCGTCACATGCTTTCAGTGTGTTAGGGTCACACGGTGTCAGTGTGTGAGGGTCACACGGTGTCAGTGTGTGAGGGTCACACGGTGTCAGTGTGTGAGGGTCACACGGTGTCAGTGTGTGAGCGTCACACGGTGTCAGTGTGTTAGGGTCACACGGTGTCCGTGTGTGAGGGTCACACGGTGTCAGTGTGTTAGGGTCACACGTTGTCAGTGTGTTAGGGTCACAAGTTGTTCGTGTGTTAGGGTCACACGGTGTCCGTGTGTGAGGGTCACACGGTGTCAGTGTGTTAGGGTCACACGGTGTCAGTGTGTTAGGGTCACGCGGTGTCAGTGTGTTAGGGTCACGCGGTGTCAGTGTGTGAGGGTCACGCGGTGTCAGTGTGTTAGGGTCACACGGTGTCTGTGTTAGGGTAACACGGTGTCTGTGTGTGAGGGTCACACGGTGTCAGTGTGTGAGGGTCACACGGTGTCCGTGGGTTAGAGTCACACGGTGTCAGTGTGTTAGGGTCAAACGGTGTCTGTGTTCGGGTCACACGGTGTCAGTGTGTGGGTCACACGGTGTCAGTGTGTGTGGGTCACACGGTGTCAGTGTGTTCGGGTCACAAGGTGTCAGTGTGTTCGGGTCACACGGTGTCAGTGTGTGAGCGTCACACGGTGTCAGTGTGTGAGCGTCACACGGTGTCAGTGTGTGAGCGTCACACGGTGTCAGTGTGTGAGGGTCACACGGTGTCAGTGTTAGGTCACACGGTGTCAGTGTGTTAGGTCACACACGGGTCAGTGTGTGAGGGTCACACGGTGTCAGTGTGTTAGGGTCACACGGTGTCAGTGTGTAGGGTCACACGGTGTCAGTGTGTTAGGGTCACACGTGTCAGTGTGTTAGGGTCACACGGTGTCAGTGTGTTAGGGTCACACGGTGTCAGTGTGTTAGGGTCACACGTTTCAGTGTGTTAGGGTCACACGGTGTCAGTGTGTTAGGGTCACACGGTGTCAGTGTGTTAGGTCACACGGTGTCAGTGAGTTAGGGTCACACGGTGTCAGTTGTTAGGGTCACACGGTGTCAGTGTGTTAGGGTCCACACGGTGTCTGTGTGGTAGGGTCACACGGTGTCAGTTGTTTAGGGTCCACGGTGTCAGTGTGTTAGGTCACACGGTGTCAGTGTGTGAGGGTCACACGGTGTCAGTGTGTTAGGGTCACACGGTGTCTGTGTGTTCGGGCACACGGTGTCAGTGTGTTAGGGTCACACGGTGTCAGTGTGTTAGGGTCACACACGGTGTCAGTGTGTGAGCGTCACACGGTGTCAGTGTGTGAGGGTCACACGGTGTCAGTGTGTGAGGGTCACACGGTGTCAGTGTGTGAGGGTCACACGGTGTCAGTGTGTGAGGGTCACACGGTGTCAGTGTGTGAGGGTCACACGGTGTCAGTGTGTGAGGGTCACACGGTGTCAGTGTGTGAGGGTCACACGGTGTCAGTGTGTGAGGGTCACACGGTGTCAGTGTGTGAGGGTCACACGGTGTCAGTGTGTGAGGGTCACACGGTGTCAGTGTGTGAGGGTCACACGGTGTCAGTGTGTGAGGGTCACACGGTGTCAGTGTGTGAGGGTCACACGGTGTCAGTGTGTGAGGGTCACACGGTGTCAGTGTGTGAGGGTCACACGGTGTCAGTGTGTGAGGGTCACACGGTGTCAGTGTGTGAGGGTCACACGGTGTCAGTGTGTGAGGGTCACACGGTGTCAGTGTGTGAGGGTCACACGGTGTCAGTGTGTGAGGGTCACACGGTGTCAGTGTGTGAGGGTCACACGGTGTCAGTGTGTTAGGGTCACACGGTGTCAGTGTGTGAGGGTCACACGGTGTCAGTGTGTGAGGGTCACACGGTGTCAGTGTGTTAGGGTCACACGGTGTCAGTGTGTGAGGGTCACACGGTGTCAGTGTGTTAGGGTCACACGGTGTCAGTGTGTTAGGGTCACACGGTGTCAGTGTGTTAGGGTCACACGGTGTCAGTGTGTTAGGGTCACACGGTGTCAGTGTGTTAGGGTCACACGGTGTCAGTGTGTGAGGGTCACACGGTGTCAGTGTGTTAGGGTCACACGGTGTCAGTGTGTTAGGGTCACACGGTGTCAGTGTGTTAGGGTCACACGGTGTCAGTGTGTTAGGGTCACACGGTGTCAGTGTGTTAGGGTCACACGGTGTCTGTGTTAGGGTCACACGGTGTCAGTGTGTTAGGGTCACACGGTGTCAGTGTGTTAGGGTCACACGGTGTCAGTGTGTTAGGGTCACACGGTGTCAGTGTGTTAGGGTCACACGGTGTCAGTGTGTTAGGGTCACACGGTGTCAGTGTGTTGGAGTCACACGGTGTCAGTGTGTTAGGGTCACACGGTGTCAGTGTGTTAGGGTCACATGCTTTCAGTGTGTTAGGGTCACACGGTGTCAGTGTGTTAGGGTAACACGGTGTCTCTGTTAGGTTCACAAGTGTCAGTGTGTTAGGTTCACAAGTGTCAGTGTGTTAGGGTCACACGGTGTCAGTGTGTTAGGGTCACAAGGTGTCAGTCTGTTCGGGTCACACGGTGTCTGTGTTAGGGTAACACGGTGTCTCTGTTAGGGTAACACGGTGTCAGTGTGTTAGGGTCACACGGTGTCAGTGTGTTAGGTTCACAAGTGTCAGTCTGTTAGGGTCACACGGTGTCAGTCTGTTAGGGTCACACGGTGTCAGGCTGTTAGGGTCACACGGTGTCAGTCTGTTAGGGTCACATGGTGTCAGTGTGTTAGGGTCACACGGTGTCAGTGTGTGAGGGTCACACGGTGTCTGTGTTAGGGTAACACGGTGTCAGTCTGTGTTAGGGTAACACGGTGACAGTGTGTTAGGGTCACACGGTGTCAGTGTGTGAGGGTCACACGGTGTCAGTGTGTGAGGGTCACAAGGTGTCAGTGTGTGAGGGTCACACGGTGTCTGTGTTAGGGTCACACGGTGTCCGTGGGTTAGAGTCACACGGTGTCAGTGTGTTAGGGTAACACGGTGTCAGTGTGTTAGGGTCACACGGTGTCAGTGTGTTAGGGTCACACGGTGTCAGTGTGTTAGGTTCACAAGTGTCAGTGTGTTAGGTTCACAAGTGTCAGTCTGTTAGGGTCACACGGTGTCAGTCTGTTAGGGTCACACGGTGTCAGTGTGTTAGGGTCACACGGTGTCAGTGTGTTAGGGTCACACGGTGTCAGTCTGTGTTAGGGTAACACGGTGTCAGTCTGTTAGGGTAACACGGTGTCAGTGTGTGAGGGTCACACGGTGTCAGTGTTAGGGTCACACGGTGTCCGTGGGTTAGAGTCACACGGTGTCAGTGTGTTAGGGTCAAACGGTGTCTGTGTTCGGGTCACACGGTGTCAGTGTGTGGGTCACACGGTGTCAGTGTGTTCGGGTCACAAGGTGTCAGTGTGTTCGGGTCACACGGTGTCAGTGTGTTCGGGTCACACGGTGTCAGTGTGTGAGGGTCACACGGTGTCAGTGTGTGAGGGTCACACGGTGTCAGTGTGTGAGGGTCACACGGTGTCAGTGTGTGAGGGTCACCCGGTGTCAGTGTGTGAGGGTCACACGGTGTCAGTGTGTGAGGGTCACACGGTGTCAGTGTGTGAGGGTCACACGGTGTCAGTGTGTGAGGGTCACACGGTGTCAGTCTGTTAGGGTCACACGGTGTCAGTGTGTTAGGGTCACACGGTGTCAGTGTGTGAGGGTCACACGGTGTCAGTCTGTTAGGGTCACACGGTGTCAGTGTGTGAGGGTCACACGGTGTCTGTGTTAGGGTAACACGGTGTCAGTCTGTGTTAGGGTAACACGGTGTCAGTCTGTTAGGGTAACACGGTGTCAGTGTGTGAGGGTCACACGGTGTCTGTGTTCGTTTCACACCGTGTCAGTGTGTTCGGGTCACAAGGTGTCAGTCTGTTAGGGTCACACGGTGTCAGTGTGTTAGGGTCACACGTGTCAGTGTGTTAGGGTCACACGGTGTCAGTGTGTTAGGGTCACACGGTGTCAGTGTGTTAGGGTCACACGGTGTCAGTGTGTAGGGTAACACGGTGTCAGTGTGTTGGAGTCACACGGTGTCAGTGTGTTAGGGTCACACGGTGTCAGTGTGTTAAGGTCACATGCTTTCAGTGTGTGAGGGTCACACGGTGTCAGTGTGTGAGGGTCACACGGTGTCAGTGTGTTAGGGTCACACGGTGTCAGTGTGTGAGGGTCACACGGTGTCAGTGTGTGAGGGTCACACGGTGTCAGTGTGTGAGGGTCACACGGTGTCAGTGTGTGAGGGTCACACGGTGTCAGTGTGTGAGGGTCACAAGGTGTCAGTGTGTGAGGGTTTAGGGTCACACGGTGTCAGTGTGTTAGGGTCACACGTGTCAGTGTGTTAGGGTCACACGGTGTCAGTGTGTTAGGGTCACACGGTGTCAGTGTGTTAGGGTCACACGGTGTCAGTGTGTAGGGTCACACGGTGTCAGTGTGTGAGGGTCACACGGTGTCAGTGTGTTAGGGTCACACGGTGTCAGTGTGTTAGGGTCACACGGTGTCAGTGTGTTAGGGTCACACGGTGTCAGTGTGTGAGGGTCACACGGTGTCAGTGTGTGAGGGTCACACGGTGTCAGTGTGTGAGGGTCACACGGTGTCAGTGTGTGAGGGTCACACGGTGTCAGTGTGTGAGGGTCACACGGTGTCAGTGTGTGAGGGTCACACGGTGTCAGTGTGTGAGGGTCACACGGTGTCAGTGTGTTAGGGTCACACGGTGTCAGTGTGTGAGGGTCACACGGTGTCAGTGTGTTAGGGTCACACGGTGTCAGTGTGTTAGGGTCACACGGTGTCAGTGTGTTAGGGTCACACGGTGTCAGTGTGTTAGGGTCACACGGTGTCAGTGTGTGAGGGTCACACGGTGTCAGTGTGTTAGGGTCACACGGTGTCAGTGTGTTAGGGGTCACACGGTGTCAGTGTGTTAGGGTCACACGGTGTCAGTGTGTTAGGGTCTCAGTGTGTCAGGTGGTCAGGTTAGGGTCACACGGTGTCAGTGTGTTAGGGTCACACGGTGTCAGTGTGTTAGGTCACACGGTGTCAGTGTGTTAGGGTCACACGGTGTCAGTTGTTAGGGTCACACGGTGTCAGTGTGTTAGGTCACACGGTGTCAGTGTGTTAGGGTCACACGTGTCAGTGTGTTAGGGTCACACGGTGTCAGTGTGTTAGGGTCACACGGTGTCAGTGTGTTAGGGTCACACGGTGTCAGTGTGTTAGGGTCACACGGTGTCAGTGTGTGAGGGTCACACGGTGTCAGTGTGTTAGGGTCACACGGTGTCAGTGTGTGAGGGTCACACGGTGTCAGTGTGTTAGGGTCACACGGTGTCAGTGTGTTAGGGTCACAAGGTGTCAGTGTGTTAGGGTCACACGGTGTCAGTGTGTGAGGGTCACACGGTGTCAGTGTGTGAGGGTCACACGGTGTCAGTGTGTTAGGGTCACACGGTGTCAGTGTGTGAGGGTCACACGGTGTCAGTGTGTTAGGGTCACACGGTGTCAGTGTGTTAGGGTCACACGGTGTCAGTGTGTTAGGGTCACACGGTGTCAGTGTGTGAGGGTCACACGGTGTCAGTGTGTGAGGGTCACACGGTGTCAGTGTGTTAGGGTCACACGGTGTCAGTGTGTTAGGGTCACACGGTGTCAGTGTGTTAGGGTCACACGGTGTCAGTGTGTTAGGGTCACACGGTGTCAGTGTGTTAGGGTCACACGGTGTCAGTGTGTTAGGGTCACACGGTGTCAGTGTGTTAGGGTCACACGGTGTCAGTGTGTTAGGGTCACACGGTGTCAGTGTGTTAGGGTCACACGGTGTCTGTGTTAGGGTCACACGGTGTCAGTGTGTTAGGGTCACACGGTGTCAGTGTGTTAGGGTCACACGGTGTCAGTGTGTTAGGGTCACACGGTGTCAGTGTGTTAGGGTCACACGGTGTCAGTGTGTTAGGGTCACAAGGTGTCAGTGTGTTAGGTTCACAAGTGTCAGTGTGTTAGGGTCACACGGTGTCAGTGTGTTAGGGTCACATGCTGTCAGTGTGTTAGGGTCACACGGTGTCAGTGTGTTAGGGTCACACGGTGTCAGTGTGTTAGGGTCACACGGTGTCAGTGTGTTAGGGTCACACGGTGTCAGTGTGTTAGGGTCACACGGTGTCAGTGTGTTAGGGTCACACGGTGTCAGTGTGTTAGGGTCACACGGTGTCAGTGTGTTAGGGTCACACGGTGTCAGTGTGTTAGGGTCACACGGTGTCAGTGTGTTAGGGTCACACGGTGTCAGTGTGTTAGGGTCACACGGTGTCAGTGTGTTAGGGTCACACGGTGTCAGTGTGTTAGGGTCACACGGTGTCAGTGTGTTAGGGTCACACGGTGTCAGTGTGTTAGGGTCACACGGTGTCAGTGTGTTAGGGTCACACGGTGTCAGTGTGTTAGGGTCACACGGTGTCAGTGTGTGAGGGTCACACGGTGTCAGTGTGTTAGGGTCACACGGTGTCAGTGTGTTAGGGTCACACGGTGTCAGTGTGTTAGGGTCACACGGTGTCAGTGTGTTAGGGTCACACGGTGTCAGTGTGTTAGGGTCACACGGTGTCAGTGTGTTAGGGTCACACGGTGTCAGTGTGTTAGGGTCACACGGTGTCAGTGTGTTAGGGTCACACGGTGTCAGTGTGTTAGGGTCACACGGTGTCAGTGTGTTAGGGTCACACGGTGTCAGTGTGTTAGGGTCACACGGTGTCAGTGTGTTAGGGTCACACGGTGTCAGTGTGTGAGGGTCACACGGTGTCAGTGTGTGAGGGTCACACGGTGTCAGTGTGTGAGGGTCACACGGTGTCAGTGTGTGAGGGTCACACGGTGTCAGTGTGTGAGGGTCACACGGTGTCAGTGTGTGAGGGTCACACGGTGTCAGTGTGTGAGGGTCACACGGTGTCAGTGTGTTAGGGTCACACGGTGTCAGTGTGTGAGGGTCACACCGTGTCAGTGTGTTAGGGTCACACGGTGTCAGTGTGTTAGTGTCACACGGTGTCAGTGTGTTAGGGTCACACGGTGTCAGTGTGTTAGTTTCACACGGTGTCAGTGTGTTCGGGTCACACGGTGTCTGTTCGGGTCACACGGTGTCAGTTTGTTCGGGTCACACGGTGTCAGTGTGTTCGGGTCACACGGTGTCTGTTCGGGTCACACGGTGTCAGTGTGTTAGGATAACACGGTGTCAGTGTGTTAGGGTCCCACGGTGTCTGTGTTAGGGTCACACGGTGTCAGTGTGTTAGGGTCACACGGTGTCAGTGTGTTAGGGTCACATGCTTTGAGTGTGTTAGGTTCACAAGTGTCAGTGTGTTAGGTTCACAAGTGTCAGTGTGTTAGGGTCACACGGTGTCAGTCTGTTAGGGTCACACGGTGTCTGTGTGTTAGGGTCACACGGTGTCAGTGTGTTAGTTTCACACGGTGTCAGTGTGTTAGTTTCACACGGTGTCAGTGTGTTAGGGTCACACGGTGTCAGTGTGTTAGGGTCACACGGTGTCAGTGTGTGAGGGTCACACGGTGTCAGTGTGTTAGGGTCACACGGTGTCTGTGTTAGGGTCACACGGTGTCAGTGTGTTAGGGTAACACGGTGTCAGTCTGTTAGGGTAACACGGTGTCAGTGTGTGAGGGTCACACGGTGTCTGTGTTAGGGTCACACGGTGTCAGTGTGTTAGGGTCACACGGTGTCAGTGTGTTAGGGTCACACGGTGTCTGTGTTAGGGTCACACGGTGTCAGTGTGTTAGGGTCACACGGTGTCAGTGTGTTAGGGTCACACGGTGTCAGTGTGTTAGGGTCACACGTGTCAGTGTGTTAGGGTCACACGGTGTCAGTGTGTTAGGGTCACACGGTGTCAGTGTGTTAGGGTCACACGGTGTCAGTGTGTTAGGGTCACACGGTGTCAGTGTGTTAGGGTCACACGGTGTCAGTGTGTTAGGGTCACACGGTGTCAGTGTGTTAGGGTCACACGGTGTCAGTGTGTTAGGGTCACACGGTGTCAGTGTGTTAGGGTCACACGGTGTCAGTGTGTTAGGGTCACACGGTGTCAGTGTGTTAGGGTCACACGGTGTCAGTGTGTTAGGGTCACACGGTGTCAGTGTGTTAGGGTCACACGGTGTCAGTGTGTTAGGGTCACACGGTGTCAGTGTGTTAGGGTCACACGGTGTCAGTGTGTTAGGGTCACACGGTGTCAGTGTGTTAGGGTCACACGGTGTCAGTGTGTTAGGGTCACACGGTGTCAGTGTGTGAGGGTCACACGGTGTCAGTGTGTGAGGGTCACACGGTGTCAGTGTGTGAGGGTCACACGGTGTCAGTGTGTGAGGGTCACACGGTGTCAGTGTGTTAGGGTCACACGGTGTCAGTGTGTTAGGGTCACACGGTGTCAGTGTGTTAGGGTCACACGGTGTCAGTGTGTTAGGGTCACACGGTGTCAGTGTGTTAGGGTCACACGGTGTCAGTGTGTTAGGGTCACACGGTGTCAGTGTGTTAGGGTCACACGGTGTCAGTGTGTTAGGGTCACACGGTGTCAGTGTGTTAGGGTCACACGGTGTCAGTGTGTTAGGGTCACACGGTGTCAGTGTGTTAGGGTCACACGGTGTCAGTGTGTTAGGGTCACACGGTGTCAGTGTGTTAGGGTCACACGGTGTCAGTGTGTTAGGGTCACACGGTGTCAGTGTGTTAGGGTCACACGGTGTCAGTGTGTTAGGGTCACACGGTGTCAGTGTGTTAGGGTCACACGGTGTCAGTGTGTTAGGGTCACACGGTGTCAGTGTGTTAGGGTCACACGGTGTCAGTGTGTTAGGGTCACACGGTGTCAGTGTGTTAGGGTCACACGGTGTCAGTGTGTTAGGGTCACACGGTGTCAGTGTGTTAGGGTCACACGGTGTCAGTGTGTTAGGGTCACACGGTGTCAGTGTGTTAGGGTCACACGGTGTCAGTGTGTTAGGGTCACACGGTGTCAGTGTGTTAGGGTCACACGTGTCAGTGTGTTAGGGTCACACGGTGTCAGTGTGTTAGGGTCACACGGTGTCAGTGTGTTAGGGTCACACGGTGTCAGTGTGTTAGGGTCACACGGTGTCAGTGTGTTAGGGTCACAAGGTGTCAGTGTGTTAGGGTCACACGGTGTCAGTGTGTGAGGGTCACACGGTGTCAGTGTGTGAGGGTCACACGGTGTCAGTGTGTTAGGGTCACACGGTGTCAGTGTGTGAGGGTCACACGGTGTCAGTGTGTGAGGGTCACACGGTGTCAGTGTGTTAGGGTCACACGGTGTCAGTGTGTTAGGGTCACACGGTGTCAGTGTGTTAGGTTCACACGGTGTCAGTGTGTTAGGGTCACACGGTGTCAGTGTGTAGGGTCACACGGTGTCAGTGTGTTAGGGTCACACGGTGTCAGTGTGTTAGGGTCACACGGTGTCAGTGTGTTAGGGTCACACGGTGTCAGTGTGTTAGGGTCACACGGTGTCAGTGTGTTAGGGTCACACGGTGTCTGTGTTAGGGTCACACGGTGTCAGTGTGTTAGGGTCACACGGTGTCAGTGTGTTAGGGTCACACGGTGTCAGTGTGTTAGGTTCACACGGTGTCAGTGTGTTAGGGTCACAAGGTGTCAGTGTGTTAGGGTCACACGGTGTCAGTCTGTTAGGGTCACACGGTGTCAGTGTGTTAGGGTCACACGGTGTCAGTGTGTTAGGGTCACACGGTGTCAGTGTGTTAGGGTCACACGGTGTCAGTGTGTTAGTGTCACACGGTGTCAGTGTGTTAGGGTCACACGGTGTCAGTGTGTTCGGGTCACACGGTGTCAGTGTGTTAGGGTCACACGGTGTCAGTGTGTTAGGGTAACACGGTGTCAGTGTGTTAGGGTAACACGGTGTCAGTCTGTTAGGGTCACACGGTGTCAGTGTGTGAGGGTCACACGGTGTCTGTGTTAGGGTCACACGGTGTCAGTGTGTTAGGGTCACACGGTGTCAGTGTGTTAGGGTCACACGGTGTCTGTGTGTTAGGGTCACACGGTTTCAGTGTGTTAGGGTCACACGGTGTCAGTGTGTTAGGGTCACACGGTGTCAGTGTGTTAGGGTCACAACTGTCAGTGTGTTAGGGTCACACGGTGTCAGTGTGTTAGGGTCACACGGTGTCAGTGTGTTAGGGTCACACGGTGTCAGTGTGTTAGGGTCACACGGTGTCAGTGTGTTAGGGTCACACGGTGTCAGTGTGTTAGGGTCACACGGTGTCAGTGTGTTAGGGTCACACGGTGTCTGTGTTAGGGTCACACGGTGTCAGTG
The DNA here is from genome assembly GCA_030390025.1 of Squalus acanthias. NCBI lineage: Eukaryota > Metazoa > Chordata > Chondrichthyes > Squaliformes > Squalidae > Squalus > Squalus acanthias. The sequence goes on along the minus strand of JASTWF010000305.1, from coordinate 184,548 downwards.
TGTTAGGGTCACACGGTGTCAGTGTGTTAGGGTCACACGGTGTCAGTGTGTTAGGGTCACACGGTGTCAGTGTGTTAGGTTCACACGGTGTCAGTGTGTTAGGGTCACACGGTTTCAGTGTGTTAGGGTCACACGGTGTCAGTGTGTTAGGGCCACACGTTGTCAGTGTGTTAGGGTCACACGGTGTCAGTGTGTCGTTGGTCACACGTGTCAGTGTGTTAGGGTCACACGGTGTCAGTGTGTTAGGGTCACACGGTGTCAGTGTGTTAGGGTCACACGGTGTCAGTGTGTGAGGGTCACACGGTGTCAGTGTGTTAGGGTCACACGGTGTCAGTGTGTTAGGGTCACACGGTGTCAGTGTGTTAGGGTCACACGGTGTCAGTGTGTTAGGGTCACACGGTGTCAGTGTGTTAGGGTCACACGGTGTCAGTGTGTTAGGGTCACACGGTGTCAGTGTGTTAGGGTCACACGGTGTCAGTGTGTTAGGGTCACACGGTGTCAGTGTGTTAGGGTCACACGGTGTCAGTGTGTTAGGGTCACACGGTGTCAGTGTGTTAGGGTCACACGGTGTCAGTGTGTTAGGGTCACACGGTGTCAGTGTGTGAGGGTCACACGGTGTCAGTGTGTTAGGGTCACACGGTGTCTGTGTTAGGGTCACACGGTGTCAGTGTGTTAGGGTCACACGGTGTCAGTGTGTTAGGGTCACACGGTGTCAGTGTGTTAGGGTCACACGGTGTCAGTGTGTTAGGGTCACACGGTGTCAGTGTGTTAGGGTCACACGGTGTCAGTGTGTTAGGGTCACACGGTGTCAGTGTGTTAGGGTCACACGGTGTCAGTGTGTTAGGGTCACACGGTGTCAGTGTGTTAGGGTCACACGGTGTCAGTGTGTTAGGGTCACACGGTGTCAGTGTGTTAGGGTCACACGGTGTCAGTGTGTTAGGGTCACACGGTGTCAGTGTGTTAGGGTCACACGGTGTCAGTGTGTTAGGGTCACACGGTGTCAGTGTGTTAGGGTCACACGGTGTCAGTGTGTTAGGGTCACACGGTGTCAGTGTGTTAGGGTCACACGGTGTCAGTGTGTTAGGGTCACACGGTGTCAGTGTGTTAGGGTCACACGGTGTCAGTGTGTTAGGTCACAAGGTGTCAGTGTGTTAGGGTCACACGGTGTCAGTGTGTTAGGGTCACACGGTGTCAGTGTGTGAGGGTCACACGGTGTCAGTGTGTTAGGGTCACACGGTGTCAGTGTGTTAGGGTCACACGGTGTCAGTGTGTGAGGGTCACACGGTGTCAGTGTGTTAGGGTCACACGGTGTCAGTGTGTTAGGGTCACACGGTGTCAGTGTGTTAGGGTCACACGGTGTCAGTGTGTTAGGGTCACACGGTGTCAGTGTGTTAGGGTCACACGGTGTCAGTGTGTTAGGGTCACACGGTGTCAGTGTGTTAGGGTCACACGGTGTCAGTGTGTTAGGGTCACACGGTGTCAGTGTGTTAGGGTCACACGGTGTCAGTGTGTTAGGGTCACACGGTGTCAGTGTGTTAGGATCACACGGTGTCAGTGTGTTAGGGTCACACGGTGTCAGTGTGTTAGGGTCACACGGTGTCAGTGTGTTAGGGTCACACGGTGTCAGTGTGTTAGGTTCACAAGGTGTCAGTGTGTTAGGGTCACACGTGTCAGTGTGTTAGGGTCACACGGTGTCAGTGTGTTAGGGTCACACGGTGTCAGTGTGTTAGGGTCACACGGTGTCAGTGTGTTAGGGTCACACGGTGTCAGTGTGTGAGGGTCACACGGTGTCAGTGTGTGAGGGTCACACGGTGTCAGTGTGTGAGGGTCACACGGTGTCAGTGTGTGAGGGTCACACGGTGTCAGTGTGTGAGGGTCACACGGTGTCAGTGTGTGAGGGTCACACGGTGTCAGTGTGTTAGGGTCACACGGTGTCAGTGTGTGAGGGTCACACGGTGTCAGTGTGTTAGGGTCACACGGTGTCAGTGTGTTAGGGTCACACGGTGTCAGTGTGTTAGGGTCACACGGTGTCAGTGTGTAGGGTCACACGGTGTCAGTGTGTTAGGGTCACACGGTGTCAGTGTGTTAGGGTCACACGGTGTCAGTGTGTTAGGGTCACACGGTGTCAGTGTGTTAGGGTCACACGGTGTCAGTGTGTTAGGGTCACACGGTGTCAGTGTGTGAGGGTCACACGGTGTCAGTGTGTTAGGGTCACACGGTGTCAGTGTGTTAGGGTCACACGGTGTCAGTGTGTTAGGGTCACACGGTGTCAGTGTGTTAGGGTCACACGGTGTCAGTGTGTGAGGGTCACACGGTGTCAGTGTGTTAGGGTCACACGGTGTCAGTGTGTTAGGAGTAACACGGTGTCAGTGTGTTGAGGGTCACACGGTGTCAGTGTGTTAGGGTCACACGGTGTCAGTGTGTTAGGGTCACAAGCTTTCAGTGTGTTAGGGTCACACGGTGTCAGTGTGTTAGGGTCACACGGTGTCAGTGTGTTAGGGTCACACGGTGTCAGTGTGTTAGGGTCACACGGTGTCAGTGTGTTAGGGTCACACGGTGTCAGTGTGTTAGGGTCACACGGTGTCAGTGTGTTAGGGTCACACGGTGTCAGTGTGTTAGGGTCACACGGTGTCAGTGTGTTAGGGTCACACGGTGTCAGTGTGTAGGGTCACACGGTGTCAGTGTGTTAGGGTCACACGGTGTCAGTGTGTTAGGGTCACACGGTGTCAGTGTGTTAGGGTCACACGGTGTCAGTGTGTTAGGGTCACACGGTGTCAGTGTGTTAGGGTCACACGGTGTCAGTGTGTTAGGGTCACACGGTGTCAGTGTGTTAGGGTCACACGGTGTCAGTGTGTTAGGGTCACACGGTGTGAGTGTGTTAGGGTCACACGGTGTGAGTGTGTTAGGGTCACACGGTGTGAGTGTGTTAGGGTCACACGGTGTGAGTGTGTTAGGGTCACACGGTGTCAGTGTGTTAGGGTCACACGGTGTCAGTGTGTTAGGGTCACACGGTGTCAGTGTGTTAGGGTCACACGGTGTCAGTGTGTTAGGGTCACACGGTGTCAGTGTGTTAGGGTCACATGCTTTCAGTGTGTTAGGTTCACAAGTGTCAGTGTGTTAGGGTCACACGGTGTCAGTCTGTTAGGGTCACACGGTGTCAGTGTGTTAGAGTCACACGGTGTCAGTGTGTTAGGGTCACACGGTGTCAGTGTGTTAGGTTCACAAGTGTCAGTGTGTTAGGGTCACACGGTGTCAGTCTGTTAGGGTCACACGGTGTCAGTGTGTTAGGGTCACACGGTGTCAGTGTGTTAGGGTCACACGGTGTCAGTGTGTTAGGGTCACACGGTGTCAGTGTGTTAGGGTCACACGGTGTCAGTGTGTTAGGGTCACACGGTGTCAGTGTGTTAGGGTCACACGGTGTCAGTGTGTTAGTGTCACACGGTGTCAGTGTGTTAGGGTCACACGGTGTCTGTGTTCGGGTCACACGGTGTCAGTGTGTGAGGGTCACACGGTGTCAGTGTGTTCGGGTCACACGGTGTCAGTGTTCGGGTCACACGGTGTCAGTGTGTTCGGGTCACACGGTGTCTGTGTTAGGATCACACGGTGTCAGTGTGTTAGGGTCACACGGTGTCAGTGTGTTAGGGTCCCACGGTGTCTGTGTTAGGGTCACACGGTGTCAGTGTGTTAGGGTCACATGCTTTCAGTGTGTTAGGGTCACAAGGTGTCAGTGTGTTAGGGTCACACGGTGTCAGTGTGTGAGGGTCACACGGTGTCAGTGTGTTAGGGTCACACGGTGTCAGTGTGTTCGGGTCACACGGTGTCAGTGTGTTAGGGTCACACGGTGTCAGTGTGTTAGGGTCACACGGTGTCAGTGTGTTAGGGTCACACGGTGTCAGTGTGTTAGGGTCACACGGTGTCAGTGTGTGAGGGTCACACGGTGTCAGTGTGTGAGGGTCACACGGTGTCAGTGTGTTAGGGTCACACGGTGTCAGTGTGTTAGGGTCACACGGTGTCAGTGTGTTAGGGTCACACGGTGTCAGTGTGTTAGGGTCACACGGTGTCAGTGTGTTAGGGTCACACGGTGTCAGTGTGTTAGGGTCACACGGTGTCAGTGTGTAGGGTCACACGGTGTCAGTGTGTTAGGGTCACACGGTGTCAGTGTGTTAGGGTCACACGGTGTCAGTGTGTTAGGGTCACACGGTGTCAGTGTGTTAGGGTCACACGGTGTCAGTGTGTTAGGTTCACACGGTGTCAGTGTGTGAGGGTCACACGGTGTTTGTGTTCGTTTCACACCGTGTCAGTGTGTTAGGGTCACACGGTGTCAGTGTGTTAGGGTCACACGGTTTCTGCGTTAGGGTCACACGGTGTCAGTGCGTTAGGGTCACACGGTGTCAGTGTGTTAGGTTCACACGGTGTCAGTGTGTTAGGGTCACACGGTGTCAGTGTGTTAGGGTCACACGGTGTCAGTGTGTTAGGGTCACACGGTGTCAGTGTGTTAGGGTCACACGGTGTCAGTGTGTTAGGGTCACACAGTTTCAGTCTGTGAGGGTCACACGGTGTCAGTGTGTGAGGGTCACCCGGTGTCAGTGTGTGAGGGTCACACGGTGTCAGTGTGTGAGGGTCACCCGGTGTCAGTGTGTGAGGGTCACCCGGTGTCAGTGTGTGAGGGTCACACGGTGTCAGTGTGTGAGGGTCACACCGTGTCAGTGTGTGAGGGTCACACCGTGTCAGTGTGTTAGGGTCACACGGTGTCAGTGTGTTAGTGTCACACGGTGTCAGTGTGTTAGGGTCACACGGTGTCAGTGTGTTAGTTTCACACGGTGTCAGTGTGTTCGGGTCACACGGTGTCTGTTCGGGTCACACGGTGTCAGTTTGTTCGGGTCACACGGTGTCAGTGTGTTCGGGTCACACGGTGTCTGTTCGGGTCACACGGTGTCAGTGTGTTAGGATAACACGGTGTCAGTGTGTTAGGGTCCCACGGTGTCTGTGTTAGGGTCACACGGTGTCAGTGTGTTAGGGTCACACGGTGTCAGTGTGTTAGGGTCACATGCTTTCAGTGTGTTAGGTTCACAAGTGTCAGTGTGTTAGGTTCACAAGTGTCAGTGTGTTAGGGTCACACGGTGTCAGTCTGTTAGGGTCACACGGTGTCTGTGTGTTAGGGTCACACGGTGTCAGTGTGTTAGTTTCACACGGTGTCAGTGTGTTAGTTTCACACGGTGTCAGTGTGTTAGTGTCACACGGTGTCAGTGTGTTCGGGTCACACGGTGTCAGTGTGTGAGGGTCACACGGTGTCAGTGTGTTAGGGTCACACGGTGTCTGTGTTAGGGTAACACGGTGTCAGTCTGTTAGGGTAACACGGTGTCAGTCTGTTCGGGTAACACGGTGTCAGTGTGTGAGGGTCACACGGTGTCTGTGTTCGTTTCACACCGTGTCAGTGTGTTAGGGTCACACGGTGTCTGTGTTAGGGTCACACGGTGTCTGTGTTAGGGTCACACGGTTTCAGTGTGTTAGGGTCACACGGTGTCAGTGTGTTAGGGTCACACGGTGTCAGTGTGTTAGGTTCACAAGTGTCAGTGTGTTAGGGTCACACGGTTTCAGTCTGTTAGGCTAACACGGTGTCAGTGTGTTCGGGTCACACGGTGTCTGTGTTAGGGTCACACGGTGTCAGTGTGTTAGGGTCACACGGTGTCAGTGTGTTAGGGTCACACGGTGTCAGTGTGTTAGGGTCACACGGTGTCAGTGTGTTAGGGTCACACGGTTTCAGTGTGTTAGGGTCACACGGTGTCAGTGTGTTAGGGTCACACGGTGTCAGTGTGTTAGGTTCACAAGTGTCAGTGTGTTAGGGTCACACGGTTTCAGTGTGTTAGGGTCACACGGTGTCTGTGTTAGGCTAACACGGTGTCAGTGTGTTAGGGCCACACGTAGTCAGTGTGTTAGCGTCACACGGTGTCAGTGTGTTCGTTTCACACCGTGTCAGTGTGTTAGGGTCACATGGTGTCAGTGTGTTAGGGACACATGGTGTCAGTGTGTTAGGGTCACACGGTGTCAGTGTGTGAGGGTCACACGGTGTCCGTGTGTTCGTTTCACACCGTGTCAGTGTGTTAGGGTCACATGGTGTCAGTGTGTTAGGGACACATGCTTTCAGTGTGTTAGGGTCACATGCTTTCAGTGTGTTAGGGTCACACGGTGTGAGTGTGTTAGGGTCACACGGTGTGAGTGTGTTAGGGTCACACGGTGTGAGTGTGTTAGGGTCACACGGTGTGAGTGTGTTAGGGTCACACGGTGTGAGTGTGTTAGGGTCACACGGTGTGAGTGTGTTAGGGTCACACGGTGTGAGTGTGTTAGGGTCACACGGTGTGAGTGTGTTAGGGTCACACGGTGTGAGTGTGTTAGGGTCACACGGTGTCAGTGTGTTAGGGTCACACGGTGTCAGTGTGTTAGGGTCACACGGTGTCAGTGTGTTAGGGTCACACGGTGTCAGTGTGTTAGGGTCACACGGTGTCAGTGTGTTAGGGTCACACGGTGTCAGTGTGTTAGGGTCACACGGTGTCAGTGTGTTAGGGTCACACGGTGTCAGTGTGTTAGGGTCACACGGTGTCAGTGTGTTAGGGTCACACGGTGTCAGTGTGTTAGGGTCACACGGTGTCAGTGTGTTAGGGTCACACGGTGTCAGTGTGTTAGGGTCACACGGTGTCAGTGTGTTAGGGTCACATGCTTTCAGTGTGTTAGGTTCACAAGTGTCAGTGTGTTAGGGTCACACGGTGTCAGTCTGTTAGGGTCACACGGTGTCAGTGTGTTAGAGTCACACGGTGTCAGTGTGTTAGGGTCACACGGTGTCAGTGTGTTAGTTTCACACGGTGTCAGTGTGTTCGGGTCACACGGTGTCTGTTCGGGTCACACGGTGTCAGTTTGTTCGGGTCACACTGTGTCAGTGTGTTCGGGTCACACGGTGTCTGTTCGGGTCACACGGTGTCAGTGTGTTAGGATAACACGGTGTCAGTGTGTTAGGGTCCCACGGTGTCTGTGTTAGGGTCACACGGTGTCAGTGTGTTAGGGTCACACGGTGTCAGTGTGTTAGGGTCACATGCTTTCAGTGTGTTAGGTTCACAAGTGTCTGTGTTAGGTTCACAAGTGTCAGTGTGTTAGGGTCACACGGTGTCAGTCTGTTAGGGTCACACGGTGTCTGTGTGTTAGGGTCACACGGTGTCTGTGTGTTAGGGTCACACGGTGTCAGTGTGTTAGGGTCACACGGTGTCAGTGTGTTCGGGTCACACGGTGTCAGTGTGTGAGGGTCACACGGTGTCAGTGTGTTAGGGTCACACGGTGTCTGTGTTAGGGTAACACGGTGTCAGTCTGTTCGGGTCACACGGTGTCAGTTTGTTCGGGTCACACTGTGTCAGTGTGTTCGGGTCACACGGTGTCTGTTCGGGTCACACGGTGTCAGTGTGTTAGGATAACACGGTGTCAGTGTGTTAGGGTCCCACGGTGTCTGTGTTAGGGTCACACGGTGTCAGTGTGTTAGGGTCACACGGTGTCAGTGTGTTAGGGTCACATGCTTTCAGTGTGTTAGGTTCACAAGTGTCTGTGTTAGGTTCACACGGTGTCAGTGTGTTAGTGTCACACGGTGTCAGTGTGTTCGGGTCACACGGTGTCAGTGTGTGAGGGTCACACGGTGTCAGTGTGTTAGGGTCACACGGTGTCTGTGTTAGGGTAACACGGTGTCAGTCTGTTAGGGTAACACGGTGTCAGTCTGTTCGGGTAACACGTGTCAGTGTGTGAGGGTCACACGGTGTCTGTGTTAGTTTCACACGTGTCAGTGTGTTAGGGTCACACGGTGTCAGTGTTAGGGTCACACGGTGTCATGTGTTAGGGTCACACGGTGTCAGTGTGTTAGGGTCACACGGTTTCAGTGTGTTAGGGTCACCGGATGTCAGTGTGTTAGGGTCACACGGTGTCAGTGTGTTAGGTCACACAGTGTCAGTGTGTGAGGGTCACACGGTGTCAGTCTGTTAGGCTAACACGGTGTCAGTGTGTTGGGTCACACGGTGTCAGTGTGTTAGGGTCACACGGTGTCAGTGTTAGGGTCACACGGTGTCAGTGTGTTAGGGTCACACGGTGTCAGTGTGTTAGGGTCACACGGTGTCAGTGTGTTAGGGTCACACGGTTTCAGTGTGTTAGGGTCACACGGTGTCAGTGTGTTAGGGTCACACGGTGTCAGTGTGTTAGGTTCACAAGTGTCAGTGTGTTAGGGTCACACGGTTTCAGTCTGTTAGGCTAACACGGTGTCAGTGTGTTCGTTTCACACCGTGTCAGTGTGTTAGGGTCACATGGTGTCAGTGTGTTAGGGACACATGCTTTCAGTGTGTTAGGGTCACATGCTTTCAGTGTGTGAGGGTCACAAGGTGTCAGTGTGTTAGGGTCACACGGTGTCAGTGTGTTAGGGTCACACGGTGTCAGTGTGTTAGAGTCACACGGTGTCAGTGTGTTAGGGTCACACGGTGTCAGTGTGTTAGGTTCACAAGTGTCAGTGTGTTAGGGTCACACGGTGTCAGTCTGTTAGGGTCACACGGTGTCAGTGTGTGAGGGTCACACGGTGTCTGTGTGTTAGGGTCACACGGTGTCAGTGTGTTAGTGTCACACGGTGTCAGTGTGTGAGGGTCACACGGTGTCACTGTGTTAGGGTCACACGGTGTCTGTGTTAGGGTCACACGGTGTCAGTGTGTTAGGGTCACACGGTGTCAGTGTGTTAGGGTAACACGGTGTCAGTGTGTTAGGGTCACACGGTGTCAGTGTGTTAGGGTCACACGGTGTCAGTGAAAGGGTCACACGGTGTCAGTGTGTTAGTGTCACACGGTGTCAGTGTGTTAGGGTCACACGGTGTCAGTATGTGAGGGTCACACGGTGTCAGTGTGTTAGGTTCACAAGTGTCAGTGTGTAAAGGTCGCACGGTGTAAGTGTGTTAGGGTCACACGGTGTCTGTGTTAGGGTCACACGGTGTCAGTGTGTTAGGGTCACACGGTGTCAGTGTGTTAGGTTCACAACTGTTAGTGTGTTAGGGTCACACGGTGTCAGTGTGTTACGGTCACACGGTGTCAGTGTGTTACGGTCACACGGTGTCAGTGTGTTACGGTCACACGGTGTCAGTGTGTTACGGTCACACGGTGTCAGTGTGTTACGGTCACACGGTGTCAGTGTGTTACGGTCACACGGTGTCAGTGTGTTAGGGTCACACGGTGTCAGTGTGTTAGGGTCACACGGTGTCAGTGTGTTAGAGTCACACGGTGTCAGTGTGTGAGGGTCACACGGTGTCAGTGTGTGAGGGTCACACGGTGTCAGTGTGAGGTTCACACGGTGTCAGTGTGAGGTTCACACGGTGTCAGTGTGAGGGTCACACGGTGTCAGTGTGTGAGGGTCACACGGTGTCAGTGTGTGAGGGTCACACGGTGTCAGTGTGTGAGGATCACGGTGTCAGTGTGTTAGGGTCACATGGTGTCAGTGAAAGGGTCACACGGTGTCAGTGTGTGAGGGTCACACGGTGTCAGTGTGTGAGGGTCACACGGTGTCAGTGTGTGAGGGTCACACGGTGTCAGTGTGTGAGGGTCACACGGTGTCAGTGTGTGAGGATCACGGTGTCAGTGTGTTAGGGTCACACGGTGTCCGTGGGTTAGAGTCACACGGTGTCGGTGTGTTAGGGTCACAATGTGTCGGTGTGTTAGGGTCACACGGTGTCGGTGTGTTCGGGTCACACGGTGTCGGTGTGTTCGGGTCACACGGTGTCGGTGTGTTCGGGTCACACGGTGTCGGTGTGTTAGGGTCACACGGTGTCGGTGTGTTAGGGTCACACGGTGTCGGTGTGTTCGGGTCACACGGTGTCGGTGTGTTCGGGTCACACGGTGTCAGTGTGCTGGGGTCACACGGTGTCAGTGTGTTGGGGTCACACGGTGTCAGTGTGCTGGGGTCACACGGTGTCAGTGTGCTGGGGTCACACGGTGTCAGTGTGCTGGGGTCACACGGTGTCAGTGTGTTAGGGTCACAAGGTGTCAGTGTGTTAGGGTCACAAGGTGTCAGTGTGTGAGGGTCACACGGTGTCATTGTGTTAGGGTCACACGGTGTCAGTGTGTTAGGGTCACACGGTGTCAGTGTGTTAGTGTTACACGGTGTCAGTGTGTTAGAGTCACACAGTTTCGCCTTTTGCTTTTTTGAGGGGCTCCCCATGTGTGGATCCAGGTCTCTTCTTTTGTGACCCTTTTCTACACATAAATGCCAAGTTGAGCCTGCCATTCCAGCAGGAATAGTGCGGATGGGGGGCGGGGCTTTAAAATGACGTTTCATCCCTGTCTACCACCATTTTAACTCCAGAGTTTTCCGGAGTGGGGAGGCTGCCCAATACAGGCAGGTGGTGGCCTCATAAATATTGAAATGTTGGGTCTGATGACATCATTTGGTCCCTGACTCCAATTTAACCCTGCGCTGCACAAACCGCGCGCACAGTCTCTGCGCCGCCCGCAAAGCCAGCAGCATGCAGCATCGGGCCAGGAGAGGCCCATGTTTGCAGTGATATTTGTGCTCCTCCTGGCCCAACAAGCAAATCTTGAACCCCCTCTGCACTTGGCATTCCTCCCAATCTCCTCCAGTCATGTCAGACCTGAATCCCCACCACCCCCCACCCCCAACCCACCCCTCCCTCCTCCCCCCCCACCCCCTCCACCCCTCCACCCCTCCCCTCACAACCCCCCCACAACCACCCCACCCCCTCCACCCCCCATCCCCCCACCCCCCACAACCCCCCCCCACCCCCTCACCCCCTCCATCCCCCCCCACCCCAACCCCACCCCCACAACCCCACCCCCACCCCCTCCACCCACCCTCATGGTCTACTAATGGTCACAGGTTCCTAGTTTATTCTTAAGAAACATAGAAACATAGAAAAAATAGGAGCAGGATTCGGCCATTCAGCCCTTCGAGCCTGCTCCACCATTCAACATGATCATGGCTTATCCTCTAGCTCAATACCATATTCCCGCTCTCTCCCCATACCCCTTGATGCCTTTTGTGTCTAGAAATCTATCTATCTCCTTCTTAAATATATTCAGTGACTTGGCCTCCACAGCCTTCTGTGGTGGAGAATTCCACAGGTTCACCACCCTTTGAGTGAAGAAGTTTATCCTGATCTCAGTCCTAAATGTCCTACCCCGTATCCTGAGACTGTGACCCCTCGTTCTAGACCTCCCAGCCAGGGGAAACATCCTCCCTGCATCCAGTCTGTCTAGCCCTGTCAGAATTTTATACGTTTCAATGAGATCCACTCTCATTCTCCTAAACTCTAGTGAATACTGGCCTAGTCAACCCAATCTCTCCTCATACGACTTCCTTGTCTTTTCTCTTTAGCATTCTAGATTTCTCTCCAAAAGGACCCTCCCCCCCCCCCCCACCTTATTTAGTTTAAAGCCCTATCTACCTCCGTAGTTATTCGATTCGCTAGAACTCTGGTCCCAGCATGGTTCAGGTCTAGTCCATCCCAACGGAACAGCTCTCTCTTTCCCCAGTATTGGTGCCAGTGCCCCACGAATCGAAACCCACTTCTCCCACACCAATCTTTGAGCCTCGCATTCATCTCCCTGATCCTATTGACCATATGCCAATTTGCTCGTAGCTCCGGTAATAATCCAGAGATTATGACCTTTGTGGTTCTGCTTTTTAATTTAGTCCCGAGCTGCTCAAACTCTCTCAGCAGAACCTCTTTCTTTGTCCTACCTATGTCGTTGGTACCTACATGGACCACAACAACTGGATCCTCCCTCTCCCACTCCAAGTTCTTCTCCAGCCCGGAGGAGATGTCCTTTACCCTGGCCCCGGGTAGGCAACATAGCCTTCGGGTCTCACAGTCCTGGCTGCAGAGAACAGTGTCTATCACCCTAACTATACTGTCGCTTAGTACAACCACCTTGCTTTTTACTCCTCCCACTTGAACGGCTTCCTGTACCATGGTGCCGTGGTCAATTTGCTCGTCGCCCCGCACTTGTCCACAAGGGTTGCAAGAACCTCGAATCTATCGGACAAATGCAGGGACTGAGGCTCCTGCAATACTACCTCCTGGATCCCCGTACCAGCCTCACTCGCAGTCACACCCTCCTGTCCCTGACCACGTGTCAATTCTAAAATATTTATCTAAGGGGTGTGGTTGCCTCCTGGAGCAAAAGGTCCAGGTAACTTTCTCCCTCCCTGATGTCTCGCAATGTCTGCAGCTCGGACTCCAGCTCCTCAACTCAGAGCCGAAGTTCCTCGAGCCGCAGACACTTACCGCAGATGTAGTTGCCCTGGACAAAACTGTTCACAAGCTCCCACATATTGCAGCAGCAACACATCTCCTGTTCTCCCATTATTTAATTTATTTAATTAATTAGTTTAGTGTTAATCAAATTATTTACCTCGTTTAGTTTATTAAATTAATTAAATTAACTTTAGTTTTTAAAATTTAGTTATATGTTATATGTTGACTTAAAACTTAGCCCACAGTCACTACCAATCACGTACATGCCTTACCTGGGCGTCACGCTGCCATTTTCTGTTGTTGATGCAGGTCTGCTGCTGCTTTTAACCCTGCTCTGGGGCCTCAGTCTGCTCCCGCTCTGGTCCGCCGCCGCACTGCGGGAGAATTAGGAAAAGCAAGCACCTTCTTCCCCCATTTCACTGAACTCCCACACTTACCAAACTCCCAGTTGTTCACTCTGTGCTGGCTGCACTCACATGCCCCTGTGTTTATACTGTTTGCTAATTAACAAACTACAGCAGCTCTCCAGCAGGAGAGCTTGCTAGTTTGTCTCTGCTTAAGCCTGAAGAAACTTAAAAATTGAAAGTTTAAATTTTAACTTAAACAGTTGATCTTACTTAAAAGCTACGAGCAATTAACATTAGATTTTAAAAGAGATTGGGGGAGAAATTCAATATCGCCCCGTTTGGGGCGCAATTATCGGCCGGGCGCAAAGTTTAATGCCTGGCGCTAATTATCGCCTCACACTGCAAACTTGGCTTCTATCGCCCCTGGAGGTGATTGGGCGCTAAATCAGGCGCTACACACCTCTCTTAAGGCGCTAACACCGAGGAGCGAGGCGCTACCTCAGAGTGCTGGCGAAGCTCATGTGATGTCAGTCAGCAATGGAACACAGACACACTGGCGCCGGCCAGTTCTTAAAGGGGAGGGTCGATCTTGCTCTCCATCCACATCCTGCTCATTGCAGCCTTGAATCTCATCCTGGACAGACCTGTACATCAATTCTGTTGGAAAGAACAATGGAGTACACAGGGAAAGAGCTCAGAGTGCAGCCCCCATAGTCTCTTCTAAATCGATGCAAAGAAGGTCAAATCAAAATGAAACTGCAAAGTGCTGCTCAGTACCCAAAACTCCTTCACACAGCATTGAATATCTCCAGAAGTCTCTCTCTCTCTAACTCAGAATGCGTGGTGCAAAAATGTGGCAGACAAAGAAAGGCAGGAAGCGGCTGCCTGTAAATAATGCTCCCCCAGTCCCTTCCCAACTGCAAAACGCTCCCCTCAACCTGTCATTGCTAGCTGCAAGCGGAAAGGCAGGGGGCGCCACTCAATATCCGGTCCAGGGCGCTACCGGGGCATTGCACACTCAACTGACGTCACGATCTGCGGGCGCAGGAGATCGTGGTTGTAATGTTTGGCGCCGCCACAAAATGTCTGGTCAATCACCCAAATACATTGCAAAAGCCTTACTGCCACAAATCACCCAAGCACATTGCAAAACACTCACTGACACAAATCACTCAAAAACATTGCAAAACACTCACTGACACAAATCACCCAAACACATTGCACCACACTCACTGATACACTTCAGCAAAACACATTGCACCACACTCACTGACACACACATCACCCAAATACATTACACCACACTCACTGACACACATCACCCAAACACATTGCACCACACTCACTGACCCACACATCAACCAAACACATTGCACCACACTCACTGACACACATCACCCAAGCACATTGCACCACACTCACTGACACACTTCACCCAAACACATTGCACCACACTCACTGACACACTTCAGACAAACACATTGCACCACACTCACTGACACACACATCACCCAATCACATTGCACCACACTCACTGACACACTTCAGCCAAACACATTGCACCACACTCACTGACACACATCACCCAAATACATTGCACCACACTCACTGACACACACATCACCAAAACACATTCCTCCACACTCACTGACACACATCACCCAAACACATTGCACCACACTCACTGACACACATCACCCAAACACATTGCACCACACTCACTGACACACACATCACCCAAACGCATTGCACCACACACACTGACACACTTCACCCAAACATATTGCACCACACTCACTGACACACACATCACCCAAATACATTACACCACACTCACTGAGACACTTCACCCAAACACTTTGCACCACACTCACTGACACACACATCATCCAAACCCATTGCACCACATTCACTGACACACATCCCCCAAAGATATTGCACCACACTCACTGACACACTTCACCCAAACACATTGCACCACACTCACTGACACACTTCACCCAAACACATTGCACCACACTCACTGACACACTTCAACCAAACACCTTGCACCACACTCACTGACACACTTCAACCAAACACCTTGCACCACACTCACTGACACACTTCACCCAAACACATTGCACCACACTCACTGACACACTTCAACCAAACACGTTGCACCACACTCACTGACACTCTTCACCCAAACACATAGCACCACACTCACTGACACACACATCACCCAAAAACATTGCAACACACTCACTAACACACATCACCCACACACATTGCAACACACTCACTGACACACTTCACCCAAACACATTGCACCACACTCACTGACACACTTCACCCAAACACATTGCACCACACTCACTGACACACTTTAGTCCAAACATATTGCACCACACTCACTGACACACTTCAACCAAACACATTGCACCACAGTCACTGACACACACATCACCCAAACACTTTGCACCACACTCACTGACACACATCACCCAAACACATTGCACCACACTCACTGTCACACATCACCCAAACACATTGCACCACACTCACTGACACACACATTACCCAACCACATTGCACCACACTCACTGACACACTTCACCCAAACACATTGCACCACACTCACTGACACTCATCACCCAAATACATTGCACCACACTCACTGACACACTTCACCCAAACACATTGCACCACACTCACTGACACACTTCACCCAAACACATTGCACCACACTCACTGACACACTTCACCCAAACACATTGCACCACAATCACTGACACACTTCACCCAAACACATTGCACCACACTCACTGACACACACATCACCTAAACACATTGCACCACACTCACTGACACACACATAACCCAAACACATTGCACCAAACTCACTGACACACACATCACCCAAACATATTGCACCAGACTCACTGACACACTTCACCCAAACACATTCCAAAAACACTCACTGACACACATCACCCAAACACATTGCACCACAATCACTGACACACACATCACCCAAACACATTGCACCACACTCACTGACACACATCACCCAAATACATTGCTCCACACTCACTGACACTCTTCACCCAAACACAGTGCACCACACTCACTGGCACACTTCTCCCAAACACATTTCACCACACTCACTGACACTCTTCACCCAAACACATTGCACCACACTCATTGACACACTTCACACAAACACATTGCACCACACTCACTGACACACACTTCACCCAAACACATTGCACCACACTCACTGACACACTTCACCCAAACACATTGCACCACACTCACTGACACACATCACCCAAACACATTGCACCACACTCACTGACACACACATCACACAAAAACATTGCACCACACTCACTGACACACACATCACCCAAACACGTTGCACCACACTCACTGACAGACTTCACCCAAACACATTGCACCACACTCACTGACACACATCACCCAAACACATTGCACCACACTCACTGACACACACATCACACAAAAACATTGCACCACACTCACTGACACACACATCACCCAAACACATTGCACCACACTCACTGACACACATCACCCAAACACATTGCACCACACTCTCTGACACACACATCACCCAAACACATTGCACCACACTCACTGACACACTTCACCCAAACACATTGCACCACACTCACTGACACACAACACCCAAACACATTGCACCACACTCACTGACACACTTCACCCAAACACATTGCACCACACTCACTGACACACTTCACCCAAACACATTGCACCACACTCACTGACACACACATCACCGAAACACATTGCACCACGCTCACTGACACACATCACCCAAACACATTCAACCACACTCACTGACACACATTACCCAAACACATTGCACCACAATCACTGACACACACATCACCCAAATACATTGCTCCACACTCACTGACACACTTCACCCAAACACATTGCACCACACTCACTGACACACTTCTCCCAAACACATTGCACCCCACTCACTGACACTCTTCACCCAAACACATTGCACCACACTCATTGAAACACTTCACACAAACACATTGCACCACACTCACTGACACACATCACCTAAACACATTTCACCACACTCACTGACACACTTCACCCAAACACATTGCACCACACTCACTGACACACATCACCTAAACACATTGCACCACACTCGCTGACACACACATCACCCATACACATTACACCACACTCACTGGCACACACATCACCCAAAAACATTGCACCACACTCACTGACACACACATCACCCAAACACATTGCACCACACTCACTGACACACTTCACCTAAACACATTGCACCACACTCACTGACACACTTCACCCAAACACATTGCACCACACTCACTGACACACACATCACCCAAACACATTACACCACACTCACTGAGACACATCACCCAAACACATTGCACCACACTCACTGACACACACATCACCCAAACACATTCCACCACACACACTGACACACATCACCCAAACACATTGCACCACAATCACTGACACACACATCACCCAAACACATTGCACCACACTCACTGACACACACATCACCCAAACACATTGCACCACACTCACTGACACACTTCACCCAAACACATTGCACCACACTCACTGACACACATCACCCAAACACATTGCACCACACTCACTGACACACACATCACCCAAAAACATTGCACCACACTCATTGACACACACATCACCCAAACACATTGCACCACACTCACTGACACACATCACCCAAACACATTGCACCACACTCACTGTCACACATCACCCAAACACATTGCACCACACTCACTGACACACACTTCACCCAAACACATTGCACCACACTCACTGACACTCATCACCCAAATACATTGCACCACACTCACTGACACACTTCACCCAAACACATTGCACCACACTCACTGACACACTTCACCCAAACACATTGCACCACACTCACTGACACACACATCACCCAAACACATTGCACCACACTCACTGACACACTTCACCCAAACACATTGCACCACAATCACTGACACACTTCACCCAAACACATTGCACCACACTCACTGACACACACATCACCTAAACACATTGCACCACACTCACTGACACACACATCACCCAAACATATTGCACCAGACTCACTGACACACTTCACCCAAACACATTCCAAAAACACTCACTGACACACATCACCCAAACACATTGCACCACAATCACTGACACACACATCACCCAAACACATTGCACCACACTCACTGACACACATCACCCAAATACATTGCTCCACACTCACTGACACACTTCACACAAACACATTGCACCACACTCACTGACACTCTTCACCCAAACACATTGCACCACACTCATTGACACACTTCACACAAACACATTGCACCACACTCACTGACACACACTTCACCCAAACACATTGCACCACACTCACTGACACACTTCACCCAAACACATTGCACCACACTCACTGACACACATCACCCAAACACATTGCACCACACTCACTGACACACACATCACACAAAAACATTGCACCACACTCACTGACACACACATCACCCAAACACATTGCACCACACTCACTGACACACACATCACCCAAACACATTACACCACACTCACTGAGACACATCACCCAAACACATTGCACCACACTCACTGACACACATCACCCAAACACATTGCACCACACTCTCTGACACACACATCACCCAAACACATTGCACCACACTCACTGACACACACATCACCCAAACACATTGCACCACACTCACTGACACACTTCACCCAAACACATTGCACCACACTCACTGACACACAACACCCAAACACATTACACCACACTCACTGCCACACACATCACCCAAACACATTGCACCACACTCACTGACACACACATCACCCAAAAACATTGCACCACACTCACTGACACACACATCACCCAAACACATTGCACCACACTCACTGACACACATCACCCAAACACATTGCACCACAAACACTGACACACATCACCTAAACACATTGCACCACACACACTGACACACTTCACCCAAACACATTGCACCACACTCACTGACACACACATCACCGAAACACATTGCACCACGCTCACTGACACACATCACCCAAACACATTCAACCACACTCACTGACACACATTACCCAAACACATTGCACCACAATCACTGACACACACATCACCCAAATACATTGCTCCACACTCACTGACACACTTCACCCAAACACATTGCACCACACTCACTGACACACTTCTCCCAAACACATTGCACCACACTCACTGACACACACTTCACCCAAACACATTGCACCACACTCACTGACACACTTCACCCAAACACATTGCACCACACTCACTGACACACATCACCTAAACACATTTCACCACACTCACTGACACACTTCACTCAAACACATTGCACCACACTCACTGACACACACATCACCTAAACACATTGCACCACACTCGCTGACACACACATCAACCATACACATTACACCACACTCACTGGCACACACATCACCCAAAAACATTGCACCACACTCACTGACACACACATCACCCAAACACATTGCACCACACTCACTGACACACTTCACCCAAACACATTGCACCACACTCACTGACACACACATCACCCAAACACATTCCACCACACTCACTGAGACACATCACCCAAACACATTGCACCACAATCACTGACACACACATCACCCAAACACATTGCACCACACTCACTGACACACTTCACCCAAACACATTGCACCACACTCACTGACACACATCATCCAAACACATTGCACCACACTCACTGACACACTACACCCAAACTCATTTCACCACACTCACTGACACACATCACCCAAATACATTGCACCACACTCACTGACACACTTCACCCAAACACATTGCACCACACTCACTGACACACATCACCCAAACACATTGCACCACACTCACTGACACACAACACCCAAACACATTACACCACACTCACTGACACACACATCACCCAAACACATTGCACCACACTCACTGACACACACATCACCCAAAAACATTGCACCACACTCACTGACACACACATCACCCAAACACATTGCACCACACTCACTGACACACATCACCCAAACACATTGCACCACAATCACTGACACACTTCACCCAAACACATTGCACCACACTCACTGACACACTTCACCCAAACACATTGCACCACACTCACTGACACACTTCACCCAAACACATTGCACCACACTCACTGACACACACATCACCGAAACACATTGCACCACGCTCACTGACACACATCACCCAAAAACATTCAACCACACTCACTGAAACACTTCACACAAACACATTGCACCACACTCACTGACACACACTTCACCCAAACACATTGCACCACACTCACTGACACACTTCACCCAAACACATTGCACCACACTCACTGACACACTTCTCCCAAACACATTGCACCCCACTCACTGACACACACATCACCCAAACACATTGCACCACACTCACTGACACACATCACCCAAACACATTGCACCACACTCACTGACACACACATCACCCAAAAACATTACACCACACTCACTGAGACACATCACCCAAACACATTGCACCACACTCACTGACACACACATCACCCAAACACATTGCACCACACTCACTGACACACTTCACCCAAACACATTGCACCACACTCACTGACACACATCACCCAAACACATTGCACCACACTCACTGACACACACATCACCCAAAAACATTGCACCACACTCATTGACACACACATCACCCAAACACATTGCACCACACTCACTGACACACATCACCCAAACACATTGCACCACACTCACTGTCACACATCACCCAAACACATTGCACCAAAATCACTGACACACTTCACCCAAACACATTGCACCACAATCACTGACACACTTCACCCAAACACATTGCACCACACTCACTGACACACACATCACCTAAACACATTGCACCACACTCACTGACACACACATAACCCAAACACATTGCACCAATCTCACTGACACACACATCACCCAAACATATTGCACCAGACTCACTGACACACTTCACCCAAACACATTCCAAAAACACTCACTGACACACATCACCCAAACACATTGCACCACAATCACTGACACACACATCACCCAAACACATTGCACCACACTCACTGACACACATCACCCAAATACATTGCTCCACACTCACTGACACTCTTCACCCAAACACAGTGCACCACAGTCACTGACACACTTCTCCCAAACACATTTCACCACACTCACTGACACACACTTCACCCAAACACATTGCACCACACTCACTGACACACTTCACCCAAACACATTGCACCACACTCACTGACACACATCACCCAAACACATTGCACCACACTCACTGACACACACATCACCCAAACACATTACACCACACTCACTGAGAAACATCACCCAAACACATTGCACCACACTCACTGACACACACATCACCGAAACACATTGCACCACGCTCACTGACACACATCACCCAAACACATTCAACCACACTCACTGACACACATTACCCAAACACATTGCACCACAATCACTGACACACACATCACCCAAATACATTGCTCCACACTCACTGACACACTTCACCCAAACACATTGCACCACACTCACTGACACACTTCTCCCAAACACATTGCACCACACTCACTGACACACACTTCACCCAAACACATTGCACCACACTCACTGACACACTTCACCCAAACACATTGCACCACACTCACTGACACACATCACCTAAACACATTTCACCACACTCACTGACACACTTCACTCAAACACATTGCACCACACTCACTGACACACACATCACCTAAACACATTGCACCACACTCGCTGACACACACATCAACCATACACATTACACCACACTCACTGGCACACACATCACCCAAAAACATTGCACCACACTCACTGACACACACATCACCCAAACACATTGCACCACACTCACTGACACACTTCACCCAAACACATTGCACCACACTCACTGACACACACATCACCCAAACACATTCCACCACACTCACTGAGACACATCACCCAAACACATTGCACCACAATCACTGACACACTTCACCCAAACACATTGCACCACACTCACTGACACACATCATCCAAACACATTGCACCACACTCACTGACACACTACACCCAAACTCATTTCACCACACTCACTGACACACATCACCCAAATACATTGCACCACACTCACTGACACACTTCACCCAAACACATTGCACCACACTCACTGACACACATCACCCAAACACATTGCACCACACTCACTGACACACAACACCCAAACACATTACACCACACTCACTGACACACACATCACCCAAACACATTGCACCACACTCACTGACACACACATCACCCAAAAACATTGCACCACACTCACTGACACACACATCACCCAAACACATTGCACCACACTCACTGACACACATCACCCAAACACATTGCACCACAATCACTGACACACTTCACCCAAACACATTGCACCACACTCACTGACACACTTCACCCAAACACATTGCACCACACTCACTGACACACTTCACCCAAACACATTGCACCACACTCACTGACACACACATCACCGAAACACATTGCACCACGCTCACTGACACACATCACCCAAAAACATTCAACCACACTCACTGAAACACTTCACACAAACACATTGCACCACACTCACTGACACACACTTCACCCAAACACATTGCACCACACTCACTGACACACTTCACCCAAACACATTGCACCACACTCACTGACACACTTCTCCCAAACACATTGCACCCCACTCACTGACACACACATCACCCAAACACATTGCACCACACTCACTGACACACATCACCCAAACACATTGCACCACACTCACTGACACACACATCACCCAAAAACATTACACCACACTCACTGAGACACATCACCCAAACACATTGCACCACACTCACTGACACACATCACCCAAACACATTGCACCACACTCACTGACACACACATCACCCAAACACATTGCACCACACTCACTGACACACTTCACCCAAACACATTGCACCACACTCACTGACACACATCACCCAAACACATTGCACCACACTCACTGACACACACATCACCCAAAAACATTGCACCACACTCACTGACACACACATCACCCAAACACATTGCACCACACTCACTGTCACACATCACCCAAACACATTGCACCAAAATCACTGACACACTTCACCCAAACACATTGCACCACAATCACTGACACACTTCACCCAAACACATTGCACCACACTCACTGACACACACATCACCTAAACACATTGCACCACACTCACTGACACACACATAACCCAAACACATTGCACCAATCTCACTGACACACACATCACCCAAACATATTGCACCAGACTCACTGACACACTTCACCCAAACACATTCCAAAAACACTCACTGACACACATCACCCAAACACATTGCACCACAATCACTGACACACACATCACCCAAACACATTGCACCACACTCACTGACACACATCACCCAAATACATTGCTCCACACTCACTGACACTCTTCACCCAAACACAGTGCACCACAGTCACTGACACACTTCTCCCAAACACATTTCACCACACTCACTGACACACACTTCACCCAAACACATTGCACCACACTCACTGACACACTTCACCCAAACACATTGCACCACACTCACTGACACACATCACCCAAACACATTGCACCACACTCACTGACACACACATCACCCAAACACATTACACCACACTCACTGAGAAACATCACCCAAACACATTGCACCACACTCACTGACACACACATCACCGAAACACATTGCACCACGCTCACTGACACACATCACCCAAACACATTCAACCACACTCACTGACACACATTACCCAAACACATTGCACCACAATCACTGACACACACATCACCCAAATACATTGCTCCACACTCACTGACACACTTCACCCAAACACATTGCACCACACTCACTGACACACTTCTCCCAAACACATTGCACCACACTCACTGACACACACTTCACCCAAACACATTGCACCACACTCACTGACACACTTCACCCAAACACATTGCACCACACTCACTGACACACATCACCTAAACACATTTCACCACACTCACTGACACACTTCACTCAAACACATTGCACCACACTCACTGACACACACATCACCTAAACACATTGCACCACACTCGCTGACACACACATCAACCATACACATTACACCACACTCACTGGCACACACATCACCCAAAAACATTGCACCACACTCACTGACACACACATCACCCAAACACATTGCACCACACTCACTGACACACTTCACCCAAACACATTGCACCACACTCACTGACACACACATCACCCAAACACATTCCACCACACTCACTGAGACACATCACCCAAACACATTGCACCACAATCACTGACACACACATCACCCAAACACATTGCACCACACTCACTGACACACTTCACCCAAACACATTGCACCACACTCACTGACACACATCATCCAAACACATTGCACCACACTCACTGACACACTACACCCAAACTCATTTCACCACACTCACTGACACACATCACCCAAATACATTGCACCACACTCACTGACACACTTCACCCAAACACATTGCACCACACTCACTGACACACATCACCCAAACACATTGCACCACACTCACTGACACACAACACCCAAACACATTACACCACACTCACTGACACACACATCACCCAAACACATTGCACCACACTCACTGACACACACATCACCCAAAAACATTGCACCACACTCACTGACACACACATCACCCAAACACATTGCACCACACTCACTGACACACATCACCCAAACACATTGCACCACAATCACTGACACACTTCACCCAAACACATTGCACCACACTCACTGACACACTTCACCCAAACACATTGCACCACACTCACTGACACACTTCACCCAAACACATTGCACCACACTCACTGACACACACATCACCGAAACACATTGCACCACGCTCACTGACACACATCACCCAAAAACATTCAACCACACTCACTGAAACACTTCACACAAACACATTGCACCACACTCACTGACACACACTTCACCCAAACACATTGCACCACACTCACTGACACACTTCACCCAAACACATTGCACCACACTCACTGACACACTTCTCCCAAACACATTGCACCCCACTCACTGACACACACATCACCCAAACACATTGCACCACACTCACTGACACACATCACCCAAACACATTGCACCACACTCACTGACACACACATCACCCAAAAACATTACACCACACTCACTGAGACACATCACCCAAACACATTGCACCACACTCACTGACACACATCACCCAAACACATTGCACCACACTCACTGACACACACATCACCCAAACACATTGCACCACACTCACTGACACACTTCACCCAAACACATTGCACCACACTCACTGACACACATCACCCAAACACATTGCACCACACTCACTGACACACACATCACCCAAAAACATTGCACCACACTCATTGACACACACATCACCCAAACACATTGCACCACACTCACTGACACACATCACCCAAACACATTGCACCACACTCACTGTCACACATCACCCAAACACATTGCACCAAAATCACTGACACACTTCACCCAAACACATTGCACCACAATCACTGACACACTTCACCCAAACACATTGCACCACACTCACTGACACACACATCACCTAAACACATTGCACCACACTCACTGACACACACATAACCCAAACACATTGCACCAATCTCACTGACACACACATCACCCAAACATATTGCACCAGACTCACTGACACACTTCACCCAAACACATTCCAAAAACACTCACTGACACACATCACCCAAACACATTGCACCACAATCACTGACACACACATCACCCAAACACATTGCACCACACTCACTGACACACATCACCCAAATACATTGCTCCACACTCACTGACACTCTTCACCCAAACACAGTGCACCACAGTCACTGACACACTTCTCCCAAACACATTTCACCACACTCACTGACACACACTTCACCCAAACACATTGCACCACACTCACTGACACACTTCACCCAAACACATTGCACCACACTCACTGACACACATCACCCAAACACATTGCACCACACTCACTGACACACACATCACCCAAACACATTACACCACACTCACTGAGAAACATCACCCAAACACATTGCACCACACTCACTGACACACACATCACCCAAACACTTTGCACCACACTCACTGACACACACATCACCCAAACACATTGCACCACACTCACTGACACACTTCACCCAAACACATTGCACCACACTCACTGACACACATCACCCAAACACATTGCACCACACTCACTGACACACACATCACCCAAACACATTGCACCACACTCACTGACACACACATCACCCAAAAACATTGCACCACACTCACTGACACACACATCACCCAAACACACTGCACCACAATCACTGACACACATCACCTAAACACATTGCACCACACTCACTGACACACTTCACCCAAACACATTGCACCACACTCACTGACACAATTCACCCAAACACATTGCACCACAATCACTGACACACATCACCTAAACACATTGCACCACACTCACTGACACACATCACCCAAACACATTGCACCACACTCACTGACACACTTCACCCAAACACATTGCACCACACTCACTGACGCACACATCACCCAAACACATTGCACCACACTCACTGACACACATCACCCAAACACATTCCACCACACTCACTGACACACATCACCCAAACACATTGCACCACAATCACTGACACACACATCACCCAAATACATTGCTCCACACTCACTGACACACTTCACCCAAACACATTGCACCACACTCACTGACACACTTCTCCCAAACACGTTGCACCACACTCACTGACACTCTTCATCCAAACACATTGCACCACACTCATTGACACACTTCACACAAACACATTGCACCACACTCACTGACGCACACATCACCCAAAAACATTGCACCACACTCACTGACACACATCACACAAACACATTGCACCACACTCACTGTCACATATCACCCAAACACATTGCACCACAATCACTGACACACACATTACCCAAACACATTGCACCACACTCACTGACACACTTCACCCAAACTCATTGCACCACACTCACTGACACACATCACCCAAACACATTGCCCCACACTCACTGACACACATCACCCAAACACATTTCACCACACTCACTGACACTCTTCACCCAAACACATTGCACCACACTCACTGACACACTTCACCCAAACACATTGCACCACACTCACTGACACACACATCACCGAAACACATTGCACCACACTCACTGACACACTTCACCCAAACACATTGCACCACACTCACTGACACACTTCACACAAACACATTGCACCACACTCACTGACACACACATCACCCAAACACATTGCACCACACTCACTGACACTCAAATCACCCAAACACATTGCACCACACTCACTGATACACTTCACCCAAACACATTGCACCAAACTCACTGACACACGTCACCCAAACACATTGCACCACACTCACTGACACACATCACCCAAACACATTGCACCACACTCACTGACACACTT
Source organism: Squalus acanthias (assembly GCA_030390025.1). Classification (NCBI taxonomy): domain Eukaryota; kingdom Metazoa; phylum Chordata; class Chondrichthyes; order Squaliformes; family Squalidae; genus Squalus; species Squalus acanthias. The sequence continues at coordinate 156,988 of JASTWF010000305.1, read as the reverse complement.
CACCCAAACACATTGCTCCACACTCACTGACACACTTCACCCAAACACATTGCACCACACTCACTGACACACTTCTCCCAAACACATTGCACCACACTCACTGACACACATCACCCAAATACATTGCACCACACTCACTGACACACATCACCCAAACACATTGCACCACACTCACAGACACACATCACCCAAATACATTGCTCCACACTCACTGACACACTTCACCCAAACACATTGCACCACACTCACTGACACACACAACACCCAAACACATTGCACCACATTCACTGACACACATCACCCAAACACATTGCACCACACTCACTGACACACATCACCCAAACACATTGCACCACAATCACTGACACACATCACCTAAACACATTGCACCACACTCACTGACACACCTCACCCAAACACATTGCACCACACTCACTGACACACACATTACCCAAACGCATTGCACCACACTCACTGACACACTTCACCCAAACACATTGCACCACACTCACTGACACAGATCACCCAAACACATTGCACCACACTCACTGACACACTTCACATAAACACGTTGCACCACACTCACTGACACACTTCACCCAAACACATTGCACCACACTCACTGACACACACATCACCCATACACATTGCACCACACTCACTGACACACTTCACCCAAACACATTGCACCACACTCACTGACACACATCACCTAAACACATTGCACCACACTCACTGACACACACATCACCCAAACACATTGCACCAAACTCACTGACACACACATCACCCAAAAACATTGCACCACACTCACTGACACACATCTCCCAAACACATTGCACCACACTCACTGACACACATCACCCAAACACATTGCAACACATTCACTGACACACACATCACCCAAACACATTGCACCACACTCACTGACACACGCATCACCCAAACACATTGCACTACCCTCTCTGACACACTTCACCCAAACACATTGCACCACACTCACTGACACACTTCGCCCAAACACATTGCACCACACTCACTGACACACACTTCACCCAAACACATTTCACCACACTCACTGACACACTTCACCCATACACATTGCACCACACTCACTGACACACTTCACCCAATCACATTAACCAAACTCATTGACACACACATCACCCAAGCACATTTCAGCACAGTCACTGACACACATCACCCAAACACATTGCACCACACTCACTGACAGACACATCACCCAAACACATTGCACCACACTCACTGACACACACTTCACCCAAACACATTGCACCACACTCATTGACACACTTCACCCAAACACATTGCACCACACTCACTGACTGACACATCACCCAAACACATTGCACCACACTCACTGACAGACACATCACCCAAACACATTGCACCACACTCACTGACACACACATCACCCAAAAACATTGCACCACACTCACTGACACACATCTCCCAAACACATTGCACCACACTCACTGACACACATCACCCAAACACATTGCAACACATTCACTGACACACACATCACCCAAACACATTGCACCACACTCACTGACACACGCATCACCCAAACACATTGCACTACCCTCTCTGACACACTTCACCCAAACACATTGCACCACACTCACTGACACACTTCGCCCAAACACATTGCACCACACTCACTGACACACTTCACCCAAACACATTTCACCACACTCACTGACACACTTCACCCATACACATTGCACCACACTCACTGACACACTTCACCCAATCACATTAACCAAACTCATTGACACACTTCACCCAAACACATTGCACCACACTCACTGACTGACACATCACCCAAACACATTGCACCACACTCACTGACACACTTCAGCCAAACACATTGCACCACACTCACTGACACACTTCACCCAAACACATTGCACCACACTCACTGACACACACATCACCCAAACACATTGCACCACACTCACTGACACACACATCACCCAAACACATTGCACCACACTCACTGACACACATTAACCAAACACATTGCACCACACTCACTGACACAGTTCTCCCAAACACATTGCACCACAATCACTGACACACATCACCCAAACACATTGCACCACACTCACTGACACACATCACCCAAACACATTGCACCACACTCACTGACACACTTCACCCAAATAAATTGCTCCACACTCACTGACACTCTTCACCCAAACACATTGCACCACACTCACTGACACACATCACCCAAACACATTGCACCACACTCACTGACACACACAACACCCAAACATATTGCACCACATTCACTGACACACATCACCCAAACACATTGCACCACACTCACTGACACACATCACCCAAACACATTGCACCACAATCACTGACACACACATCACCCAAACACATTGCACCACAATCACTGACACACACATCACCTAAACACATTGCACCACACTCACTGACACACACATTACCCAAACACTTTGCACCACACTCACTGACACACATTAACCAAACACATTGCACCACACTCACTGACACACTTCACCCAATCACATTAACCAAACTCATTGACACACACATCACCCAAACACATTTCAGCACACTCACTGACACACACATCACCCAAGCACATTTCAGCACAGTCACTGACACACATCACCCAAACACATTGCACCACACTCACTGACGCACACATCACCCAAACACATTGCACCACACTCACTGACACACACTTCACCCAAACACATTGCACCACACTCATTGACGCACTTCACCCAAACACATTGCACCACACTCACTGACTGACACATCACCCAAACACATTGCACCACACTCACTGACACACTTCAGCCAAACACATTGCACCACACTCACTGACACACTTCACCCAAACACATTGCACCACACTCACTGACACACACATCACCCAAACACATTGCACCACACTCACTGACACACTTCACCCAAACACATTGCACCACAGTCACTGACACACTTCACCCAAACACATTGCACCACACTCACTGACACACTTCTCCCAAACACATTGCACCACACTCACTGACACAAACTTCACCCAACACATTGCACCACACTCACTGACACACTTCACCCAAACACATTGCACCACACTCACTGAGACACATCACCCAAACACATTGCACCACACTCACTGACACACATCACCCAAACACATTGCACCACACTCACTGACACACACATCACCCAAACACATTGCACCACACTCACTGACACACATTAACCAAACACATTGCACCACACTCACTGACACAGTTCTCCCAAACACATTGCACCACAATCACTGACACACATCACCCAAACACATTGCACCACACTCACTGACACACATCACCCAAACACATTGCACCACACTCACTGACACACTTCACCCAAATACATTGCTCCACACTCACTGACACTCTTCACCCAAACACATTGCACCACACTCACTGACACACATCACCCAAACACATTGCACCACACTCACTGACACACACAACACCCAAACACATTGCACCACATTCACTGACACACATCACCCAAACACATTGCACCACACTCACTGACACACATCACCCAAACACATTGCACCACAATCACTGACACACACATCACCCAAAAACATTGCACCACACTCACTGACACACATCTCCCAAACACATTGCACCACACTCACTGACACACATCACCCAAACACATTGCAACACATTCACTGACACACACATCACCCAAACACATTGCACCACACTCACTGACACACGCATCACCCAAACACATTGCACTACCCTCTCTGACACACTTCACCCAAACACATTGCACCACACTCACTGACACACTTCGCCCAAACACATTGCACCACACTCACTGACACACACTTCACCCAAACACATTTCACCACACTCACTGACACACTTCACCCATACACATTGCACCACACTCACTGACACACTTCACCCAAACACATTGCACCACACTCATTGACACACTTCACCCAAACACATTGCACCACACTCACTGACTGACACATCACCCAAACACATTGCACCACACTCACTGACACACTTCAGCCAAACACATTGCACCACACTCACTGACACACTTCACCCAAACACATTGCACCACACTCACTGACACACACATCACCCAAACACATTGCACCACACTCACTGACACACACATCACCCAAACACATTGCACCACACTCACTGACACACATTAACCAAACACATTGCACCACACTCAATGACACAGTTCTCCCAAACACATTGCACCACAATCACTGACACACATCACCCAAACACATTGCACCACACTCACTGACACACATCACCCAAACACATTGCACCACATTCACTGACACACATCACCCAAACACATTGCACCACACTCACTGACACACATCACCCAAACACATTGCACCACAATCACTGACACACACATCACCCAAACACATTGCACCACAATCACTGACACACACATCACCTAAACACATTGCACCACACTCACTGACACACACATTACCCAAACACTTTGCACCACACTCACTGACACACATTAACCAAACACATTGCACCACACTCACTGACACAGTTCTCCCAAACACATTGCACCACAATCACTGACACACATCACCCAAACACATTGCACCACACACACTGACACACATCACCCAAACATATTGCACCACACTCACTGACACACGCATCACCCAAACACATTGCACTACCCTCTCTGACACACTTCACCCAAACACATTGCACCACACTCACTGACACACTTCGCCCAAACACATTGCACCACACTCACTGACACACACTTCACCCAAACACATTTCACCACACTCACTGACACACTTCACCCATACACATTGCACCACACTCACTGACACACTTCACCCAATCACATTAACCAAACTCATTGACACACACATCACCCAAACACATTTCAGCACACTCACTGACACACACATCACCCAAGCACATTTCAGCACAGTCACTGACACACATCACCCAAACACATTGCACCACACTCACTGACGCACACATCACCCAAACACATTGCACCACACTCACTGACACACACTTCACCCAAACACATTGCACCACACTCATTGACACACTTCACCCAAACACATTGCACCACACTCACTGACTGACACATCACCCAAACACATTGCACCACACTCACTGACACACTTCAGCCAAACACATTGCACCACACTCACTGACACACTTCACCCAAACACATTGCACCACACTCACTGACACACACATCACCCAAACACATTGCACCACACTCACTGACACACTTCACCCAAACACATTGCACCACAGTCACTGACACACTTCACCCAAACACATTGCACCACACTCACTGACACACTTCTCCCAAACACATTGCACCACACTCACTGACACAAACTTCACCCAACACATTGCACCACACTCACTGACACACTTCACCCAAACACATTGCACCACACTCACTGAGACACATCACCCAAACACATTGCACCACACTCACTGACACACATCACCCAAACACATTGCACCACACTCACTGACACACACATCACCCAAACACATTGCACCACACTCACTGACACACATTAACCAAACACATTGCACCACACTCACTGACACACATCACCCAAACACATTGCACCACACTCACTGACACACATCACCCAAACACATTGCACCACACTCACTGACACACTTCACCCAAATACATTGCTCCACACTCACTGACACTCTTCACCCAAACACATTGCACCACACTCACTGACACACATCACCCAAACACATTGCACCACACTCACTGACACACACAACACCCAAACACATTGCACCACATTCACTGACACACATCACCCAAACACATTGCACCACACTCACTGACACACATCACCCAAACACATTGCACCACAATCACTGACACACACATCACCCAAAAACATTGCACCACACTCACTGACACACATCTCCCAAACACATTGCACCACACTCACTGACACACATCACCCAAACACATTGCAACACATTCACTGACACACACATCACCCAAACACATTGCACCACACTCACTGACACACGCATCACCCAAACACATTGCACTACCCTCTCTGACACACTTCACCCAAACACATTGCACCACACTCACTGACACACTTCGCCCAAACACATTGCACCACACTCACTGACACACACTTCACCCAAACACATTTCACCACACTCACTGACACACTTCACCCATACACATTGCACCACACTCACTGACACACTTCACCCAATCACATTAACCAAACTCATTGACACACACATCACCCAAACACATTTCAGCTCACTCACTGACACACACATCACCCAAGCACATTTCAGCACAGTCACTGACACACATCACCCAAACACATTGCACCACACTCACTGACAGACACATCACCCAAACACATTGCACCACACTCACTGACACACACTTCACCCAAACACATTGCACCACACTCATTGACACACTTCACCCAAACACATTGCACCACACTCACTGACTGACACATCACCCAAACACATTGCACCACACTCACTGACAGACACATCACCCAAACACATTGCACCACACTCACTGACACACACTTCACCCAAACACATTGCACCACACTCATTGACACACTTCACCCAAACACATTGCACCACACTCACTGACTGACACATCACCCAAACACATTGCACCACACTCACTGACACACTTCAGCCAAACACATTGCACCACACTCACTGACACACTTCACCCAAACACATTGCACCACACTCACTGACACACACATCACCCAAACACATTGCACCACACTCACTGACACACACATCACCCAAACACATTGCACCACACTCACTGACACACATTAACCAAACACATTGCACCACACTCACTGACACAGTTCTCCCAAACACATTGCACCACAATCACTGACACACATCACCCAAACACATTGCACCACACTCACTGACACACATCACCCAAACACATTGCACCACACTCACTGACACACTTCACCCAAATAAATTGCTCCACACTCACTGACACTCTTCACCCAAACACATTGCACCACACTCACTGACACACATCACCCAAACACATTGCACCACACTCACTGACACACACAACACCCAAACATATTGCACCACATTCACTGACACACATCACCCAAACACATTGCACCACACTCACTGACACAAATCACCCAAACACATTGCACCACAATCACTGACACACACATCACCCAAACACATTGCACCACAATCACTGACACACACATCACCTAAACACATTGCACCACACTCACTGACACACACATTACCCAAACACTTTGCACCACACTCACTGACACACATTAACCAAACACATTGCACCACACTCACTGACACAGTTCTCCCAAACACATTGCACCACAATCACTGACACACATCACCCAAACACATTGCACCACACACACTGACACACATCACCCAAACATATTGCACCACACTCACTGACACACGCATCACCCAAACACATTGCACTACCCTCTCTGACACACTTCACCCAAACACATTGCACCACACTCACTGACACACACTTCACCCAAACACATTTCACCACACTCACTGACACACTTCACCCATACACATTGCACCACACTCACTGACACACTTCACCCAATCACATTAACCAAACTCATTGACACACACATCACCCAAACACATTTCAGCACACTCACTGACACACACATCACCCAAGCACATTTCAGCACAGTCACTGACACACATCACCCAAACACATTGCACCACACTCACTGACGCACACATCACCCAAACACATTGCACCACACTCACTGACACACACTTCACCCAAACACATTGCACCACACTCATTGACACACTTCACCCAAACACATTGCACCACACTCACTGACACACACATCACCCAAACACATTGCACCACACTCACTGACACACATTAACCAAACACATTGCACCACACTCACTGACACAGTTCTCCCAAACACATTGCACCACAATCACTGACACACATCACCCAAACACATTGCACCACACTCACTGACACACATCACCCAAACACATTGCACCACACTCACTGACACACATCACCCAAACACATTGCACCACACTCACTGACACACACAACACCCAAACACATTGCACCACATTCACTGACACACATCACCCAAACACATTGCACCACACTCACTGACACACATCACCCAAACACATTGCACCACAATCACTGACACACACATCACCCAAACACATTGCACCACAATCACTGACACACACATCACCTAAACACATTGCACCACACTCACTGACACACCTCACCCAAACACATTGCACCACACTCACTGACACACACATTACCCAAACACATTGCACCACACTCACTGACACACTTCACCCAAACACATTGCACCACACTCACTGACACACTTCACCCAAACACATTGCACCACACTCACTGACACACTTCACCCAAATACATTGCTCCACACTCACTGACACACTTCTCCCAAACACATTGCACCACACTCACTGACACTCTTCACCCAAACACATTGCACCACACTCACTGACACACATCACCCAAACACATTGCACCACACTCACTGACACACATCACCCAAACACATTGCACCACAATCACTGACACACACATCACCTAAACACATTGCAACCACACTCACTGACACACCTCACCCAAACACATTGCACCACACTCACTGACACACACATCACCCAAACACATTGCACCACACTCACTGACACACCTCACCCAAACACATTGCACCACACTCACTGACACACACATCACCCAAACACATTGCACCACACTCACTGACACACTTCACCCAAACACATTGCACCACACTCACTGACATACATCTCCCAAACACATTGCACCACACTCACTGACACACATCACCCAAACACATTGCAACACATTCACTGCCACACACATCTCCCAAACACATTGCACCACACTCACTGAGACACATCACCCGAACACATTGCACCACACTCACTGACACACACATCACCCAAACACATTGCACCACACTCACTGACACACACATCACCCTAAAACATTGCACCACACTCACTGACACACTTCACCAAAACACATTGCACCACACTCACTGACACACTTCACCCAAACACATTGCACCACACTCACTGACATACATCTCCCAAACACATTGCACCACACTCACTGACACACATCACCCAAACACATTGCACCACACTCACTGACACACACATCACCCAAACACATTGCACTACACTCACTGACACACATTAACCAAACACATTGCACCACACTCACTGACACAGTTCTCCCAAACACATTGCACCACAATCACTGACACACATCACCCAAACACATTGCACCACACTCACTGACACACACAACACCCAAACACATTGCACCACATTCACTGACACACATCACCAAAACTCATTGCACCACACTCACTGACACACATCACCCAAACAATTGCACCACACTCACTGACACACACATTAACCAAACACATTGCACCACACTCACTGACACACTTCACCCAAACACATTGCACCACACTCACTCAAACACATCACCTAAACACATTGCACCACACTCACTGAAACACTTCACCCAAACACATTGCACCACACTCACTGACACACGCATTACCCAAACACATTGCACCACACTCACTGAAACACATCACCCAAACACATTGCACCACAATCACTGACACACATCACCTAAACACATTGCACCACACTCACTGAAACACTTCACCCAAACACATTGCACCACACTCACTGACACACGCATTACCCAAACACATTGCACCACACTCACTGACACACTTCACCCAAACACATTGCACCACACTCACTGAAACACATCACCTAAACACATTGCACCACACTCACTGACACACAATTCAGCCAAACACATTGCACCACACTCACTGACACACTTCACCCAAACACATTGCACCACACTCACTGACTGACACATCACCCAAACACATTGCACCACACTCACTGACACACATCACCGTCCTCACTATCCACGGGGATGGTGCCAGAGGACTGGAGAGTGGCGAATGTTGTTCCTCTCTTCAAGAAAGGAAATAGGAATGACCCTGGTAATTATAGTCCGGTTAGTCTTACTTCGGTGGTTGGTAAGATAATGGAAAAGGTCCTGAGGGATAGGATTTATGACCATTTGGAAAGGGGCAACTTAATCAGGGATAGTCAACACGGATTCGTGAAGGGTAAGTCTTGCCTAACAAATTTGATTGAATTCTTTGAGGAGGTAACTAAGTGTGTCGATGAAGGTAGAGCAGTTGATGTCGTATACATGGATTTTACTAAGGCGTTTGATAAGGTTCCCCATGGTCGTCTCATGAAGAAAGTAAGGAGTTGTGGGATAGATGGAAATTTGGCCGAGTGGATAAGTAACTGGCTATCTCATAGAAGGCAGAGGGTGGTGCTGGATGGAACATTTTCGGACTGGAGACCAGTTACCAGCGGTGTGCCACAGGGGTCGGTGCTGGGTCCTCTGCTGTTTGTGATTTTTATCAATGACTTGGAGGAGGGGACTGAAGGGTGGATCAGTAAATTTGCTGATGACACCAAGATTGGTAGAGTAGTGGATGAGGTGGAGGGCAGTTGTAGGCTGCAAAGAGACATTGATAGGATGCAGAGCTGGGCCGAAAAATGGCAGATGGAATTTAACCCTGATAAGTGCGAGGTGATTCATTTTGTAGGGCAAATTTGAATAAGGATTACAGGGTCAACGGCAGGGTTCTGAGGAACGTGGAGGAGCAGAGGGATCTGGGGGTTCATATCCACAGATCACTGAAGGTTGCCACTCAAGTGGATAGAGCAGTAAAGAAGGCCTATGGTGTGTTGGCGTTTATTAACAGAGGGTTTGAGTTTAAGAACCGTGAGGTTATGCTGCAACTGTACAGGACCTTGGCGAGACCACATTTGGAATATTGTGTGCAGTTCTGGTCACCTCACTATAGGAAGGACGTGGAAGCATTGGAAAGAGTGCAAAGGAGATTTACCAGGATGCTGCCCGGTTTGGGGGGGCGGTCTTATGAGGAAAGATTGAGGGAGTTGGGGCTTTTCTCTTTAGAGCGGAGGAGGATGAGAGGAGACTTAATAGAGGTTTATAAGATGATGAGGGGGATAGATAGAGTGGATGTTCAGAGACTATTTCCTCGGGTAGAGGCAGCTGTTACAAGGGGGCATAACTATAAGGTACATGGGGGGAGATATAGAAGGGATGTCCGAAGTAGATTCTTTACTCAGAGAGTGGTTGGGGTGTGGAATGGATTGCCTGCTGTGATAGTGGAGTCGGACACTTTAGGAACTTGCAAGCGGTTATTGGATAAGCACATGGAGCACACCAGAGTGATGGGGAGTGTGATAGCTTGATCTTGGTCTCGGACAATGCTCGGCACAACATCGAGGGCCGAAGGGCCTGTACTGTTCTATGTATCTATGTACCCAAACACATTGCACCAATCTCACTGACACACACATCACCCAAACACATTGCACCACACTCACTGACACACACATCACCCAAACACATTGCACCACACTCACTGACACACTTCACCCAAACACATTGCACCACACTCACTGACTGACACATCACCCAAACACATTGCACCACACTCACTGACACACATCACCCAAACACATTGCACCACACTCACTGACACAAACATCACCCAAACACATTGCACCACACTCACTGACACACTTCAACCAAACAAATTGCACCACACTCACTGACACTCTTCACCCAAACACATTGCACCACACTCATTGACACACATCACCCAAACACATTGCACCACACTCACTGACACACATCACCCAAACACATTGCACCAAACTCAATAACACACACATCACCCCAAAACATTGCACCACACTCACTGACACACTTCACCCAAACACATTGCACCACACTCACTGACACACTTCACCCAAACACATTGCACCACACTCACTGACACACATCTCCCAAACACATTGCACCACACTCACTGACACACATCACCCAAACACATCGCAACACACTCACTGACACACACATCACCCAAACACATTGCACCACACTCACTGAGACTCATCACCCAAACACATTGCACCACACTCACTGACACACACATCACCCAAACACATTGCACCACACTCACTGACACACATTAACCAAACACATTGCACTACCCTCACTGACACACTTCACACAAACACATTGCACCACACTCACTGACACGCACTTCACCCAAACACATTGCACCACACTCACTGACACACTTCGTCCAAACACATTGCGCCACACTCACTGACACACTCTTCACCCAAACACATTGCACCACACTCACTGACACACTTCACCCAAACACATTGCACCACACTCACTGACACACTTCACCCAAACACATTGCACCACACTCACTGACACACATCACCCAAACTCATTGCACCACACTCACTGACACACACATCACCCAAACACATTGCACCACACTCACTGACACACACATCACCAAAACACATTGCACCACACTCACTGACACACTTTACCCAAACACATTGCACCACACTCACTGACACACTTCACCCAAACACATTGCACCACACTCACTGACACACACATCACCCAAACACATTGCACCACACTCACTGACACACACATCAGCAAAACACATTGCACCACACTCACTGACACACATCACCCAAACACATTGCACCACACTCACTGACACACATCACCCAAACTCATTGCACCACACTCACTGACACACACATCACCAAAACACATTGCACCAAACTCACTGACACACACATCACCCAAACACATTGCACCACACTCACTGACACACTTCCCTTTCTCTTGCAGGCCAAGATGGCAGAGAAATGACGTGAGCAGCAGCAGACAGGCTCAGGTGAAACCCGACTCCAGATCCTTACTCCGCGGAAGGAGACTGTGCTGGAGATAATTGGAGGGGCCGTCACTGAGGCTGTGGCGAGCGGCGAGGTTTAAAGCATTGCTGATGATGGTCTGCTCATACCTAATCCTTCTTCTCACATCCCACTTCACCCTCATTCCACAATCTCCTCTCACTTACAAGCTGCTGATGGTGTATGCACGGTTTACTTTCCCCCCTCCCCTCACCACAACCCGACCCATGTACCTTTCTCCTTTCAGATACCCAAGAACCGCCAGCAGCCCAGCCCGTCCCCGACGTTGTGGAGGAGGAAAGTAGAGGAGAGTCCCAGGCACCAGCTCAAAAAATGGCTGCACGTATTTCAGAGTGTAGTATAGAGATGAGATCTGCAGGTGGTGAGTCACCGGGCATGAGTGGGCTGCAACCATGCCAGGGGGAAAGGGTAGTGCGGGTGCCACCTCCCCGGAGGGCGAGTTTGCACATGAGTTCTGTTGCACAGGACTCAGATGATGACTTTGATGGGGCGGCCTTCAGTTGGGCATGCACACAGAAATGCTTGATGCAATGGCAGGCCTGCCAGAGAGCCTCTTGTCAGTTTCGAGGAGCAAGGAGGTGTCTGACTCCAACATTGCACAGGGCTCTGCGCGGAGCTTAGAGCTCATGATTTCCAGGATGGAAGTGTTGGGCCATTCCATAGAGCACTTGTGGACCCAACCATAATGCTGGGTGTGATGGGCGATGTCGCAGCCTCCATTGCAGCATAAGCGGAAGCGACCCAACGTCTGAGTGCAGCACTGGAAGCTCAGACTGCTCTCATGCAGGCTCAGTTCGCTGCAAGCTCAGACTGATGCCATCGTGGCTGGGTTTACGAGTGTGGAAAGGGGCTTGCAGGGTCTCACAGCACTCCAGAAATCTGTCCTCCAACAGATGGCTAGGATTGCTGAGGCACCGCCCCGGGGGAGTAGCAGTGGCTCCGTGGAGCAAGAACTTGCTGTCCTCTCTCAGGAGGACAGCATTTGTACTCCCACCACTGCCACTCCACCAGTGCCCGTGCTGCTGCCTGTCAGCCAGCCAGCCCAGACTGCTGCCGCCCATCCCAAGATGGTGCAGTCTACAGCTGGGCCTTCTCGGGCCAGATCTGCTCAAGGTAATCCTCCAAGGCCATCTGCAGTCTCCCCCACTGAAAGTCAGCAGCCTTCCACCAGCCATGCTGCAGCCACTGGGGTAGCACTGCGTAGAAGCACTAGAACAGGCAAAGGCACACGAAAGACAGACACTAAGGGAATGCACAAGGGTGATTAGTTGACGTTGTTCTGTAGCTTTGGATTGATTAATTTATAAATTATGTTTGAAATGTTTTTTTGTGGTTGCTCTCATTTCAGCTTTGTGCCCAAGAGGACACGGTGATGTCCCGTGACAGAGGGATGGTAAGGTGGGGAAATGGTGAGCAATGGGGATCTGGGGTTTCAGTCAAGGGGTGGTGCCAGAGGATTGAAGAATTGCAAATGTTTCACAATTGTTCAAAAAAGGGTGTAAGGATAAACCCAGCAACTACAGGCCAGTCAGTTTAATCTCGGTAGTGGGGAAGCTTTTAGAAACGATAATCCGAGACAAGTGTGGAATAATTAAGGAAAACCAGCATGGATTTGTTAAAGGCAAATGGTGTTTAACTAACTTGAGTTTTTTGATGAGGTAACAGGGAGGTTTGATGAGGGTAATGCGGTTGACGTGGTATACCTAGACTTCCAAAAGGTGTTTGATAAAGTGCCACATAATAGGTTTGCCAGCAAAATTGAAGCTCATGGAATAAAAGGGACAGTGGCAGCATGGATACAAAATTGCTAAGTGATAGGAAACAGAGAGTAGTGGTGAACGGTTGTTTTTCAGACTGGAGGAAGGTATACAGTGGTGTTCCCCAAGGGTCGGTTCCTCGGACCACTGCTTTTCTTGAAATATATTAATGACTTGGACGTGGGTGTACAGGGCACAATTTCATAATTTGCAGATGATACAAAACTTGGAAGTATAGTGAACAGTGAGGAGCAGAGTGATAGACTTCAGGAAGACATAGACAGGCTGGTGGAATGGGCAGACACGTGGCAGATTAAATTTAATGTAGAAAAGTGCGAATTGATGCATTTTGATTGGAAGAACGAGGAGAGGCAATATAAACTAAAGGATACAATCCTAAAGGGGGTGCATGGAGAGAGAGACCTGGGGGTATATGTGCACAAATCGTCGAAGGTGGCAGGGCAGGTTGAAAAAGCAGTTAAAAAAGCATACGGGATACTGGGCTTCATAAATAGAGGCATAGAGTATAAAAGCAAGGAAGTTATGATGAATCTTTATAAAACACTGGTTCAGCCTCAACTGGAGTATTGTGTCCAATTCTGGGCACCGCACTTTAGGAAGGATGTGAAGCCCTTAGAGAGGGTACAGAAAAGATTTACGAGAATGATTCCAGGGATGAGGGACTTCAGTTACGTTGATAGACTGGAGAAGCTGGGGTTGTTCTCCTTAGAGCAGAGAAGACTGAGAGGAGATTTGATAGAGGTGTTCAAAATCATGAGGAGTCTAGCCAGAATAGATAGAGAGAAACTGTTCCCATTGGCGGAAAGGTCGAGAACCAGAGGACACAGATTTCAGGTGATTGGCAGAAGAACCAAAGGCGTCACGAGGAAACATTTATTTACGTAGTGAATGGTTAGGATCTGGAATGCACTGCCTGAGAGGGTGGTGGAGTCAGACTCAATCATGGCTTTCAAAAGGGAATTGGATAAGTACCTGAAGAAAATTTGCAGGGCTACAAGGAAAGGGCGGGGGAGTGGGACTAGCTGAAGTGCTGTTGCAGAGAGCCGGCACGGGCTCGACAGGCTGAATGGCTCCTACTGTGCTGTAACCATTCTATGATTCTATGAGCATAGCATAGAAGCATAGAAGATAGGAGCAGGAGTAGGCCATTCGGCCCCTCGAGCCTGCTCCGCCATTTAATGAGATCATGGCTGATCATCCAAACTCAGTACCCTGTCCCTGCCTTCTCCCCATATCCCTTGATCCCTTTAGCCTTAAGAAATATATCTAACTCATTCTTGAATATATTTAATGAATTGGACTCAACTGCCTTCAGTGGTAGAGAATTCCACAGGTTCACCACTCTCTGGGTGAAGAAATTCCTCCTCATCTCAGTGCTAAATGGCTTACCCCTTATCTTAGACTGTGACCTCTGGTTCTGGACTCCCCGGCCATCGGGAAAATCCTTCCTGCATCTAGTCTGTCTAGTCCTGTTAGAATTTTATAAGTTTCAATGAGATCCCCACTCATTCTTCTAAACTCTAGCGAATATAAGCCTAATCGACCAATCTCTCTTTCATACGTCATTCCTGCCATCCCAGGTATCAGTCTGGTAAATCTTCACTGCACTCCCTCCATGGCAAGAACATCCTTCCTCAGATAAGGCGACCAAAACTTCACACAATACTCAAGGTGTGGTCTCACCAAGGCCCTGTACAACTGCAGCAAGACATCCTTGCTCCTGTACTCGAATCCTCTCGCTATGAAGGCCAACATACCATTTGCCTTCTTAACCGCCTGCTGCATCTGCATGCTTACCTTCAGCGACTGGCGCACAAGGACTCCCAGATCTCATTGCCCTTCCCCTTTTCCCAATCTATTGCCGTTCAGATAATAATCTGTCTTCCTGTTTTTGCCACCGAAGTGGATAATCTCGCATTTATCCACATTATACTGCAATTGCCATGTATCTGCCCAATCACCCAAACTGTCCAAATCATACTGGAGTTTCTCTGCATCCTTCTCACAGCACACACGCCCACCCAGCTTTGTGTCGTCTGCAAACTTCGAGATATTACATCGAGTTCCCTCGTCTAGTTCATTAATATATATAGTGAATAGCTGGGGTCCTAGCACCGATCCCTGCGGTACCCCACTAGTCACTGCCTGCCACTCAGAAAAAGGACCCGTTTATTCCAACTCTTTGCTTCCTGTTTGCCAACCAGTTCTCTATCCAAATCAGTACCTTACACCCAATCCCATGTGCTTTAACTTGCACGCTAATCTCTTATGCGGTACCTTATCGAAAGCCTTCTGAAAGTCAAATACACCACATCCACTGGTTCCCCCTTATCTATTCTACTAGCTACATCCTCAAAAAATTCCAGTAGATTAGTCAGGCACGATTTACCTTTTGTAAATCCATGTTGACTTTGTCCGATCCTGTCACTGTTTTCCAAGTGCTCTGCTATTACTTCTTTTATAATGAATTCTAGCATTTTGCCACTACTCATGTCAGGCTTCTCCGTTTTTTCACTACCACCTTTTTTAAATAGTGGGTTACATTGGCTACCCTCCAATCCATGGGAACTGTTCCAGAGTCTATAGAATTTTGAAAGATGACCAGCAATGCAATCTACTATTTCTAGGGCCACTTCCGTAAGTACCCTCGGATGTAGATTATCAGGCCCTGGGGATTTATCGGCCTTCAATCCCGTCAATTTCCCTAACACCATTTCCCTACAAATACTGATTTATTCAATTCCTCCCTCTCATGAGACCCTATGTTCCCCGACATCTCTGGGAGTTTATTTGTGTCCTCCTTTGTGAAGACAGAACCAAAGTATGTATTTAATTGGTCTGCCATTTCTTTGTTCCCCCATTATAAATTCCCCTGATTCTGTCTGCA